>CM049382.1:18827327-19230085 GCA_026937815.1 Etheostoma perlongum
TTATTTCATTCAATAAAGCATTTAACTTTGTCTAAATACATCAATATATGTACGCTGCCTTGATACACAACACTAAAATGATTGTGTCACTGTGAGTGGCAATGTGCAAGATTACTATTTCCAGTCTTTTGTTTTTAATGATGGCGACAGCTTTGATGATAACCCAAAGTTTGCTGTGGTGTTTTTTAACCACAACTCAGAACTCACAGTGTGGCCAGTAGTGTGGTTTCTTTATTGCTGTATTTTTGTATTCATAGTTTGACTTTCTATGTCTTTTTCCCCCTATGTCAGTTCAGCTTTCTTGATCACGGTAAATGTAAGAGCCAATTAGTGCCGTTAGTATAAATAGGAACCAATCTTTGATACCTCGGGTGCAACCCAGAAGCACATACAGTTTTTGACCACACGGCGACACACACACACACACACACACACCCACCAGGACACACGCACAGCAACACCACATAAACATACAACATACATAAAAGTAGTAATTAATCTGGACTATGGACTTATAGCTCATGGAAATAAATAAAACCAATGGTGTTAATTGCACTTTTATTGATCAAAAAAGGTAAAAAGTGCGTCAATTACTCTACTTGTGGAAAGGCACCTCAGGGGCTTGAAGCTTGGGCTTAGCCTCTACAGTAAGTATGGGCTTCCATTTTTCTCAAACTGAAGGCTAGCTGATTTTCTTAACAAACAGCACATTACTTATGATGAGCCAAGGTAGTCTTGCCAAAAAATATGCAGCTAATTATAAATGCAAGCAACTTTTATCCAAGCTAAATGAGTTCTTTTTGGAAAGGTGACCCTTAGCTTTAATTCCACAACATAAAAATATTATCTTGGTGTGTATAGGATCGTTTTGCATTTATCTCACCGCACTGGCAGATTTATTCTGTTAATGTAGGAAAATTAAGCTTTTAAGAATTATTGATACACACAAATGACTTAATAAGATGGTAATGTTTGCATCCCATCGTCATGGTTTCAGGGAAGGCTGTAAAACTGGGAATGTGAGTTTTTTTTTTAAGCACTTGGAGTCTACATGTTGTACCCTGCACTATGCAAGCAAACATATGACTTCTCTGGTGAGACCCGTAAAAGAAAAAACAAAAAAACACTGGTGGGTTTTGAGGATTAATTTCAAAAGCACACTAACACATTTCTGCGCTATTCATGGTTTGTGGTTATGACTGGTGTTCCCTCAAAGAGGTTGTGTGCAGGCCTGCAGTATCTCAACCTTTATCATTCACATGAAGGAACTGATTGAATTCAAGAAGAGAATTTATGGGCTAATTTCATAGTCAAGGATACATATTTGTTTCAGATACATTTTATTTTTTCACTAAAGTTTCAAAGGAAACGTTTAAAGTCGTAGTCTCATTTTTATTTCTTATGAAGCAGCCTTCTCTGTGCTCAATGGTTTGAAATGGAAAACTGATGAAGACCAACAGGGAAATTGTGAGTGACAGACTGGCCCTGTGGACTAGTTACTGAGCAAATTGAGAAACAGAGAAACCAAGAGCTGCACTCTGTGACGGAACATGTGTGTGTGTGTGTGTGTGTGTGTGTGTGTGTGTGGCTGTGTGTGTGTGGCTGTGGGTGTGGGTGTAAAGCAATAACACTAATGGCATTCAATACTGTAACACACAATACCTTAATGTCCTAAAAGACCCTAAAAGTGTCTTATGTGTCTTAATATTTACTAAACATGTCAGATTATATCACTTTAAATATCAAAACTGGTGTTGCCAATTCTGTAATTGGTTATAAAAGTTCTTCTTACTAGTGCAAATGTTGCTTTTTAGACATACAGTATATTTTCCTATATTTTATGGTTTTATTGGGAATCAGTCTCGCATTGCCAGACCTTCGTCACAGTGCTGTGGTGGAGGGTCCTGCTAGTCCACACAGCATCTGGTTTATTGGCATTTCTTTAGACCAATCACAATAGTCTTGCTGTGCTGAGCACCAAGCGGCGCAATGGTGACTCTGCAAAATAGCATCAGGAAGGAACTTGTTTTGGTGGAAAATGTGTACGTTCAAAAGTTGTTTTAGTCAGAACAGAAACAGAAAACTCAGGATAGGATTTACCCAGCAGAGATCTGAGGAGCATGGAAATAGACTAATTGGGCTACACAATGCTGTAATGATCATGTCCTCCAACATCTGCAACGTGCTTTGACCAACAGGGGGCATAGTCAAGCTAAACTAATATTGCAAGTGATTACGGTCTGTAATAAAAGAACATACACCAAAATAGGATATATTTATTGAAATTAAAGGTGGTTAGTTAGTCAATCAAAAACGCATTTAATGCTGCTTGTATTAAATGAACATGGAGACCAGAGAGGAGGCTTGATCAATGAGGAATAGCAGGTTTTGAAATTGGTCGTAGGCGCTGACTAACAAAAACATATTAAATATTACAGTGTGGTGGTCTCTAACGTGCAGAAGTTACTCTGCATCATTCCTTACTTTTGATTAACGAAGAATTTCCTTCACTCAGTCCACACACTATTTTGCTGCTTGATACTGTGATTTAAGGCTGTGTGAACTTAAATGTATTACTAGAAAATCATTAACACAAATGCTGTTCTCTGCATCAACTAAATTCTTATTAGTTTAGTCAACGTATTAACTTTGGTATGACACAGTTTTAAATGATTGCTATCAGTAAGAATGGGTGGTACTGCAGAAGTAGCCAACCTGTAGACAGACAAGCCATTGCCATACTGTAACTGAAGCTGTGTGCACTACCTAGACCGTTCTTCACTGCAGATCAAATAAATAAAAAGCATTACAAAAATAACAACTCAAATATGCCAGCTGGGCTAACTGGGGCCTGGTCTGTGTGACAGAGCTTACTGAACTACTTCACTACTTTAATGTGTTTGAAGAGTAAGCTCAGTCCATATGTCAGCTTTTTTTAAATGATGGGCCAGGCACCAGAATGGGTCACTGGCATGTTTCAGTGGATCCCCACATGCCAAGAATACTAACATGCTTTAACGACTGAAAGGTCCCGACTCAGTATTTGCTCAGTTTGGCTCCTTGGCCTAAGTTCAGTTATGAAACATTAATCACACCAGACCATCAACTGGTTGACACTATAGAAAAGTACAAATATAAAAGTTTTATTCTAATATTGGCCCAGTTTATGCTATTATTTCCAAATCCAGAGATTGCTGTCACTGCCTGCACGTTGCTCTTTGTGTTTGTAGCTACATTGCTCTCTGCTGGCCATGTTGTATAATGCAACATAGACCTCCTAATATCCTAATTTGTGAGATGGGGTTTCCTTTAAATGAGATTCAAACTATTTGGTAGAAAACTAACTTTTTACTTTGACCATTTGTTTTTAAGCTAAACAACATAAGTTCTGTATTTAATCTTTCCTTAACCATCCTGTTGGTCTGCATTCCAGCATCAATGCGAGTAGTGGCTGTCAAAAATCAACATGGTGCATTTAAGATTTTCTCCATGATCCACAATGTCTAATGATGAACTACCCCTTTTAGGAACCCCAAATATGAAAGCCATTCTAGAGACGTAAAGTATGAGTATGAGAATCGGTATTCTTCTCAACCTTTTTTTCTTCTTTGTTCCTCTCACTGCTCCTCTCAGTCTGTCAGCCGTCCTGGGTGGTTCATAAGTGTGCTCAGCTCACGTACTGTATGCATGTGTGTGTTTGTTTAGTCTGTATAGGGGAACAGAGCCCTGGCCTCTGCCAATTTTCTATACACTGAGAAAATATGCTTTTGGACAGATGGAAAAAGGGGAACAGTTAAACAGACTCAGGGCCAACAGATACAAGGCCCCTCCTTCCTCAAAATCAACCACCAAGACCCTCCAGACTGAGAAACAAGCACCTCAAAATTGTGCTGCTGCTTTTCCATGACTGCAATATCCACACAGCATGCTGGTGCAGGGACTAAAGAGACTACCGTTTAGGAAGAACTTCTTCCCAGTGAAGTTGAATCATTATCAGCATCGTGTCACAGAGTTTGTCTGAAGGAAATTACATTTCATCCATTGTGTAGTGATAATTTTAATTTATAACATGCTGAGCAAGCTGTCAAACTCTTCTGCAATTCCCAATGAATGCACACAAAAACTAACAAAACCAAAAGCTACAGCTGTTGTGGTTGCTATGACATCTAGCACAAATATATACGTGCACATTGTCTTATACAACTGAGAAGACTAACTGAAACATTCATCATCACCATAATGGCTGCCACTTCACATTGTGTGTCCCTAGACCTGGCCATCATGTAAAAATATGTCAATAGGTAAAGACCACCAGAATACTCAGATGTGATATAGACTTATCAGAGACAGACATACACACGGAGACAATTAAATGACTAACTTGAAACCAATAAAGATATAATGAGTAAGTACATGAATTCAAACACCTAGAAGTTCAAAGTGTCATAACAACGTTTAAGGATACACACATGCACTGTTGTTTAGTCTCCCTCTTTGTAGACTATAATTTAAAACAGGAAGTTTCACTACTAGATTTACTATTAGATTTCATTGGATTTCCAAGAGACATATAAAAGAGAAAAATATTGTGGCTCAAGTGCCCACATGGCATTATTTAAAACAATGTCATTGCAATTAATGTCATTATAGAGATGACACATGTCCAAAAACACGCAGACGGGACCATGTAAACACACAGACACAGAAGAAACAAGAAGATCAATACTGCATGGTGATGTAGCCAAGTGGTGTCCCATTTCATAGGGGTATGTTTTCACCCCCTAACCCTAGGGGTACAGGGTTAGGGGTAGGGGTAAGATGGAGAAATGGGATTCAGCTTTAGCCTGCTCCATCCACTCTGAGGACTCCATCCACTCTGAGGAAGTGTTCAGCCTCGGACTGAAGCTGTAAGAATGGATGGACTGACTGACTGGAGGGGAGGAAAAGGTGGGAGGAGCACTCAGAGTAAAGAAGGGTAGAGGAGGGTTTGACGGAGAGAGGAGAGAGGAGGGTGTTGGAGTTTTGGGGGATGTGAGGAAAAGAAGGAGGAGGGCAATACCACCCACCAAGCAAGTTGTGGAGAGGTTCGGGGGGTTGGGCCGCTCACAGGAAACAGTTGTGGCTCCTTCCCAGGCCTCACACCGAGCAGCCCTGGGCCACCCAGTCATCGGCAGACAGACCTACCAAATGGCCTGGCTGGGCCAAACCGACAGGGATTTGTTTATTTTTCATCCTTTGGTGGTGGGGGGGAAATTGTTCAGCACAAGCTGTTTATTAGACGTTTGATTTGTCATGTGTCAGCGTTCACTTGCGGGGAATGTGTATACATAAGTCCGGCTTGTGTATAGTTAGGAGGTTTGGAGGCTTAGAGGGTGTGGGCATGGAGGAGTGGAGGAGGCTGGGGGGCAAAAAGAAAAGAGGAAAAATGGAAAGCCTCCCACGTTGAAGGCAAGTTTGAACTACATTATGGGTCATTCTCCAGCTGTCCCTGATTGTTGATGTCATGGGGGACTGAACTGTTGTGCCTGGTTTGCAATGGGTGTGGGAAGCGAAGGAGCATGTGGACAAACACAGAATGGATGGATGAAATGCAATAAGCTAAATAGATCAGAATTTAGCAGCTGTGGCCTGATTAGGAAGCAGTTAAAAGTTACTGTGTAAGTCATGGATTCACAGCAGTGAACAGCAGTTCACAGCTGATTTGTAACATTGCCCTCAGTGACCTACAATGAGGAATATTAAAATAAGGGATGGATACAGTACCTCTGTATGCGCAGTATAGTAAAACCATTGATACTTGACACATAACCATAAATATAAGACAGCAGGGATTTATATACACAATACCTTTTTTATTGTTATGAAAACGTGTTTAGGCTACTACAATGTATGTGCTTTTTCGATTACAAATGCCAATGGCAAAATATTAAGAAACAGCACACTTAACTGTGCAGTAACAAACTCAATATGAGAAATTATATTAGATAATGATGTAATAAATTATATAAAGTCCTTGCGCAAGACAAAGTTAATATCAATAATATTTGATAAATGTACTACATGGGAAATTGCCACTATACTTATCTACATTCATGTTTTGTAATGTTGTTCTTACAGTTTTAAATGTGTTTTTCTCATTGCATAATTATGTAATATTCACTTGATCTGAAAACTGTAATATCTCATATAGTCAGGTTGCAATTTAGGACAGGGCATTCAGTAAACAAGCATTATTTTCAGATAAATATTTTCCCCAAAACCAATTTAAATTAGGTTAAACTCTATCATGTCTATCATCTATCAAGCTCTTATATGTAAACAAATTATATTCTGCCATTGGCATTGCATTACTGTTACTCCTGGATTTTAAATATGAGACGTTTACAATATGTTAATCAAACATATCAGCTGTAAGAAGTATTTTAATCTTGTGAGAAATGTACTCACTAGGCTACACATGGTGGCGAGTAGCCTATACATCATTCAGAGTGCAATAGATATAATAAGTGCACCATATCTTTTTGCATATAAACTCTGTCTGGAAAGTGGTGACATAAAAGTGTAGTATGCTTCTCTCTGAAGTGTAACGTTGCGGTGCAAAAGTATGATATCACAAAAATAGCTTTCTCAAAATGATTTCTAATGGCCTACACATAAACCCACAGAGCCTACTAGTTATACCCAAGTTGCATGCAATAAAGAATACTACATACAGAATTATGATTACCAATTAACAATTGATTTTCATAGCAGATGTAATTCCTTACTGATCCAGGTAGTGGCAGCATAACGCCAATTTGGATTTTACATTTGAAAAAAAGCCATAGAAGAAGAAGGCCGCCGAGGACCAATCAGATCCTCAAGTACCCGGAACACTACTTTCAAACTTTGGCGGCGTTGAAATTGGCACGTATGCTAGGTAAGTGTGTTTTTTGACGTTAGTTGGGGTGAAAAGGTTAACAGACAAGATTATTATTTGATTTATCAACGAAAGGAATATATAGTTTAGTAGCGCAAGTTAACGTAACGTTAGCTCGTTTTCAAAAGTTTAGCTAGCTAATGATATCGGGATTTTAATTTATCCGCTAACGTTACAGCACCAAAAAAAACTACAATGGAGACCAACCTTTCCAGGCTTCTTGTTGGACTCTCAGTGAAAATCAGTCGCAGTGATGGTGAGCTGGTGTTGTTTTCTATTGCAATGTGTACTCTAAATAATAACGCTGTATTTCGTAAACACGCATGGTGACTTGGTGTTTGTCTGTCTGTAAACCAGGTCGAGTCCATCTGGCGACGGTGAAGTCCACGGATACCGTCAAGTCTACTGTTATGGTTGAATGGAATGAAAGAAATATCTGCAGAGGAAAGGAGGTACGTATGTCAAAATACATAGAACAAGACGTCTGTTAACCTTAGGTTACGTCGGTTTTGTTGTTGTGAAACCAGCCAGGGACGCTGCAAGTCGAGTTGGGGGCGCTGAGAGAAAGTCAGTCTATATAATAATAATAATAATATGAATGTAAATTCAACCCGCTCATGTGAAACAGCCATAACTCTGTTTGTAATGTATTAAGCAAGTTGACATCTAATCTAAGTTTATTTGATTTTAGGTGGATTTGAGTGAGTTGTGTACACTCAATCCAGAGCTTTTGGACCATATAAAGACAGTCACAAACCCCGCTTCTGACCCAGCCCCTCCTGCTCCAGACAAGGTAAGCCACCTTAATTTTCCACACAACAACGAGCTAAAGCAGCTTGTTGTCAATGCCAACAGGCGAGGCCATATTTCTAAGAACTGGAACTTCACAGTTGTAATCAAATAATCCTGTCTGAGCTGCTTCCTTGTTTTGTCTCTCCTCCAACAATTCTACTCTCAATAAATGACAAATGTCAAAGTTGAAGATTATTTTGACTTATCCATTGTATTGTGGACTATAGGGTTCAACATTTGTCCTGGATGGAAACATTGTAAAGCATCTAAATTACTGATGCAATGAGCACTTTCTCTCTCTCTTTGTCTTTCCATAGAAGTATGAGGGTCGACTGCGCTCATCCAGAATTCCTGCCCCTACCTCCTGTGTGTAAATATATTGTACTATTTATTTGTTTTAGATTGCCATATTGTATAATTTGCCTCCTAACAGCTTTTTTCCTTCCAAAAGTCTCTGCTCCAACAGTCACCCAAGCTGAAGAGTCAGGTCGGCATGGCATGCATGTTCCTCTCTCTGAAGCACATTACCCTTAATTTCTTTTACTCTATTGCCAATGGGATCAGGGTGTAAGTGCTAAACATACCACAATCCTTGGAGAGCACAACTCAGGCCTGGCCACTGATTATTCATAAAAATCATCTACTTCACTTTAACGATTAAGGCACAGGGTTGCAAATGGATAACTTTGGTTATTGGGTAATTTTGGGCATGCACTACTATATTTTTGACCATTAATCTGCTCTAAATTCTGGCTGGGAATAAAGAGGGAGGGAAAGTAGTGCTCCGTATCATCATAACACAGGTAAAGCATTTGTACATGCTTGTTTATCCATTTGTGATAGAGTGGACTGTTATAATACAATGCACTGCCTTTTCCCACAATGTACCTAAAATAACACTTTAATTCAGTCAGTAATATTTACATATGCAAAAATAATCAAATATTTAAATACCTGCTGCACTTTATTTTCCACTTTTCTGCACCTGTCGAATTACTTCTGTCACTCTGGGTCTCTGAAGGATATTTTTTCAAAATGGCAAATTTGTTTCTGTGGTCCCTCTTCATTTGGCAGACTCCAGTCATGTACAGTGTATCCTTCTTTTGTCTCATGGTTTGGATTACATTTAACCCCAGGAAAACCATGCTAGCAATACTTAAGTTAAGACACTGACACTCATACTGCAGCTGTTTGACTTGGATTTGTCTTACTTTCAGTTGCCAATCGGTCTCAGACTAGGCAGACGTGTTTGTTCCAGGCCCCGGCCCCTGTTGCAGCATCAGTCCCAACCTCGGACTCATCTCAGGCAAGCCTAGAGACGGTCCACCCTAGTCTCCCCTCTTCATCATCGCTCCTCACAAACTCTGGTTGGTATTTATCTACTGAAACATTCAAAAATTAGAACCTTGTCCCAAAAAACATGAGACAAACTGAGGCAAGACACATACTTGTTTCAACATTTGGGTACTACTGTTCTCAGTGGTAATTGCAGGACCTGCCCATACAGTATATTTTACACATCCACATGACACATTAGGAGTAGTATCACAAGATGTGGAACATGTTGTTGCATGGACTAGTGTAGATTTTCAGGTATTTTCTATGTGCAACCTAATCCTTTTAATTCTGTCTTTGTTCAGTAATTTCCAAATATTTTGTACTTTATAATTTTATGTCTTTACTAAACTGTGCACGCTTTTGCCTTATCTAGCACTTCATAATCGGCGCAATGGAAAGAATGAGCCCAAACCAGCACAGCCGCTTCCTTTTGTCCGTGAGGCAATAAAGGAAAATGAACCTGAGATAATGCTTCCTCCGCCTGCAGTCAAAGGTCAGTTACACATTTTACATGAACATGATATCATGGTTATTCATTGGATCACTTGGATCTATAACATACCCCATACAAAGGTAGAAAGCTCTACACATGAATGTCACACGTGCAGCCTCCCTTTTCTCCTTTTTAAACAATTGTTTATGTTTTATTAATATTTTGGTGGTAAGGCACACACAGATTGTATCAACTCCATGTTCTCTGAGAAGTATAAACAGGTAGTTAATAATCTGGTACATACAAGGAATTCTGTGGATGTTGCGGTGATGAGAATGAGATTTTTATTAATTAGTAGTTTAGTTTTGCTCTAACAAAAAAGGAAAGTATACATCATCTCTATGCACTTCAGGCAGAAGAAAATCTGTGGTTTCCAAAGAGCTAAACAAAGGCAACAAAAGGCTGTCTACTGTTGTAAAGCCCCACGACATGCAGAACAAGAGAGGAAAGGTGAGCTTTTTTTCATTTTTTTAAAACACCTATTCTGCCATTTCTATCTTGTTTTTAATTGTTAGAAACCTTTTATACCCAGAAGGTCCATCTCACATTGTATTTACGTTCTCTTTGTTTCCTTTTTAGTTTGGGGAGGCTCCCCGACCAAACCAGAAGTTCTATGAGATGATCCAAGACTTCAGAGAGACCTTGGAAATAACCCCCTTATCAACAAATGAGCATGTATGTTTGGACTCAAGAATGATTGGCCTTGTATGAAGTTGTATCGCGATACTTACAGCACATGTTGTGTTTTTACAGATTGAACCTCACAGGATTTGTGTGTGCGTTCGCAAGCGCCCCCTTAACAAACAAGGTATGTGATTTCTAACATCTTGTATACAGTATCACGTGTAAAAATATTTCCCCTAAGATTTTTTTGTTTTTAATTGCTGAATTTGACATTTGTGTGTATTCCAGAGACTAATAAAAAGGAGATAGATGTTGTGTCTGTACCTGGAAATGGTACTCTGATTGCCCATGAGCCAAAACAGAAGGTGGACCTCACCAAGTACTTGGAGAACCAAATATTCCACTTTGACTACTCCTTTAATGAGACCGCCACCAACGACCTGGTCTACAAGTAATGTCCTCATTTGTCCTGTTATTTAGCAACAATGTCTCACATTGCCAAACCTTCCTCCACAGGAAGATCTGGCTAGTCCACACAACATTCCTTGAAAAACATTCTCTGGGACATTGTTATTTCTTTAAACCAATCACAATCGTCTTGGGCGATGCTAAGCGCCGGATGCAGATATGGTGCCTCTGCAAAATAGCCTTGGGGAGGAACTTGGTTTGGGGGAGAATTTTCACATACGGAGGCGAGCTCTGGAATGGCTGTCAACTATGTGATGAGAATTTTACTCAAAAGATAAATATAATTGGATTGTCATTTCTAGTTTGAGTATGTTTCCTGAGGAGTTTAGAAGAGTTTCAAACAAACTCCCTTCATTCATTTTGCCCGATGATGGTCTAGTACTAAAAACGTCACCTACTATTACATTTATTTATTTAAGTTAGACAGAATGAAAGAGTTTCTTTGCAACTTTTGACTGACATTTCCCCCTCCGACGCACCTGTACAAAGTATTTTGTGTACTGAAAACACTTTAAAGAAATTAACAATAATTTGGAGGCCCCCCTGAAGTAACTCGAAGGACCCCATAGGGGCCCCGGACCCCCTGATTTAAGGAATCTTTTGAGGGAGTTGTTTTCCAGAGCAGTAAATAACATGGGTATTGAAAGTGTAAATAGCAGTGTTTACTGTAGTGTGCATCTGTTCGGTGAAGTGTTGATTGGGAGGAAAACCTTTTGGAAACTCAAGGTGTAATATCTAAACATGCCATTGCCGTCTTTTTCTTGGTTTTACAAAGTGTTCAATTTATGACAAATACTATTTTTTTCTTCAGGTTCACAGCCAAACCTTTGGTGCATTCCATTTTTGAAGGTGGAATGGCAACATGTTTCGCCTACGGCCAGACTGGGAGTGGGAAGACTCATGTAAGCCTCCGCTTGCTGTTTGGCATTGACTTGTCTTGAAGCAGCATTTTTAAAATGTATATTTTTTTTTTTTTTGCTTGTTTGGCACATTATCTCCCTAGACTATGGGAGGTGATTTCACAGGGAAGCAGCAGAACAGCGCTAAAGGAATCTACGCCTTGGCAGGTAGGGCCGTAACCATCCACTCAATGGATCTACAGTGGCTTGCATAAGTTTACACACCCATGCTAAAGTTGCTTAAAAAGAGGAATAAAAAAACATCTTTTGGAAAATGATCTTAATGCCTTACTTAATTTTTTTTTTTTAGGAAAATCCAATCTTTTAAGGATACCAATTTTCTTTGTGAATGAATAATGTATTGTAAATAAATGTTCTTTAAAATACAGGGGGCATAAGTATATACACCTATGTTAAATTCTCATAGAAGCAGGCACATTTTTATTTTTAAAGGCCAGTTATTACATGGATCCCGGATACTGTGCATGTTTTTTTTTTTTTTATTCCTCTTTTTAATCAACTTTAGCATGGGTGTGTAAACTTATCCAAGCCACTGTACATGCACTTTGTGTTGAAGGAAATACTAAATCAGGGTTTTCACTTTAAGATAATTAACGGGAATCAATCAAATCAGTATGATTTTGTATTTGTTCCAGTTAACTCAGATATGAGTCTCATTGCATCTCCATTTGTTTTCTTTTTAAACTACACTCAGGATTGTCTAAAACTGGCCTTTTACATGCTAACTTTATTTTGAATAATTTGAGTCTTTCCCTTCTAGCCCAGGATGTTTTTACCTATCTGAACCACCGGAGATATGCTCACCTGGACGTCTCTGCTTATGTCAGCTTCTTTGAGATTTACAATGGAAAAGTAAGAAGAAAAAACATTTACCGCCATGAACTTTTATTAAGAAACGGCAACAAAAACAAACTGTGCCCACCTGCACCACTAAACATAAGTCTACCAGCGTTCCAGCCAATAACTGACAAGAAGGGGTTGGGGGGCTAGTGCACGGAAGGGAAGGGAGGTGATGGGAGGAGGAGGGTGGGGCGATCTAGCCTTTATTTTTTTTTGAAATACTTTGAACATCAACAAGAAGTGCTGTCACCCATTATTTTTTTGGAGCACCTTTTAAAAGTGAAATATACTTTTTGATTCAGGTGTATGACCTGCTGAATAAGAAGACCATGCTCCGTGTTCTGGAGGACGACCGACAGCAGGTTCAGGTGGTTGGCCTGGAGGAGGTCTATGTCTCCAACGCAGAAGAGGTCATCAAGATGATCCAGCAGGGCAGTGCATGCAGGTACTTCTGTCTTAAGAACGTTTATGTTGCAACGTCAAAGACAAAGCATTCTGGGCTGTAGTGTGTTAATGTTTTTTGCACAAAGCACTGGTGCTACAGAGGTTGAAAGGTGTGTAGCACAGGCAAGAATTATCAAATAAGTTTAAAAAAAAGTTATTTCATGACCTTTCAAATGAACATAGTACATTGTTTTCATAATCACATTTGTTGCTTGCATCCAGGCACCGTCAGACTACAACCAAGAAGACTAGCGATGCGCTCACCTTACTCACAAACAAGCAGCTCTTTCTAATGCAGCGCAAAAAAACTGTATTGCTCAAGTGCTAGTGCGGTGATTTCATTCATTGCACAGACAGATTTTTGTGAAGCGTATCGCACTGTCCAGCCCTGAGCATGTGATTGTTAACTTAAGTATCAGACATGAAATATATTACATATACTACCGGTACATTAACCTGGCTGCTTTCCCTTCCCTTCTGTCCTGTTGTCTCTCCAGAACATCAGGCCAGACCTCTGCCAACGCCAACTCATCCCGCTCTCATGCCATCCTTCAGATCATCCTGCGGCGCAATGACCGCGCCACCACGCTGCATGGCAAATTCTCACTGATTGACTTGGCTGGCAATGAGCGCGGCACTGACGTCAGTAGCAATGACCGCAGCACTTTAGTGGAGACTGCTGAGATCAACCGCAGCCTGCTGGCTCTCAAGGTAGACTGTGGCGCGCACACGCAAGATACATACAGTATTTGTGATGAAAAGTGAGAAGAGCCTATTTTCTCTCACACCTCAGCTAGATGCCATGTAACCATGGCTCTAAAATTGAGACCGTAAAGAAGAGTAAAATTCTTAACTCCTGGCATTCTCAGAGCTCTGTCCAAATGTTAAGTATGCATGCAAAGCACCTAATAATAAGTTATTAAAAATTACACCTAACATGTCTGTGTGTCCACTCCTGTGTCCTGTAGGAGTGTATTCGCTCACTGGGAATGAACAGCGATCACATTCCTTTCCGAATGAGCACTTTGACCAAAGTCCTCAGGGACTCCTTCGTTGGAGAAAAGTCCAAGACCTGCATGGTACGTTAAAACACCATACTTGACTGACTTTGAGTTTGTCATGCAGCGTATTATGCTCTGTATACATTGTAATGGTTGATGCAGATTCACACCAAACAAGCACTAACTCTGTTGTGAATAATGTGTGGGTTTAAGTACAGAACGTATGTACACATTTGTCCTTCTCTTATTTGATAGATTGCCATGGTGTCTCCAGGCATGACTTCATGTGAATACACAATGAACACACTACGTTATGCTGACAGGTACATATTTATCCTATGGAGTTAGACTTAATTCCAGTTATGTGTTTTGTGTGAAAGAAACTTGTACATTTTAACATGAAAAGAATATCATGCCTGGGGAGATGAAACTTGAAACAAATTTTCCGATCTTTGGCAGAGTGAAGGAACTGAATGGCAAATCCAAGGTCAACAGAGAAGCTAAGGCACAAGAGCCTTTAAATAGCTCCACAGAGGAGGTCAGCTTTCACAAAATCATAATTAATATGGATTATATTGTGCGTGTGTGTGTATATGTATGTATATAATTTGCTAAGGTTTTTTGCTTGTGTGTGTTGTAGGAATCTGTTGTGGATACCAGTGTATATGATGCAATATCTCAAGTGGCAGAGCTGGAGGAGAAGGTTTATGTACAGTTTCAGGTAATTTTCTTATGTCGGCTCTTCTTTACAGCATACAGGTATAGTGATAATCTTTTTTCTTTTTAAATCAACTTTTTAAGTCCTCAAACTTTTGTTTCTCAGAGGGCCAATGAACTCTTCAAGGCAATGAGCCAAACCTCTTACAATGTTGAGGAAGGACTCCCCGACCTGGTGGATAATGCAAAGAAATTAATGGGTTTGTATAAACCACCGTTTGATCTTGTTTATGTTTGTCTGTTTAGCAATTTACTACAAAATAAAACAAATGTAACCTCATTTGGGGGGGGGAGTTAAATTTAAAAAAAAAAAAAAAAAATGTTTGGGTATGAGCATTTCCTGGATTTAAATGGAGGCTATGTAGTAGTTTGGGAGCAATGGTAGTCTGTATGGCCTTTTTTCAAATAGTTCATCTAGCAAACCTGTGATTGATGCATGCTGACCAGGGGAAACGCAGGCAAAACCTTGTGCTGACTAGATCAAATGTCAGGAGATCAAGTGCCAGGACACAACTGCATTAATAAAGGTCCAAAATCTGGGTGGATACATGTTGCACCTTTTTATTTATTCTGTTTTATCTTTCATCCACAGACACAGTACAGGCGTTGCAAACGGCTGTGGAACAGGAGAGCATGGCAAGGCAAAGATACTGAGAAGAACTCACAAAGTGTGTTTATTAAAAATGTCTGTTTTTTAAGAGCTTGGTTTAAATGTTTTAACAACTGTATTAAATAAAATGTATTGCAACACTATTTCAATAAAAATGTTTCAAGTCTTGTAAGAAACTACTTTAGGAACTACTTGTTTATATTGTTAGATGCAGCACTGTGGGTGTTTTTATGTCTTACCAAGACTATTCCTGCACCCAAAACAATGACCACATTTTTACGCTAATGTAAGATTCAGACAACTAAGAACATTACTCAAGTACTTCACTTAAGTACAATTTTGAGGTACTTTGCTTTATTTTAATTCCCTGCTACTTTACACTTCTACTCACTTTGTACTTCTTATTCCACGGCATTTGTCACTATAGTTGCTTTACATGTTTACATACAAATAAATATACAGGGCTGTCAACTATTGGCTGTGAGACACACGCATTTGACTGGTTTCACACGCCACACCACACGATTTCTCACACTGAAGTGTCAACCCGGGCGGTCAGATTTTCTGAAAGACGAGTTCATCTATAGATCTACCTGTTGAGCCACTTATGATCGACTAGTTGTGCTTTCAGAGACTGAGGGGGTTAAAGAGCGCTCCCTGTCTGTGGAATTTTCGAATTGTCGCAAACTGAAAACATTATTTTTCACGATCCATCCCAGGTGCATTTCCCCGGCTTCAGGTATGTGCTCTGAGTATTAGCCTACAGACCCGTCCGTCGCTTCGTGTCTACTCTCTCTGTAACAATAGAGGTGAGCAGCGCGGCTGCTAAGTGTAGTGTTGGAATTTAAAATTTTATATGTGCTTAAACATTGTGGGTGATTTGCATTATACATTCAAGCCAAAAGGTAAAAGCATTATTTCAACATAAATGAAGACATGTTGGTCATGCGATAAGTTTGTTGTTATAAGTAGGCCTATATAGTTTGTTGTTTGTCGCATTAAGTTGTTTTGCAATACCTCTGTTTTATAATATAAGATGTTCTGGTATATTTTGTTATAACCAGCTCTACAAATGTGTCATAAGCTGAATTGATGATGTTAGAGACATCTTGTCTCTGGTTTCAGTCCCCCTTTATGGCCCAACTGCTCTGTTGCTTTGCAAGTCTCTGAGGGTCATAAACCTTCAGTCACATCCCAACTAAAAGATAAGGAATAAGCACAAGACCCCACCCTTTGTGAGATAATACTGGGGGTCTGAGAGCCAAAGAGTCAGACAAACCCAGTAAGCACACATACGTCGGCACGACGTCTGCAAATGATCGCTTCATCTGCAATTGATCGCGGGTCATTTGGAAACATCGTAAATTGAGCGTCATTACGTCGTATTACGATGGAAATCTATACATCGCAGCAACGTATTAAATATGTCTTTTAGATGTATTACAAGTTCCTTAGTTGTTCGCGGGTCATTTGGAAGCATCGTTTAGTGAGCGTCTGGACGTCGTATTATGATGGGAATCTATACATCGCAGCAACGTATTAAATATGTATTTTATATGTATTACAAGTTCCTCAGTTGTTTGCGGGTCATTTGGAAGCATCGTTAATTGAGCGTCTAGACGTCGTATTATGATGGGAATTGATACATCGCAGCAACGTATTAAATATGTCGGTAAAATGTATTACAAGCTCCTCAGTTGTTCGCGGGTCATTTGGAAGCATCGTTAATTGAGCGTCAGTACGTCGTATTACGATGGAAATCTATACATCGCAGCAACGTATTAAATATGTCTTTTAGATGTATTACAAGTTCCTCAGTTGTTCGCGGGTCATTTGGACGCATCGTTTAGTGAGCGTCTGGACGTCGTATTATGATGGGAATCTATACATCGCAGCAACGTATTAAATATGTATTTTATATGTATTACAAGTTCCTCAGTTGTTCGCATGGCCTTTTGGAAGCATCGTTTATTGAGCGTCTAGACGTCGTATTATGATGGGAATCTATACATCGCAGCAACGTATTAAAATATGTCGGTAAAATGTATTACAAGCTCCTCAGTTGTTCGCGGGTCATTTGGAAGCATCGTAAATTGAGCGTCTGGACGTCGTATTATGATGGGAATCTATACATCGCAGCAACGTATTAAATATGTCGGTAAAATGTATTACAGGTTCCTCAGTTGTTCGCGTGTCATTTGGAAGCATCGTTTATTGAGCGTCTGGACGTCTTTACGTTGCACACACTGTTGATGTGATGGACAGTAAATCTGAATACTGCCCAGCAACATATTCGCGCCACAGTCGACAAAGGAAGGAAAAAAGTTGCCAGTCTACGAAGGGTTGGGAGGGACGACTGCTTCGTTGCTGTTAAACTCCATGGTAAGGACTATTTCATCTTAACGTAGTTAACGTTAGCTAAAACAATATTTTGACGCTTTCGCATGTGGAAGTTGGTGTTCATCTGACAAATAACAAGATATTTTAGCTACTAGCGTTAGCTAAGTTAGCTACGCCATGTCATGGTTTAGCTAAAGTAACTTTAAAGCCTTAAGATCAGGCTAACATCGCACTAGCCGCCCTTTTCACGTTCAATTAAAATACCCGTGTTCTAGCTGGCTAGCTAAATGTAGCTACTAATTTGGCTAGCTAGCTAGCTAACCAACCATAAGGTTAACGTTAACGTAACACAGGCCATTAACGTTAGCTAACGTTAACGTTAGGCATAATTGAACGTTACCCGATATCCGTTAACGTTGATGCTAGCGTTATCTAGTTAACCGTAACCGAGTGTCATACCTCAGTCATACTTTGCTTGTATCGGTTACTTTTCTTTTGTTGGCTTAAATGGAACTGTAACCTCAACTGGGAACATAAAGCTGAAGACTTTACTGAAGGTAAATTCGGAATATAGCGTTAGCTAATCTGTCAACTAGCTAGCTAGCTAACGTTAAATCTTGTTTTTAAAAGGTAAAGTTTAGGGGGCGGCTAATTGCATGCTAACGGTCGTACTTAATACGTTGTGATTATAAGGTTTTATTTTTACCCTGCTTATCACCAAATGGCACTATCTAGCTATGTTAAACAGTTTTTGGTTAGTTTCTGTACACTTGGCATGAACGTTAAATCTGTTTAACAATTTATTTAAAAAACGGTTTAAAAACGGTTCAGAGTGCCAACGGTCATAAAATACCAGTTATTAGATGGTGACCGTTTTACGTTTTTTTGAAGCTAAATTGACCATAAACCTAACTAGGACAACACGCGTTCGATGGACATATTGAAACTCATTTGACTGAGATCAATACAATCATCAATATCACAATTAATTTGATTGTTACTTTTCCGTTTCATGTTTAGCAGTTAAAGTAAGGGTAACTTTGGTAAACTGTTGGTTGTTGTGTGTTTGCTTGTTTGTTTCACTAGTTATCCCTCATTAGATAAGTGGTAATTGCTAAGAATATCCACCATCTTCTACAAAATGTCAGGAATACACCGTGTTCATTGCAAAACAATAGTTTGCAATACTAAAAAATACTGCATCCTCACAAAAAGAGCATTATTTGTTGATAACTTTCACATAGTGTGTCAGTTTTTATGTTGGCATTATGTATAGTGGAAGATCAGGAGACCTGGGCAGGAGTTGTGAGAGAAGGCAATGAACAGATGAAGGACATCATACCACAATGTGTGTGGGTATGTGTGTATAAACCTGATCAACAAATAAAAAGAGTCATGTTGTCATATTAGGTTTTTGTATGATGTAATCCGAATCTATCTAGTTTTCCAAACATGCAGTGAAGAAGTGATACCACACATCCTTCCTGCTGCTGTCAGACTTTATAATCAACACTGCTCCAAGTAGACCACACGCACCCTATGTGACAATTTACTCATGTGCAACATCTATCTACGCCTTATTATGCAATATCAATAACTTCTGCAATACTGTGAATACGGTGTTATTAAACGTTCTGTCTGTGTCCTTAACTGTTTTAACTGCTTTATTCATGCATTTTTACTGACGCGTTTGTCATTGCACTTTCCCTTTGATGCAGTATCACTGAAAATGTCCCCAATGTGGGATTAATTAAGGATTTTATCTTATTTAAAATGTTTTATATATGTTAGTATTTTTCAGATCTCTCAACTGCCATGATGACCAAGAGCACATGTGAGACATGCGGAGAGCTGCCATATTCCCAGTCATTACTTTGCCAAATCATCTGTGGTAAGTTTACAAAAATCTTAATTGAAAATGGAAGTAGGAAGTAAAGAGAGGGCAGCATAAAATGGAACCTTTGGTGTCGAAAGTAAATACTTTTAAATCATTGTGATTACCATGAAACCTTGATGTTAGCCCTTTTAGAGAGAGTATTACGGCATATTTTATGGGACAATGTATAACAAATTTAAAGCTTAGATTTAAAAGCTTTCATTTAGAAAGTGATCTAAATACATATTGTCAGAATGGCGCTTTAACAGTGGTTGAGGCTAGATGGGATACAGCTACGGTGACAAAACAACAGTTAAAATTAGGTACCAAAACGAGTAGTTCAGTTCAGGAAACAGATTGGGATTTGAATTAAAACTCTAGAAAAACGGAACGTGTTTTCCTGGGTGAAAGTATAACAAATATGTCATTATATTAGTCTAGATTTAGCAGAATTTTTGCGTAACTTTTGGCCGTAGCTGTATTCTTTCTACCGTAAACAGCCCACCTGTTGTGGATCTTGAACTTCATCCAAAATGAAACTGCACAAACTGCAGCTCCCCTACTGACCAAATGGCCTTACTGTTCAATTATATTAAAAGGCTGAATTGGAGCTTCTGAGGAAAAGTTTGCAGAGAATTTAACTATGTTAACAACATTTGGTTTGCCATATTCTACTTGATGAAACTGGTCTTCTATTCACATCTGCAAAAAAAAAGACTTGCGTTACATTACTCAACCACTTCCTAAAAACAAAGCGAGAAGAAACAAATTAAATTAAAAAAAATACTTCCATGCATTAAAAGATACATCTTTAAATAACGCACTTAACCCAAATCTTTTGTTTTTGCCACAGCTGCAGCACAGAGGAATCCTACTTTCCTGAGTCCGAAGCCGAGTAGGCCATCAAGGACCCCCCCCCCCCCACGACCGGCAACAGACTGGAGAAGAGGCTGGAGCAGAGACACCCTTTTTTTAGCTACTGAAATAATTGACATTATGATACACAGTGGACAATATAGTGTGATAATTAGTTTTTTCTTCTCCAACATGTACACACTGCTGTTGTGAAGCAGGGATACACAGCTCACGAGTGTGTAGTCAAAAGAGAGAAATATTGTATATTTCAAGGACTCCTACAGATTAAGAAAAATAATTGCTCAATTGCTCAGTGTCTTTGGGTTCAAATAACATTATCATGATCCCATTGGCATCCAAAAATGGATAAATTGACTTTTTAGCTTAACTGATTCTGATTGGGTATCACCTGGAACACAGCCAATAATCGAGACACAACCACAAAACGAGAGAAAACAACTTAAGCCGTTGCACACCTTGAAACGTGCATGCCCCAGCTCTTTGCCTAGGGGAGGCTTACAGTGGCAGACTTAAAAAAAACACTGGTTTAAGCTTGTAATAGTGTTTTTGTACATTAGTCCTTAGTATAGACAAAAGTAGGATATTATCTCAAAATATAGCTACATGATCATTTTTTTCGTATTTTCAGAATAGCTTTTAATGTGTTAGTGTGCTGTTTTCTATAATAATTTGAACTATGTACATTTTTGGAGTACCCTTAAAAGTGCTTCATAAATAAAATGTATTATAAGTAATTGTGTATGACTTATCTCTTACTTTAGTAATTCATGTAATTTAGTAAAGATATTTAAAGTAATTTCGTGTGACCTATACTGACCAGTTCTGTTAAATGGGTTAATGCACATCTTCCTGACATCTATTCTACGTATAACACATGTCAGGAAAATGTGCCTGAGATTGCGGATGTTGGGACGATGTATTATATACGTTAGAACGATGTATTTGAGCCTGCATTTGTACGACGTATTATATACGTTAGAACGATGTAAATGAGCCTGCATATGTACGACGTATTATATACGTTAGAACGATGTAAATGAGCCTGCATCTGTACGACGTATTATATACGTTAAAACGATGTAAATGAGCCTGCATCTGTACGATGTATGGCATACGTTAGAACGATGTAAATGATCCTGCATCTGTACGACGTATTATATACGTTAAAACGATGTAAATGAGCCTGCATCTGTACGATGTATGGCATACGTTAAAACGATGTATATATATGTACGTCGCGGAAAGAGCGGCTGCATGTCGCAGAAACGTATAGCAGCGACGTCTTAGGGACGTCGTGCCAGTGAGCAAACGACCAAACTACTACATATCCCCGCCGTATTTTGATTACATCGCCAATACGTCGTGGAGACGTATGTGTGCTTACTGGGAAGGAAGGGGAGAGCTGCGACAGCTTGATCCAGGTAACTTTGTCTCAGGATATCCTATGTAATAAAATGGATTCACATTTCAACATCTGAGATTTTGACTACTAATTGAATGAACCCTGAGAATGGAGCAGGATTTAGCTCCAACAATTTGGCGCCCAACGTGGGGCTCAAGGAAGGCACGGACCCATCCTTGAGTAAGTGAACAACTAGGACGAGATGCGTCTCCACATTCAGCCCGGGCACTAAGGAAAGGTAAAGCAGAACCTGTTCATATCAAATCTGCAGCATTGGACATGTACAAAATCTGAATGTGGAACGTGCCTGTATCCTAGTTGCTAAAATTGAACAATTTGATAAGATGTTGATGTGTGAAAAAGTTTTTAATTTTAATGTGTAATATATATTTTAAGTTTAAAAAAAAAAAAAAAACTTAGTACTTGCAAAAAATAGGTACGAAGATGTAGTGCTTACAGGAAGATATCCCTTGATATTTCTCTATAAAGTGAGCATGAAGGGCACCGCTAAATTGGAAAACTAGTAGTGGGAAGAGTAGTTTATTAACCAGACGAAAGGTAATGTATTTCAAAGAGGGAATACATGAAGGTGTAGTCTCCAAAAAAGGGACGTGAAGAGTAGTTTCTAAATTGGGCCATAGAAATGAAGGTAGTCTGTGTATATAGATCAGATGAAAGGTAATGTATTTCAAACAGGGGATACATGAAGGTGTAACGTCTGGAGGATGAAGAGTAATTTCTAAATTGGGCCGTAGAAATGAAGGTAGTCTGGTGAATCAGCTGAAAGGTAGTGTATTTCAAACAGGGGATACATGAAGGTGTAGTGTCGGGTGCACGAAGAGTAGTTTCTAAATTGGATAAATAGAAACGAAGGTAATCTGAAAAATGAATAAAAATTATAAAAAAAAGGGGAATAGTATGGCGGAGGAGTTATATTTAGAATGTGCACAAAGTTGTAAACATGAGCAGACATCTGATGAAACACATCTGAGCTATACTATACTGTAATAATATAGATTAAAATTCAATATATCTGGTCCCTGGGGAAAATGTTCAAGCTACCCAGCAGTTACAGTAGTTAAAATAACCTTACCTTTACCAACTTGAACATTAAAGTGATGTATGCATTATGCATAAATAGTTAGAATCCGAAACTCTGCTTAATGAGTACTTTAAGTACATTTCAATATAATTTATACTGTTTAATCCCCAGTGGGGAAATTACAATTCACTGTTTTTTGTTAGTAATCACTACACATATATGAACAGTTTGGAGTACATTAACATTTCCGATACAGAATTTACAGAAATTTGTATTTTGTTATATGGAGAAGAAGTAAGGCCATGTCCTTCAGTAGCAACAAGGTTAACTTGTTTAATTGAACTAAAAATAAAATGCTGATTTGTCATGTGATATAGTTTATAGTTCGTTATAGTACTCCACAGGCTTTGCAAATAATACACTCAGGAAAGTATACTCGAGTTTCTTACTCTGTTGAGTTCAATGTCACTATGCCAGCTAGTGTTTTGGTTGTACTTTACCATTCAATATGGGTTCTGAGGGAGCTTGATATGTATTTATAATAACTCTATTTTAGGTTTGTTTAAGAGGAAATGACTTCATGCTAAACTAAGCAATGTTTCATTATTTATGTAAAGCTCTTCAGTGTAGCTAGCTACATTTCCAAGACATAATTCTACACAACACAAGCACCGATCTGTAACAATATGAGACGGTACGCTGCAACAGCCAGAGCAATAGGTGGTGCTAAAGATGTTGGCCAGTTGTGTTTTAAAATCCAAGATTAGAGCAAGAGGAAAAGGAGGGTGGGACCATAGACAGTGGACAGGACGTAGCTAGCTAGCTAGCTACAGATTAACCTGCGGCCTGCCTCTCCATCTAGTGAGGAAGCAAACCACGGAACGGTTGGCGATGAAGTGGTTGCGTTTTTCGCTCCTCGTTTTGGGGGTTTTCTCGCTGTGCTGCGCCACGTCTGGTGACAACAGCGGCGTGAAGAAGATGAAGATGCAGTTTGCTACGGGACCCCTTCTAAAGTTTCAAATTTGGTGAGCAAATAAGCAAAAACCTGGCGAGTCATTGTAAGCTAGCTAGCTAATGTGAAACATCCCGGATAACGAAGTAGGCCGAAAATAACTAACAGGAGGGTGACGTTAACGTTATAGGAGCTGGAGCGTTAGCTAATTAAGTTAAGCTCATTATTTAGTAACAAAATTAGCGTTACTCAACCATATTCAAACACTGGGAGAGTAAATGCTGTGTAAATTCCGTATTGTTGACTCTTCTCATGAACATTTCGTCGAAACATGAACCCCGCTTACAACGCTTGAATTAGCTTCCGATTCGCATCCTCCAGTTGGGCAGTTAAGAGGAAATTTAACGCTGAAAGCTTCCGATTCGGCATTGCTTAGCGACTGAATCTAGCTACGTGTTTTGCAACTAGCTATGTTGTGAAAGCGTGCTATATAGGAACGTTAAACGTTTTTGATGGGTAACGTTAAAGCATTAAATCTGTCGACTTTGACTAAAAAGTGTTTTTTGTTTTGTTTTTATCTAGACTTGTTCTAATGTGGTATATTCACGTGAAAAATACAGTGAAATCTCCCGTTATTGCATTTTCACAAAGACAATTAGCTAGCTGGCTATGTTTTTACCAATCTGAAACTGTTTTATGAGAATATTTAACTAGCGTCTCTGTTATAATGTAACGTTAGCTAGTCCTGATTTGACAAGTCTAGCTAGGTATAGCTAGTTTTGTGGAAGTTACTTTTGACACTTTTTATGAACAGTTTGTCATAAACATAGCCTGTCTCTTAAGCAAACATATCTAGCTAGCTATGCCACAAACGGGAATTTAAAGTAGGCTAAAATGCTACTGTGGTATGTCACACTAAACCACTATAAAAAAATAAAAAAAATCACTTAACGTTTATTGCCAAGAAGAAAAACGATCTACAGATGGGATTCACTTGTGCCAGATCTCAAGGCTATATTCGCAAAGTCCCCTAGAGATAATTGTAATGCTGTGACTGTCTTTGGCCAATGTTTGATGTTGCATCTGCACACTGAGTATGTCTAACAGCGTGTTTGTCTTTGTGCAGCATTTCCTGAGGGTACAAACGGGTGTTTGAGGAGTACACGCAGGCCTTGTACCAGCGGTACCCAGACATCCGTATTGAAGGGGAGAATTATCTTCCTGTGCCCCTCTATAGGTAAGAGAAAGATTGTTTGCCTAGTTACAAGTGGATTTTATGAAGCTTTATTAAAGCAGCCTGAAAGCTGCCTTGAATTAGCTGGGATTTGACTGAAGAAATGGAATTCTCATGCATATCTGCCCATGGATTTGTATTTGGTAGTTGTATAGACGTAAGCCCAGTTCAGACCAAAGATTCACGACGAGGCGAGTTGAAACTTGGCCGGTCTGCAACCTGCCAGTTCACACCAATGCAAATTATTGTCGCAAGATTATAACACCGCATTTGCCTGACGTGGCGGTTCACATGTGACCTGTTTTGACCCAGCGCTTCAGATCTAAACAATACCCAACCCTAGAACTACTGGCTAGAAATGAATGTAGGTCATGGGTACACCATGTTATTAGTATGGATTAATAATTGGTAACTAATCCCCTATGGATAAACAATCGAATAGATTAACACCACAACATTCATAAACTCAATACTTGAACTATACATGTATTTTCTTTTTTAAATGGTTGTTCATTTCTTTAATGTTTAATTTCTTAAACTGCACTGTAACTTTTCTTGTTTTATCTGTTTTTATTTTGTAACTGTTTTTGTGTAAAGCACTTTGAATTGCCCTGTTGCTAAAATGTGCTCTACAACTAAAGCTGCCTTGCCATGCCTTTTTATAACAACTATATACATCTAAAATAACACAAACTACTCACCAACACTGGAGGGTTATAGACAATAATGAAAAGATGATCAGCAAAATGCATAATTAATTCAATTATAATAAAAATATGTAGTTCTTTGTTTGGATTACTTACTGTTTAAAGGAATACTTTTTTGCTGGATCTGCCTCCTCTTGTAGGCAGGGTTTCTAGATGAACGGTGTATGGCTCTCCATGGCGCATAGGTGCCAATTTATGTTTTCCTCTGTGGGTGCTCATGGGCACACACCCTGTGAATAAGTAGTCAAATGTTTGTATTTTAGAACCTTGGGAAATAGACAGTGGCTGATACGAACCCACGTGCCTATTAACTCAATAATAATCTTTCAACTCAGGACAGCGCCAGTTCTCACTAAAACAGATAGGACTGAAGATGAAAAGTTTAACTGACAGTAACTGCAATCAGCTTCGTGGGAAATTAAGAATCAATACCATCTGTCTAGTAGCCTAGCAATATAACTAATCACACTATGACAGATGCTCCACTTAGCACCAACAGCAATGTTTAATTTAAAGTGATTGTATCTTACTGCCAGTCTGGCACACATGGGTGCTCAGTGTTTTAGAAAATCGACGTAAGTGCCTATGGGCGTGAGTGCATGGAGGGGGTGGAGCTGCAGACGTCTGGCGAGGCGCATTTCCTTTGGAACAAAGGTCTAAGTAAGAGTATTATAAGTAACGTACTGTAGGCCTATAATCTAACCGCTGAGTCTCTTATGTGTGACAATTGCATTTGTCCCAGGTGGTGTAGTTAAGGTGTGGTGTCACTAAGACCCTCAGGTCCTCAACAGTTGCACTTCTAATAAACACACCAGAGATTAGCTCCATTTAAAGAAAAGACGGTATCACAACCTGGGTTTCAAATTCTCCAGTGTTTTTTCTTTAGTTTTTGCCGTGTCTATCTCTGGTTCCGTCACTGGGAGAATAACCATGTGTCTGCTGACAGGATGTAGTTTACCCACTTCAAAGGTAGTAAAACTGGATGAAACGGGATTTAGGCTCTGTGTTACAGGTTAAGTGTTGTCTCGCATTGCCAGATCTATCCATACACATTGCTGTAGAGGAAGGTCTGGCTACTTTATGCAACACAATTGAACTTAATTTTTTTTTTTTTTTTTTTTTCTCAGACACGTTGCTTCCTTCCTGTCTGTGTTCAAACTGTTGGTGATTGGACTGATTATTATCGGCAGGGACCCATTCGCCCTTTTTGGTATGCAAGCCCCAGGCATCTGGGAGTGGGGCCAGGGAAATAAGGTAAGAGTTACTGGAATTATAGGATTCATAAACGGTCTGATCCTATTGGTGAAATTTGCACTGAGCATTCATTTAGCTAATCATCACCAAAGCTATTGCACAGAAGCATGCACATTCTTATAAATGGAAGAAAGTAGTTAGTTTGGCTGTGTTTATCTAATTCAGTTGTACATACACACTGACGAGCACAACTCAAACCCCTGGGGTTTAATTAGCTCATTCAGAGTCTTTAGGTAATGTTTTGCTTGGATCTGTTATCCCCAAAGATAAATTTGATATTTTCCAACAAAACAAAAAGAACAGAAAGCTGAGGCTGATCAAATGTAATGGGGTTTGTATGTCAAACGGATGACTATCAGAACAATCTTAGAATTGCATACAGAGCAAACACTTAATAAGCATTTGGTTTGAACTTATTTTGCTAATCCTGACAAACAAATATCATTTTTACAGGTGACTTGAATTGAACTACCAGATTTGTGTTTTACTAAGAATGCATTATTAAATCTGCTAAGGGTGTGCACAAAATCAGTCACATTCATGAATCAATTCAAACTCTACCGATTCAAAATCAATTCATAGAATTCCAAAAATCCAATTTGTTGTTTTGTAATGCCGTATATATATTAGCAAATTGGGAAAGTAACTACATTTACATACTGTGATTTTTTTTTTATTTAGAAGCCTTTTTGAATCAAATCGATTTCTGAATTGAATCTTCAGCCTAAAAATCAATATAGAATTGAATAGTGACATTTTCTGAATTGTGCACCCCTAAAATCTGCCTGAACCTGACCTGGAGTTTGCATTATGCAAGAAACACAAAGATAGCTGCCAGTTAAAATAATACATTTTGTCAAGTAGTTTTTGTGCAGAACTTTTTAACTCAACTTTCTTTCAGATATATGCCTGCATGATGGTGTTCTTCCTCAGCAATATGATTGAAAACCAGTGTATGTCTACAGGAGCTTTTGAAATCACATTAAATGGTGAGTCTGTGATTCACAACAATGGGATTATTGACTGAACCCAATGCTTTTGGTTCCAAATCAATTGAGTCTTTAACAATATCATATGAATAAAGTTGCGTGGTGATGAAACAAAATGCAGTGAATTACGATGGAGTAATTTATCTTTCTTTAGATGTTCCAGTGTGGTCAAAACTAGAGTCGGGTCACCTTCCCTCCATGCAGCAGCTTGTGCAAATTCTGGACAACGAGATGAAGATGAATGTTCACATGAACACAGGATCACACCACCACTCCTAACCCTACTCGTCACATCCTGGCTCGAGCTAAAGCCCCTCCATGTAAGTACAGTAGTGTACATAGCACTGTTTTGTGTATAATCAGTCTTATGCTTATAATCATGTTTTTCCTTACTTGAGGCATATTGGCCTGAGGAAAGTTATTTTTTATTTGATATGCTTTCCCTCTCTTCCTGTCTAGGTTTGAGGTGGGTTTCTCATTGGGCTGTGAAGTGATGTTTATGAAGGTCTGCGCTGAAGGCAGGAAGACTGCTAGCACAGACTGGATGTCCCATCAATCTTCACCATGCCCCTTGGAGACGGCCCGCCCCTGACGCCAGAGTGGGATCCATGGCAACAGTGCCGGCCATTAGTTTGTCGTTTAATTGTACTATTCATACTACTGCAGATTTCATCCAAGTGACTTCGGTGGTCCCTTAAGGAGAGATTTAACATTGATTCTTACAACTTTCTGCATATGATTTATCTATGTGAATATATAAAAAAACATGTCATTTGTACTACTGAGCCACATATAGAATTTTAAGTTTATTGTTCTAAACATAGCTTAGTCGTGTAGAAAATGCAACTCTTACAATCATTGTTGTGAAAATAACATTGGGAAATTGTGTCTTGATATGATTTCTGAATAATTTTTATATTTGCATAACCTTAAGGAAGCTAAGAAGATTAATAAAACATATTGTAACTATTCAACTGCGGGGTGGTGGTGTGGTGTCGAGGTTTACGGATTGATTGTGGTGGAATCAGATGTTTTAAATGATATCTTGAGTTTAAGTCAGTTAAATTACCCAAGAGAAAAAGTAAGAAATCTGAATATCTTGGGAGATATTGCTGTTTGTTCCGTAAAGCAGGCGGCCTGCTTGATTCATGAGTGCACATCTCTTAGCCATCTGCTCAACCTCAAGAAGACTTGAGGGTTTACACTGATCGGACATAAATCAGATTAAGGGCTAATACAATGTAAGACTACAACTTTGTGACATCACAGTGCCATACACGCCCCTTGAATTTTGGATATTCCTGACAGTAAAGTCACATCACTTCATTATGAGTTCTAGTAAGTGAAGAAAGTTTAGGGAACAAAATGACAGTAACTTTATAAAAAAATCTGTTTACCTTTTGAGATAATTCCCTATGGGTTTCAAGAAACTGAATTTATTTTTATTTTTTGTGGTCTCAAAATAGTATCCAGGAGTGAAAACAGTGCAGTATTGTTATGTAAATGCAATCATACCTCCTGAAAAGAACCATTAAGTTATGTAGAAAAAACACTCTTATGCTAATGTTTGATATGTTGTCTAATTACCTTTTAATTACTCTGGTATTCAAATCAAAGTCAAACAAAAAAGGGAAATTTTTTTTGAACGGGTATTTAGAGTATGACTGTCTTTATGCCATAGTATAGTTGCTGTTATCACGTCAATATGTACTTTATTAATGGTACATAAAGACTGTAGGCACCTATGGTTGTAGGCTTTCTTCATACATAGGATAAACTTTTAAGTCTCATTAGACTGAAAAGCTTGGAGGTGAGGGCCTTGATGTCAGGGTGTTGAGATGTTGAAGGGCCGTGTTGATCCTAATCCTGGCTGCCAACACAAACTCCTCTAATACTGATGGCCCTGAACCATCTGTTTTACATTCACACTGGAGGAAAAAAAAAAAAAGTTACTGAAACAGTGCTGGAAATGCTGTCAACTGCTAGATAAACATGGACAGAAAACATGAAGTTGGTTAGAAACGGACAACAATGCTTTACCTGAGCGCAGCAGGTACCCACACGGAATTTTGCCTGTTGGCCTTTTGCCAGAAAAGAGACAAACACATGTTCCTTCTTGAGGACTCGGACCCCAACAGTTTTGTTAATGGACAGGAAGACTGGACGCAGGGGAGTGGGACTGCTCCAGCTCCACCGATGAACCCTGGCACCCGCCTCATCCAAACACTGACCGCCTGAACTGTTTAAGATCAGCCTGCAACATAAATGCATACAACACACATTATTGGTTATGCTTAACCATACATTAAATACACCCATTAGTACAGAAACAGGATATTAATTTGCCTAATTTTTAAATTTATATTCACCTATATATTAAAATGTATTACAAATGTAATATTAATGCAATACATTTTAAATAAAGAAATGTAGTTATTCATATAAAAACACTTTTAGTACCATATGTTTCCGTTGTTGTGATAACATGTCGCCCTCCCATCAGACTGGAACATAGCTCTAATTGGTTGACAGGAGGCATTGCTATCATCATACACGATGCAGACCCTACCATTTACTTTAGTGACCACGACAATGAGAGCCAAAAGGCCTGAGGGATAGCTGTTACCATGACGATAAGGATAGGAACACCCACTGTATTGCACATACAGTCACACTCTTTGTCTCCATGCCAAAACCCACTTAAAACAGAAACCACTTGCTACAGAGATTAAATTGTGAGAGGATACAAGACCTGAGCAGAGCCATCAGGGAACGCTGTAAGAAATGTCATGCCATTGGAATAACACTTCTTGAGAAATTCTGCCCCATCCTGTGAACATATAAGAATAATATATACAAGGTCAAAAGATGTTCATGTTAACCACAAATTCATAATAGAAAGCCTCCATTACAAAATGATGGTGTGGGAAAAAGGTGGGCATTTAGCAGACACAGAGAGTCTAACAAAAAAAAGCTACTGCATTATGGGAAATGTAAGATCAAGTTTTTTTGGAGCCTGAGCAATAGGGACAAAAAAAATCAAGATATCTCGGTCTCTGCTGCTCTGATTTTGACCAATCTTTTTAAAATCTGTCTGTCATCTAACTTATGAATCACAAATTGCTGGAGTAACCCTTTAATAGCCATAAATGGTTATAATCATAAATGTTTTGCCTATTCACAATAACAAAAAGGTTACATTTGTTAAGAACAGCTATTGTGTGGTTGGGGATTTATGCATTGATCAGACACAGTGTGGCCACATGTTTTTCTTTTATAATTATGTGAAAAGATAACTAATATACATATTTGTAGACTTCTATGACTTCTGTTAAAAAATTAAGGCAAGGTATAATGGCTTTAATAAAGGAAAACTAATATCTGGTATACCTGATAATGGCATATGCCAAACTGAAGTGGCTTGTGGTCACAAAAAGGGACTAACACCTGCTCCTCTTGCTCTTTCATGTCCCTGTGCTTCTCAGTGCACACTGTCCAGCATGCTTGTTCTGGAGCACAAGAGAGCCGGAAGCTGAGTACCTTTGATGTTCGGGCCACTAAACAATAGCACAGAACAAACTCACATCAGTCTCACAGACCTATTTAAAGTCAATCTAAAGTCACATAGATACCTTTTGCACAGTTCATTTCTGTTCATCATGACCAGATTTCAAGCTGTCAACTTGTATGTTGCTTACTGAGCCGTTACTCACAGGTTGCTGCTACAGGTAGTTGGATTGAGAAATCCTCGTAGATACTCAATTCTGATTCTCTAAAAAAAAAAAAGCATACAGATCACATTGCTCTTGACTTTAATGCTGTAAGGTTTTATGTATTAACATTATCATTTTACTATATTTGTGTTTATGTGGGTTGGATTAGAAAACAAAACAAAACATTTTAAGATGCCAATTTGTACCCAAGTCCACTTGGTAAATCAAGGGTAAACTTGTTGTAATCCTCCATCTCTTTGCCTTGGAATAGACGCTGGTTCATCTCTGTGGCTGGCTGTTGGCTGGATGTTGGAGTACTAGCCCTCAGGTCACATCTCCTCTCAACCAAACGGCTCCACTTCACCAATATCTGACACATCTGCTGCCACTGGACACAGCAGAAGAGTGGCATGGTCTAAGATGGACACAAAAGAGGACGCAAGGAGGTCAGCAGTGCATCAGGTACATTTGGGAAATGTGTTTATTGACTCTCTTTCTCACCTCTGGCCCCTGTGCTAATGGAAGATACAGTGAAGGTTGGGCCTTTTGTCCACAGTATTCACATTTCACTGGGTATTCTGTCTGAGGCTGGGACTGGACAAGAGAGTGTTATGTTGGACTAATCGGTAACATAAAGTCATGTTTCTGTATGGGAATTTCCAATAGATGTGTGATCTTTGTACCGCTGGAAGAATGGTTGTTAAGTTTGTCCTGTGGTTGTCAGACTCCCGATTGTACCTCAGAACTCCTGCTGCTCTGATACAATAGGTGGGTGGGTCACTGACAGACTGTGGACAGCCCTCTGGTATCCTCTTACCAAACCCAGAGAAAAACACCAATCAAAGGAAGTAAAACTATAATATATTATGCATGTATTGATTAAAAAACAAAAGGAAAAAAAAACGATTGTGTATAGTCTACTACTCGATCTGTCTTACGTGGTCATCCAGGACTGGTTGTGGCACATTGAGCTCATTCTCTAGTGTAGCGGCAGCAGCATCTAAATTGTAATTTCCCCATAGGGGATCAATAAAGAGTATAAATAAATTCAATTATCTAATGGTAAACAAAAGTTAATGTTGCATCGTTGGATCAAGTCCTACTACTAATGATAAACACTGGTGCGAAAAAGGTAGAAACCAAAGGAGGATTTTCCTTTGCAGTAAGCTTTATTTTCTTATAATGAATTCATGAATTTTAATTGTGACGGAGCAGACTCACAGGAAGAGCTGGACATCATCTTTTCTCTGTCCTTCTGGCTGGAGTGAAGTTACTGTGTTCTTTCCTCCTGAAGATGAATATACAGTCAGGCTACAGAAAAAAAGATTAGGAAGCAATCACCTGAAAAATATCTCAAAGATTCTGAACCACATTATGTCTCTATTACACACACTTATACAGTACATTTATCAGCTTTATATTTTCCAAAAATGTAATCAATTAGCATAAGGAGACAGGCAAAGGTCAGACTGCCATAAAAACAAAAAATAAATATAAGGTAAAGCAATACACCTATTAACTGTATTTAGTATATTGAATTTATATCTCAGTTTAAGTGGGATATATTGCAATAAAAAATAGCACACCTACAAAAAAAACACAAGTTTTTACATTGTACAGTAATGCACTCACCTCAAAGAGTCACACTTGCTGTGTTGTCAGTAACCTTGGAGATGAAATAGCAATGTGTAAACGTATCATTTTGCCACTGGCTGACTGGTTTAAATACCCATGAATATTATGCAACACAATTACAATATACTGTACAATATTGTCACTGACTGTAATCTCCATCAATGTGGTCTGCAGAAAAGAAGTACACTTTATGTAAAGGATACAATTTCAAATCTCGTTAGACTGAATCTGGATTTATTTTTGAATCTATCCAAATTACATCTTTTAATACGTAGATGTAGTGTCATCCACTGCTATTTATTTGAGTTTTGAATGTTTAAAAATTTGTAAAAAATGTTTCTAAATTTAAATGAATACGCCAAAATCAGATCAGTAATGTTTCAGTCGATTTTAAGACAACAACAAAAAAGGACCAAACAACCTCACCTCAAGGTCAATAGCTGTTGTAGAGCTCTGCAGCTCCTCTGCAGATGAAGCTTTCCCAGTTGTCATGGAGCTGTACATGTTCAAATTCCCATTGCTTTCCTGACTAGGTCTAGGCAACTGTTGATCTTCAAAGTTCCTTATTGGTTTACAAAACAATATAATCTCAAGGTCCTTTTCATGGTTGTATTACATTATCTATATTTTAGGTAAAGAATGATCTCTTAGGCTCTACCAAATAATTCTTGTGTAAATGGTAAAGGAGAACACAGCCATTTTAACAGTTTATGAGGTTTCTTTTAAAAGCTTTTGTAAAGGACTGTGCTTTTCCACTCTGTTTCAAAACCCACTTTTCCATCCACATTTTCATGCAGTTACTCATGCTTTTTCTCCCAAAGATGGCAGAGTGGTTGTGCCCCTCTCAGTTAGGTCTCTGCTGTAGTCTTTATTATGTATTTATTTAGTGAGATAAATCTGGGGCCTGTTGCACGAAACTAGGATAAGGGATTAAGCCGGGATATTCAAGTTATCCTGGATGAATTTAGCTTTAACTCGGTTGCACAAAACCAGATTGAATTAAGCCCAGCCAAGTAAGCATGGAGATTTATTCTTTACGGCTAGCCTGGTCCAGAGCAGGCTAACAGCCAGGCTAAGACCTGTGAGTCGCGTCAGTGTCCACTCTCTCTGTAAAAGTAGAGATGAGCAGCACAGCGTCCGTAGTCTCAGCTTCAAGTTTATACAGGACGCGCTCAGAAGATTAAGTGTGACGATATCAATGTAGCGTTATTCCCAGATGATAATAATGGCAGACGGGTCAGAGACCAATACATTCATGATTTCATGTTCTTGTTGCTTATCCTTCTCTAATAAAGGACAGTTTGTGTTACTCCTTAATATGTAGGCCTAATGTTTTTTTTTATTATAGCTTACATTGGTTTCATAACCTTCTCAATTAGTCTCCCATCCCTGGACCAATAACGTGGCCTATATACAGTACATAGTGTATCACAGCTCACAGCATGTATTGAAGTCACTAGGCCTACGTCTTTTTATAGTTGTTGTCCCTTTCTGATCGTTCTGTATGAACATTAATTGTACAAAGAATTAGATATAGCTAGAGATTTTTGCATATGGTTGTAAAACATGTTCTCACGTTGTGAATAAGGGTTTGAAATTAAGCCTAGTCATAGGGTCCATTACCCGAGGAACATTATTCCCTCTGCTCACTTTTAAGGCAAAAGTTAAATAATAATACATTTTTAACTAGCATATTTAAAGCAATTAAAACACAGTGTAGCCTACAACTTTGTAAAAATGTGGAGTGACTATAGGCTAAGTAGATATTTTTACACCCTCACACATTCAGTCGGGTCCGCTATGTTGGGCTTTTTCTCTCCGTTTGATAAGAGCCGTATTTCGCTTTTTGCATATTCTTCACCTCCTCACTTTCCATATAAGCTGCTGCTCATTGGGTGAAACATTCTGCATCAGTAAATCTGTGATTGATACCGTGGTCTATTTGAGAAAGCCTTTGAACGTGCACTTATCCCAGCTATCTCCACCTGGCTTGACATAGCTTCACCTGTTCATCCTGGCTCGGCAAACATGCAACCGATTAAGCCGCAATGAGCAGGTCACACTAAGTCAAGATGCGCTTTTTCATTTATCCTGGATATCTTTATTCTACTTTTGTGCAACAGGCCCCTGGTTCTGAACTGGGAAACAAACATTGATAATGACATCTTAAAATAACCAGCTCACTCTTCGCACCTTGCTGCCTGTCTCTAATAGCAACCTTGTCATCATCATTATTATTGTTGTTGTTGTTGTTGTTGTTGTTGTTGTTGTTGTTGTTGTTGTTATTCTTCTTCTGATATTTATTGGCGGTTGACAACCAGTTTAAGGGGCGTTACCGCCATCTACCAGACTGGAATGCGGAACAGCAGATTCCTTGACAACATTACCCATGTGAAACAAATGTCAGTTGATTAGAGAACCACATCAATTAGCCCACCTCTGGCCGCTTTTGATTGGTTGTTGCAGCAGCCACTCGCAGAGAAGTTGTGGCAGAGTACAATCTATCAGCTTGCCTCATTGCTAGGAGTCATGTGCAACAGGATGTTGTATGAAAGAAAAGGGAAAAGTGCTACTGTTTACTTTACTGCAGTAGTTATTCTGATGTGTTATTTGGGGCAAACAGTAGACTGTAATCAACTGACGGAAACAGAGTGGCGAAAAGAAGCCGATGCAGCCAGAAGGATAGGTTTCAAAGAGGGGCAAATTGTGTTTGGGAGAGTTTTTCAGAAAGGGTCAGGTCTTGGGCCACAAGTCAAAGACAGGACCAACAAGTCAACCTCACACACTTCTGTGGAGGAGGAAGCTGAATATCAAGCAGACTTCGCAGGTAAACATTAACTATCACTGTATTGAAGTGTTCAATTTCTGACTGAAATTGAGAAATACAAAATATATATACAACAAAAAAAAGTACAACACAGTAAAAATCACAAAGAAGAAAACGTCTGGTTGCATCTGAATTGCATACATCAAAGAGTGATTTAAATAAAATATCACATTTGAGTTACCTATACAATGTGTAAAGAAAAATCACTTCTATTCCAATGTATAGACTGTACCTATATTATCAATGTTGCGTAGGTGAAAGGGTGGTCTGATATCAATGTTCTTATAAAGCTCATTCATTTTCTGAAACAAGACAAAACATAGAAACTGGAGTAGAACATTTGAAGTTGCAATGTAAAATAATCAGTGTCCCCTTTCAGGCTGGGTGAAAGCACAAACACAAAATGGTAGATCCAGAGAAGCAGCATGGAAGCGCATGTCGCCCTCCTTGCAGTGTGGTTGGGACCAGTTAAAGTTCAGAGCAGTGGGACCAGGAGCTTCACAGTTTGCTGTGGAACAAGGTAATTCTAATATAAAATCTAAAGCCTAATTAAAACTATACAATGTAGGTATTCCCACCAATTTTTGCATATTCTCATTAATATGTTCGTCCCCCACAGCAAATGCACCTCCATTACCTCTGTCCCAAGTTCCTTCCACCTGTGGCTATATCATGCAGAGGAACTCTTTTGGGCTTGTCATACTGGTTCCCTATGATGGCTGCAACATGGTTCAAAAGGTAATACTGTTTAATGCTAACTGTTGCTGTACTCCAGAATGGAGAGTTTGACAATCAGTGGCTAATCCTGGCAATGTAAAACTAATGACTATGGTGTAACAAGGGCTGAAATTACTGACATTTGCAATTAATTTGATAAGTCATTCACACAAACATTCCATTAGATGGTTCCAGTGTTTTTTTTGTGCATTTTGTCTTGTATAATAAATACTGTGTAACTTGATGCACCCTTTTTTATATACTAAAGATGTAATTGACTCAAGCAAACCTAAACACTTATTATTATTTTTTTTCTCCTCCAAGGATGGCAGTTATGTGCTCCCTATGCGTTGGCAGGGGCGTCCAGTCTCACTCTGGTGTCCCAAACCTCCAGCCCCTCCTCAACCCCAATATCCTTTAGGTCCCCAAGATCCAACTCCTAAGCCAGAAACACCACCACCACCACCACCACCACCACCACCAACTATTGATCTCCTTGAAGGACCCCATCACTCTTTCAAATATCCTTTTGATTGCCAAATCCCTTTCAATCCCTACTATCCTGTCAATCCCCAATATTCAACTCTTGAGGCTGAGATGACACCACCAGTGGCTCTTCCTGAAGGACAACAGCATCACCCCTCTCACAAATATCCTTTTGATCGCCAATATTTCAATCACTACTATCCTGTCAATCCCCAATATTCAACTCTTGAGGCTGAGATGACACCACGAGTGGCTCTTCCTGAAGGACAACACCATCACCCCTCTCACAAATATCCTTTTGATCGTCAATATTTCAATCCCTACTATCCTGTCAATCCCCAATATCCAACTCCTGAGGCTGAGATGACACCACCAGTGGCTCTTCCTGAAGGACACCACCACCATCATCACCACTCTCACAAATATCCTTTTGATCGCCAATATTCTTTCAATCCCTACTATCCTGTCAATCCCCAGTATCCAACTCCAGAATCTGAGATGACACCACCAGTGAGTCTCCCTGAAGGACACCACCATCACCACATTCTCAAATATCCTTTCAATCCCTACTATCCCCAATATCCAACTCGTGAGGCTGCGATGACACCACCAGTGGCTCTCCCTGAAGGACACCATCACTCTTTCAAATATCCTTTCGATCGCCAATATCCTTTCAATACCTACTATCCTTTCCATCCCCAATATCCAACTCCTGAGCCAGAAAAAACACCACCAATAACTCTTCCTAAAGGACACCATCACTCTCCCGAATATCCTTTCGATTGCCAATATCCTTTCAATCCCTACTATCCTTTCTTTCCCCAATATCCAGCTCCTGAGCCAAAAATGACACCACCAGCTCTCCCTGAAGGACACCAGGTCGTCTCTCACAAGCATCCTTTCAATCCATACTTTCCTTTCAATACTCAATATCGGACTCCTGAGACAACTACAACAATGAAAAAAAACTGATTGCCCTAAAGGGCCACATGTCCATTCTCACCAATAATCTTTCGATAAGTTTGAATAAATGACCCTCAATTAATATTTTGTTACTGCTCAACTACCCAGAAATTGGGGCACTGTCTACATAAGGAACACATGTTAATAAAAGGCTTTACTCTTGATCAACTGAGCTTTTCCTTTTTATACATAAAATTGTGGTGACTTACAATGTACCCTTTCAATATGAAATTGATTACATCCGACCCTCCGAGTTTTGTCTCGGGATAATGGCATTGTGCGTGTGCACGAGTTTTACTGAAGGACTTGATTTTATTTTTCAGGTTTCTAACCTCAGTGTAGCAGATGTGAATGGCTTGGATTTTATTAACATTACATTAATCCTTGTTTTTTTTAACTACCCAATTGTAATTACCCAAAATAACATGATTGATTCCACACAACTCTATGCTTTTATTCATTTTAGAGTGTCTAATTGAATTTTATAGCATTTGAAAAAAAGTTTTGAAATAGTATTGAGTAAAAGTTGACATTCTAGTCTGTGATTATCCAATAACATACTTTTAATTTTAGTCTAAGCTTTTTTTTAACTCAACATAATGTTGCCACCACCATGCTTCACAGTAGGTATGGTGTGTTTTGGGTGGTGTGCTGTGTTTAGTGTTTGCCAAACATCATGCTTGCAATTCAGTCAAATGCTCAATCTTGGTCTCATCTGAACATAAAACCTTTTTCCACTTGGCATTAGAACCTTCCGTATGTTTCCTTGCAAAGCACAAACAGGCCTCTGTGTGGCCCTTTTTCAAACTTGTAAATCCTTGTAAACAGTTGTCTTGGTCAATGGTTAAAGCCTTTGAAATCTTTTTGTATCCTTTTCCCAACTTGTTTTTCCACAACTTTATCCCGGAGCCCTTTTGAAAGCCCCTTTCAAACAATGGTGTATTCTTTGCGTAGCCTTGCACTATTAGGGCAAAATCACTACAATTAATGTCAGGTGGGTGGCAATTAGCATGGTGTGTGATCTGGAAATTAATTGGTTGTACCCGAGTAATGATAAAATAGTGTTTACTCTAAGGGGCTTATCATTTATCCAAACCAGGTATTTTACTAATAACATTTAAATAATTGTTCAGAATGTTTTAAAATGTTTTCACTTTGAGCGTTTTAATGTGTAAATACATCAGGATATAGTTAGATTTATTTTAATTTTCAGGGTGTAATGTGGCAAAAAAACATTAAGGGTATGATGATTTTCCATAGTCACTGTATTTCCTTGGATTAGGCTGGCAACAAGATCTAGGTTGCAGCTGTTGCCGGGGTCCTGCTGCACTTCCTGGTACGCTCTGTGATGCCGTGCAGTGTCCTGCTGAACCATGCTGCATCCTGCTACACCCACCTATGCTCTGCTATGCCATGCTACACCCTGTAATGCCCTGCAGTGCCATGACATGAACTACTGAAATTTGTAGTCACGGTTCCATTATTTTTATTGTGACTGTAATTGCCGCTGTGCATCACACCCCCAACCGACACCGTCAGACCCTGCCTACCAAGACTTAGACTTAGACGTCTCTTTATTAATCCTTTTGGGATGACTCCTGGAAATTGAAAATTCCAGCAACAGTTTTTGCAAAAAAACAATTCGGGAGCCTGGGTCTGGCAGAGGTTTCTTCCTAAAAGGGAGTTTTTCCTCACCACAGTCACACCAATGGCTTTCTCTTGGAGGAATTACTAGAATTGTTGGGGCTTTGTAAATTATAGTGTGCACTAGACCTACTCTATCCGTACAGTATCTCGAGATAACGTTTGTTATGATTTTATACTATAAATAAAATTAAATTGAAGTTGCTCCTGAGTGGTTGATTACCTGGTGCTATATGTGCCCAGTATTGAAACCTGTGACTCAGTGGTTCGGCTTCAAAGTGTTTTTTTGTCTCCTCTGAGCTTGCATCTTCAGTATGGCAGGTGACGATGGAAGGAGACACGGGTCAAATCAACGTGCAGCACTCTTATTATGGTAGTCCTGTTGGCCTTGACCGTGTGTTTAACTTGTTTAAGCTTGCGAGAGCTGAGCAAAAAGTTAAGCAGGGTGATGTAGCTAGTGGAGACAGTGTAAGGCCAGGAAACATTCTCTTCAGTGGAAAAGCGCTTACCTCGGATATTAGAATATAACACAGAATATTGACTCTGATCGTATGGCAGGTAAGAATTTGCTCTCCAGTTACCTGCTAATTTGGTACTGCATGTAAATGCAGCATGGCACTCAAACCAAGGTGATATGGCCAGTATTAACTTTGTATCTGCACTCTAACTCCTAAAGGGATTTTGAAGCAGACATCCAGCTGGTGGTCAACATGGCTGATGAAGCAGCATGGAGGTGCTTGAATTCTTCCCTGCAAAGTGAGATGAAGTTGAAAGCCATGGGACCCGGAGCTGCTGACTTGCAGCTTGACATAGGTTTTGTAACGCAACCAATCTTGTATAATGTCAGTTAGTTAAAGCTGTAGACGCATGATTGGTTGGCAAAAAAAAAAGGCCTTTTATCCCTCCCCTCAGGCAATGCATGTTTCCTACCTTTGATCCAGGTGTCTGAAACATGTGGCTATTCAATATGGCAAAATGCTCTGGGCCTCATTTTGGTTGTTTCCTATGATGGCTGCAACGTGATACTCTAACAACTGGCTAAGAGCTTTACATACAATTATAATTTAAAAGTCATTAGAAAAATGTATAAGCTATTAGAAGATGGAAGGCATTTTAAGTAAAAGTTATGGTATTGAACTCTTATCAGCTAAGATATTTGTATATTCTTGTTTTCAGGATGGAAATTACCGGTTGCCATTAAGTTGGTTAAAGACTCCAGTTAAATTCACCTGCCCCATGTTGAGAAGATCTGCCAGAACACCTGCTTCTACCTACTACCCCCTAAGCCTGCTCAGCAGCCCTGGAAACTTCCAGTCCCTCTGAAGCCCTGGAGCGTGACTCGTCATAAGCGTCAACATAGTCTCTTTCCAATTATGATCCTAGCAGTGCATATTCCTATTGCTATTACTAGCCATGAATATGATGACACCTGCACCTGGTAATGCCACTACTGCTACACCTGGCACAACCACTGTAACAACCAAGCCATCTACAAACAACCCCCCTCCTGTTAGTCCTTTACAATCTGTGCAATCTTCATTACTATTACCTAATATGATGGCAGTAACCCCTGGGGGAAGCAACTTCTGCTAAGCCTGACACAACTTCTGTTACTACCGCGTCATGGACAGACAAACCTCGTCCTACATAACCTTACAATCCATACCACATTATTATAGGTTTTTACTACCCTCTTCCAAATTTCGTTCAGTCCAAAAAGGACTTAAAAAGATGACACAAGTTAAACTCTAAAGGCCTTTATATTTCCAGGTTGCCAACAATAAGTAGATCGTTACTAACACATAACTGTACATTGTGATAATGAGAACTACTCAGTTTTTATGCTAAGGCTGCCTTAGAAACTGTAAAGCCATATCAACCCTGAAATAAACCTGGGCAATGGATTGCATGATATTGACTCTATGCTGTAACTGGCAGTATCTAAGTAGAGTCACAATTGCACTGCTGCTGGTCTGTTATGACGTGTCATGCACAATTGCTTGCAGTAAAGTCAATTAAGTCCTTTTCTGAGTATAATGGGAAGTGGTGGATTACATCTGAGGTAGATTTGTGCCAGTGGTTCCGCCAGTGGTACACATTGGTTGTCGTTCACAATTCCAAGAACTTGAAGCTCATATATAAGACGTTGGACTGCCAAACCCTCAGCACAGTTCAATTGTCATAGACATTCTAAATCACATGTTTGCAAAAAGTAATTAATTGCATTATCTTTTCACCTGGAAAACTACAAAAATGCAAGCAGCATGGACAACGAAGTAAGAGGAAGGCATATAGAGGAATGTTTCTAATAAAGTAATCAAAGAATCGGTTTTGAGAAGAGAATGGATAGCAGTGTTTCATTTTGCAAGACATTTGTGGAGTTTTGACAAAATGGTTAACCCTTCAGTTGAGAAATTTAGCTACAGTTTCAGGAAATGTTATTAAACAATCTGTAACAGGATTGATTTTATGTAATATCTCACTGTGTACTGCTGCTGAAGGAAGAGCAATTGTACCTGGTTGAGGTTGGATTTCCTCAAATCTTTGCCATCTCTCAAGCTTATTTTGCTTCTAGTTATTTTATGTGAATCCCCCTTGGGCCTATGTACAGCGTGCACACACACCCCATTCTGTCTGTTCCCATATATTTCCACATGGTACTCTCTCCTCTGGGCACCTCGTGACGATGGACACACACACACACACACACACACACACACAAATCTACACACCACTGAAACGAAACCACACGTGACAACAGAAACAGGCAATGGTGGTCTTTGAAAGCAAGGGCTCACGTCTGTATTTTTTCCTTTTCTCTTTCTTTTGCATTTGTCGGCTGGAATTAAGGAACACTGAGCCAGGGATAAAAACTTTTATGTAGAGGAGCAAGAAATCCTAAAAAATCCATCCTTTGGTGGTCATCGCCTGTCCATCATGGAAGACTATATTGTCCTGTTATGCAATGCGGTGCTTATCTCTGTTTTTTTTATTGAATTGAATTTTTATTTCAAGTATCTTGATAACTCTGCACTTTACACTGAAGGTAAGTCCTATGTACAGCATGCGCTAAATATAATTTGACTTTTTATTGAACCAGTATTTAGAATTTAGGATGGAAGACCATGCTATGTATTTGTGGTTCAGCATGTTTTACAGAATATGTTTTGTGACTTTTGTTCATAGAGACTAAATGAAAAAGATTAGGAACATTGCATCTACATGGGAAATATTATGACAAAGAATATTTATGTTATTATTGTTTGTATGATCACAGGACACATAAAGATACATTTTTTTATAAATAAGATTAACATAGCTAGCACTCAAGCTGTTGATTCCAGTCAGTGATCTGTGTCCCATTTTTGAATATCTTCAGTCCATCGGTGGTTATATTCCCGGCCAGGGCACTTAATCCCTCCCCCAACTCTGACTTTTGCTCCACCCTCTCCATACAGTTTGTCTTTATGGGGGATTATGATGTGGACATGGATGAGGAAGAGGAAGTGTTCATTAGAAAGGCCACAACAGGCCATTGGTGGGAGGACTGTGGAGACGGTGACAACACACAACACCAGAGAGGAGGAAGAGGCTGCATGGTAAACAGCCGCAGTTGGGCCGAGGAACTTCAGTATATCTTTGCACCACAGGCAGAAGACTGTTACAGTGGAGGGCGAACCAGACTGTCCAGCATCTCTGTGAGTGACTGTCTTTCTCTCTTTCTGTCTGAGCCACACAAGCACTGAATTATTCCCTCAGAGTCCATTTGTTCTGATAAATTCCACGGCATCTTTCAGAGATTTGGCAAAAATCCAGGTTTCTATACAAATTACAGTTCTCAAACAAATAATAAACCCCAAACATTCTCCAGTAGCAAGAAGCAAAGATGATTACATAAAAAAAAAATGTGCATGACAGCATTTGCAATATGAAGTTATGCACATCTGGTTTACTATACTATAGAGGATAGCCTCTGATCCTGATGAAAGTTGACTCAAAATGTTACGCTTTGTAATCAGCCTGCTGCTGCATTGTGACACACCACTGTGGGAACTGTGTGTGGTCTACATGCTTTTTGTGTGTGTGTATTTGTGTTTCTCTTTCGCACGTGTGGGCACGAACACCCTTCGTGGTTTCTCTCACGGCTCATCACGTTTGAAACTGGGATGTGGGATGGGGCTGGAAGAGACTCCTTTGGGAGACAAAACAAAATGTCAGTGCTGCTAAAAAGTGCTCACGTTCATTAGAGGAGCTATTATTGATCAGCCTTTTTAATGGTTTTGTTTTTCCAGTGTTGCAGTCTCATTCATCAGGCTATGTGCCTTTTAACCCACCACACCATCAATCATGTGCCCTTATATCTGTAAATCTATCTAAGGTCCATCTTCTTTTGTCAGAACACAGCTTTCTAGCAGCTGCCATTTGTTCCTTTCTTTTGATTAAAAGAAAGATGAAGAGGTGAGGAGAAAGAAAGAAGGCAAGTGAGGAAGAGGGAGGAGCTGATAACAGATCAGGAGAGCAGTGGCAGCACTGAGCAGCTCTGTCTCTCCCCTCCCTCTTCCATCTCCCTCTCCTTCTGCGCTTCCGTCTCTTCCCACTCTTTCCTCTCCTGTTCCCACATCCTCCCTCCTCTTTCTGCTGCCTCCCCTCCTTCCCCTAACAGCTCTCTTCTCCCTCCCTCACTCTCCTGCACGGAGCTGCAGTATACGAAAGGGTCTCCTGGGTCTAGCTTCACTGCAGTGTAGAGAAGGGCAGGGCGGCTGTTTCAGTACGATGCGCTGAAGGATGGTTCATCAGGAGAAACGCGTTTACCAGGTGTGTGTGGAGTTGTGTTTGTATGAATTAGTAATTCTGAAGGTGTAGAATATGTAGCACAATATCTACAGGAAAGTAGTCATCATGGGTGAGCTGCTGTAGATGAGTCAGCCATAATGGATGAGCGGCTGTGTATTTGTGAGGTGGCATTGGGATGTTCATATGTGGTCGTTACCTGTTAATCTCTGTTTTTGCATCTCCTCAGTGAAGCCATGTCATCTCTCATATAACGGATATGTGTGTAATCTAATAACATGCTTTGTTCCATGAATGAAGATTATTTGACATCATTTACAGTTTTGCTTTACTACATACTTTCTTCTAGAAGGGTAAAATAGGTTGTTGGTGTGACGTAGACTGTCTGCTGGTAAGGAGGACATCTGAAGTGGATGAGATGGAGGCAGAGCGTTAGTTGCAAGAGTGAAGGCGATCGACTGGGATTTATATTCTTACATCCCAGCCTCATCTAATGATGGTTGACAAAAAAAAAAGGTTTTGAGTTTTTTGAGAGAGAGAGAGAGAGAGAGAGAGAACATGTTGACGGATAACAGAAACATCTGTCATTTTAGAGGTGTTTTTCAATGGCGGTGTGTCACAGGCAAACAGACATGGAGTAGTAGGCAGCCTTGGGAGATGTGGGCACTCAACCCAATAATATAAAAATACTTATGGAGCCAGAATTGGAAATCATGTCATGCTGAAACTTTTCATTGTATATTTCAAGAAAAAAACTATGAGATAGTAGATTTGTGTACAGAAACTCATGTAGCTCAAACGACTAAATTTAAAAAAGGAAATATAGAAAAATATAAATATACATAGGCCTAGTTGGAGAGATCAAGAGGTCTAATGGCAGCTACACAGTGAAAATGATAAATGATTCAGGGTAGGACATAAAAGGAAATCAACAAAAACAAGAGAGGAAAGATGACAACATTAATTTAGGACAGTGAAACTAGAACATAAGAAATTAAGTAAATCTTCATTTCTGGTCCAGAAGAAAAAATGGGAGAGGAGAGAAAAGGCCTTGGTTGCTGTCATTGGTTAGAATTGTTTTCATGGCATTTACAAAAATTGGACAAGTGCTTTAAAACAGTATAGATATTTATTATCTTTTTTAGGTCTGGTGTGGGGACCTGGCAAGAAAAAAAAAACCTATAGTATACTTTCCCTCCATGTTAAAACCGAATGTTGTCTGGGCACTGTTAATGTCAGAGAGATTCATTCATAACTGATCATTTATAGACAGAATAGGAAAAAAGAGGAGTGTTAACAGACATAGCTGTATCTATTACCTAAGCTTTTTGTAGAGTAGGAGAGAACAAAGAAAAACTGTGTTTTTAGCTAAGTTTTGATAGTGTAGTAAACATATTTTTACAATTATAATGACATTATGAGCCCACAACTGGATTATCCAGGATGTGTGAAAGACAGGGAATTGGATCGATTTGCCATACTCTTTTAATCCACCTTGCCTGCATAATCCATATTTTCCCCCAGCTCCATATACTTTATTTATAGCTTTAGTTTAAATTGCAAACTACACTTAATGTTTCTTCTCACACCCACTTGGTCAATCAAGCGGAGATGGAACTAAAGAAGCAGCATCAGCACTATCATTTTTTATATTCATGTATTTTTCTCTTGTCTCTGGCAGGCCCAGAGGAATGACAGAGAGTGCATCAGGCAGAAACTTGCCCTTGGCAGTTTCTATGACGACGAGCCAGTCATCTATACCAGCTGCAGCAAGAATGGCCTATCCTCTCGGTGGGTTTAGATTGTGTGTGTGTGTGTGGTGTGAGATCAATGAAGCGTTTTGAAGGCCTGCACCAATAATGTTGTGTTTTAGCTTCTGACAGCTGACACGTCAGATCTTTAGACGTTCTCCCATAATTTATTTTTAGATGGATGCCAGGGAAACAATGAAATACTCCCTAGATTTAATTAATTATTGATCCACAGAAGGCATAATCTATTTAAAACCCTGATCATCAAACTTAACTGTAGGTTTTGTAGACCTAATGTGCCACCTGTATAAGGAACCTCCTCATATAGACCACATGACTCACCCATACAAGGCATTCATTATTACATAGCCCACCTATTGGCAAACCAATATCAACCCTCTTGTGTATATTCATGCATGTATCTCACTCACAACACTCACTTACTCACTCAATCTGTTCTTTAGCATCTGCAGCTTGAGCTATCTACATGGCAAATATAAGCAGTTATTCAACAGCCAGGAGATGGCGCTGTTCAGCTCCTCACTTTATTCATTAACTAACAACTCAAAGCCCAAAACACATACATCTGAAAGATAAAGCTGATTGAATTGGCTTGTTGGCTTGTAGGTGCAAAACAGTAAATGACAGCGGGTCCTTTGTGGGAATCCATTTAGAAACAGTGAGTCATGTAGTAGACAGTGCAGTAAGTTGTGCAATAACAGTGGGTTTAGAAAATAATGGATTTATCCTCTCTGTGTTTAAAGAGCAACAAACAGAGGAAGAAAACAAGTGATTAACACATCGGACAGACCGTCAGATGGAGATGAAAGGTTTCCCAGAAAGTCACAAGGCTGTTTAGTCAGTCTGAAGGGAATTGACATTGGACTACAAAATTTACAGCAATAGAACAAAGAAACTCAAGTATGGAAAGAGTAGGCGCAGAGGAGGTGGCACAGTGGTTAACCTCTGTTGTGTGATAACAGCTGAGACAGAAAGTTAGGGACGCCCTAGTTTCACACAGATTTGGAGAAATTCTCACGGTGTGACATAAATGCTTTCCCTTTAAAAATTTTATATATCATTTTTTTCTTCTTCTGTTTCACACAAAAATACTGCACACGTGTGTGCATTAGTCTTCCATTGTCTTACTGTTTATATTGTACTGCCTAACAAATAGATTTTTTAGGAATATTTTGTATCCTAAATTTCACTGCAGAAGTGATGACAATATAAATTGAATAAGACGTACATTAATAATAACAATAATAATAATAACAATAATGGTAATAATTTGTATTTGAAAAAAAGCGACATGTACAGTACATGTGAGTGAATTTGTACCAGAGTTAGCTGAAAGTGGTTTGGTTTTCATCAGCAGTCCCTTTGTCTGATGTTATATGACAAGTGAAATTACTAAGTAAATGACATATTAAATGAAACTAAAGGAAACCATTGTCCAATGTAATTGATATTTTACATTTGTATATTGAGGTTTTAGACACACACACACACACAAACACACACAGTGGAAAGAGTTGCATTACATCAGACACAAGTTGGTTAACCAAAGCCACTGCACCTATAAAGCTCTCTGCTCTCTTTTCCTGACAGCTCTGACCTGAAGTAACTCTCTGACACTTGTTCTTTAGAGGGGGCGTTTACATTGACATCGGGGCCGCCCCCTATGTTGGCTGCTGCTGTTTGAGGAAATGCAGTTGTGTCTGTGGCCCAAATTCACTGAAAGAAGAAGTGATGCCTAATTTAAGACCATGTCTGTGATTGGTGGAATTGGAGTCATGTAACCTCCATTGGAGGTGAAGTTGCACCCTCTGAACTTTAGTTTGGGGTGGAAATTCCAACACCTCCCTGTCCAGTTTGTGATGTTGTATACATTATTGTTCTTATCCCATTGTAGGTCGGGAGATCACTTTGGGTTCTTTCAGTCAGAGTCAGTCATAATCTGGAACTGAGTGGATGGTGTTTTGAGCTCCTGGAAAGGCTGAGGTTGAGGTACAACTGCTGTGAAGAGCCAGGTGTTATGTTATTTTCTTCAGTCAATTTTAAGCTCTTAATTCCTTTTGTTTCTGCTATATACACCAATGCACGTCTTGGCCAAAAGTGTTTGGACACCAAAACATTAACCAAGTGTTACTGTATAACACATCCATCCAAAACCATGGGCAATGATATGCTGACAGCCTCCAGTCTTCTTCTGGGAAGGCATCCTACAAGATTTTGGAAGCATGCTGCAGGGATTTGCTCCTAATCAGCTACTAGAGCATTAGAGGTCAGGTTGGGCACTGATGTTGGCCAGCATAGGATTGCAGTTGATTCTCCAATTCATCCCCAAGATACCCAATGAGGTTGGGGGCAAGGCTCAGTGCAGGCCAGTCAAGCTTTTCCAGAAATCAATTTTTTATAGACCTCATTTATGTTGAAACATGACATGATCTCACTTTTAACTGTTGCTACAAGGTTGGAAGCACACCATTGTATCATAACATTTCATTAAATGCTATGGCATCAGGATTTCTGAACCCAAATCATGAAACTCACATACCAAAAGGATGTGTTTTACTGAACAGCAATAATAGTCTTGACATTATTCCACATCAGCTTATTAGTATTGCTGTCTCTTTATGACACTAAATAGTTTTTGCTATTGGTCAACCAGCATTATTCCCACAAGTATTTGTTGAGCATCTTAGAAAAAGGGGGTCCTCTTTTTAAAATATGCAGTGTGTTAAAAGGGAGTGAGTGTCCCCATTTGCCATTGTGGTTAACAAAAACAAAAAAAAACACAGCAGTGACCTTCCTCCATTGTGCGGGTATAAAAATGGAATCTGGCGCACAATGCTCAGCGCATAGAGAACTGGGGTGTTTCAGGTTTTTGATCTTCAGACAACCTAACTCAGACGGAAGTCATCAGCCCGCAGCTTATGTCCAAGAAGGGCCCTGCTTCAAGGTTCTACCCTCCAGATCCACAGCCATCGTGACGCCTTTCCAGCAGGCTCTTCTGCACTGCAGTCCTTTTACTCCAAGGAGTTTGAGAGGTCACTGTATTGAACGGCCAGCAAAGCCTCTAAATCCAACTTTGACTGGCTCACAGCGGGCTCTTCAGCCATTTTTCCAGAACTCTGTAACAAGACCTTCATATTTAGCCCTTTACACTTGTTGGTTTCTTCAATCTGGTGTTCCCAAGGGACACAAAAGTACCAGCAGGACCACTTGCTTTGTAGACTGTGAAGTTAATACCATGTCTGGGTGGTGAGGAGTGGTTGCCATGTTTTCTGGGAACTTAAGCTGCCTTCCTAGGTCCACTTGGAGCTGCCAGTCCAGTGTGGTGGCAAGAAGCGCTCCCGAGGAGCTAGGCTAATAGCTTGCCTTTGCCCCGGCTCTGATGCAGGTGATGGGACTGTTAGGGGGTGTGCTGATTGTGTCTGCCAAAGACCTTAAGACTTGGTCATGGCGCCAGCTGCCCCTGCTGTGTTGGTTGGCAGGGTTGAGAACCTGGTAGACTGATTGGATGAGAAACTTTAATGGTTGGGCTCTCCAGAGCCCTGTCCAGGTGACTTTGTGAGGTGAACGGGTCACATGATTTTTGTCATCTGGGTTTGTTTGTAAACAAAATCCGTATAATCAGCCAGGAATTTCCCGCTATATGTTTCATTCTGACAAGGAGACATTTCCTCTATATCTAAAGATCAACATTTCCACCCTCACATTCTCTCCCTCTTTGTGTTTTTCCTCTCAGCCTGCAGAGTGGGGTGAACCTGCAGGTGTGTTTCGTTAATGACAGCAGCAGTGACAAAGACAGCGATGCTGAGGACAGTAGGACAGAAACCAGTCTGGACACACCGCTCTCACCTGTGGTATGCACGGCTTAGACAGTCTCTGTGTTGTTGTGTGTGTGTGTTCCATGTTTGTTTCTGTCTTGTTTCACTACTCTCATTGCTCTTTGGAATAACCATGCGTGAGAACAGTTGGCTGTTACATCATGAAGTCATTCACACCACTTCCTCTCCAGAGCAAGCAGAGCTCATCGTTATCGGACCGGGACACGGCGGAGGAGGACTCAGACCCGTTAGATGACTGCGGCGGGTTCTGGCGGGTGCAGCGCAGGCTTCAGGAGGAGGCCCGGGTGGCACTAGCTCTGGCTCGACCCATGGCCCGCATGCAGGTGGAGGTGGAGAGGAAAATCCAGCTGCACAGACGTTCACCTGTGGCTGACTTGGTTAGTCAGTGAGACAGATCAACTCTTCACTTCTTCGAAAACATACTTTTTAGGAGAAAATCCCAGAAGGAAAAATCCTTACTGTATGTTAAGGGGAATCTGTGATAATAGAATGATTTACTATAACTTCTGCTACCGTAAACACAACAAAATGAAAGTGAAATAAGGGACTTGCATTGCCTGAATAGAAGGTCAGTCAGGGTTTATAAGGATGTGTGTGTGCGACCTAGAGAAAACCCCATTTGCAGAAGACAGAGACATTGATCCAGTTGACTTTGACAAATATTGAATTAAACCATTTTAGTCTTTATTCATATTATGAGCCATTTTGCAATTTTTTGAACATGCAGTTTCCTGTCTCTGTGTGTGTTAAATACTCAGCTTCCCCATCTGCCCCACATCAGCGAGTGCTTGATGAAGCGGAATCTGAGGCGAGGGGACATGAGGGACATGAGTCTGGGACAGCTGCAAGTCATCACAAATGACTTACACTCACAGATTCAGAGTGAGTAAATCTCACTCACACACACACACACACACACACACACACACACACACACACACACACACACACACACACACACACACACACACACGCACACGTGTGCACACACACACACACAGACACTTTCCTCTCATTTTAGTTGCATAGCGCTGTTGGCTGGTAAAAAACATTTATCTTAATTAGGTCAAATTTTAAAAACAAAGAATAACAGCAATGGTTTGGAAGTGTTTGACAAAACTTTAGGATCACAGACCTTCATCATATGTAACATTAATAAATAAAATTACATAACCTGAAAACAAGGCATATCATTAACAATGCTGATAATGCTAGTAAGGTCTGGTATGTGGCCTGGTGGGTTAATGGTCAAAGAAGTATACCATTGAGAAATTATGTTAGTTTGAATCCAGTCACCCTCTTATAATAACTCTCTACTCATTTTAAAAGTGTTTTATAGTATACAATGGAGGTCAAAATATCAAAAGACTTAACAACTAATCAACTTTAAAAAGGTATACTTAAAATATGGGCATTTTCTAATATTTATATACAGATGCGGCTCCTAAATTCTCCTTCTCTCTTCCTAAATCTTTCTGTTGCATTAGACTTATCTAGAGTTAATGACATGTATAATCTAACACAGGTCTAAATGAGGAGCTGGTGCAGTTGCTGTTAATGAGGGATGAGCTGCACGTGGAGCAGGACGCCATGCTGGTGGACATAGAGGACCTCACCAGGTGAAACACCCTGTACTCACACCTCTCTATGTCTTTGTTTTAGCAATATCTGTCAAATTCGCCATTTCTACCCCATATGTTGCACATTTACTGTACGCCCTGGGCTGGCTCTAATGTACATCCTCTCTCTGTTGGGACAGGCATGCTCACAGCCATCAGCGACACCAAGCAGAGAAAGCCATCTCGAAATAAATACACGTGTGTCCGTATGCACATCATCTTACCTCCCACTCCATGGACTGTCACCAGTGTTACTAATGAAACTCCATCTGTGCTGAACATAACCATGTAGTGTAATATTAACACACAGACACACCACATAATGTATTGCACCACAGGATGTTGTCAAAGGACAGAAGACATCTAAAAGAATCTGAGCTGCTTTCAGTGTGGACACAGTTGAGTTTGTGCAGGCTTTTCACTTCCACTTTATCACTTTATCATCATTTATCATGCTATATTTTATAGAATTAGGGGAATCCTCTCATTGTAATTGCATCCCCTAACCCTTACTTACCTCTCCATGATGTTGCACGGTACACTCATGTATGTTAAGTCTGGGTGGAAGAGAGGGCCTGCACGCCTTGTTTCTCCATTATCTGAAAAAGGAGGATGACTTCCAGGGGCCCAGCCTGACTGAACTTATGTCTTTGTAATAATCAAGATTAGTCAGTTCATATTTGCTCTTGTCCCCTGTTTTTCATCACTTTCAGTAAGAGCATCACGTTATTTCTGTTTCACAATGGAATTCACTATTTAAAAAATATAATAACAAATTCAATGTAAAACTCTCTGAGCTGTTGCAATAGAAAATGATGAACAATCTGCGCTGATTTGCAGCTTAGCTTCACAGTGGTGTTAGAATGCTGCTGCAGCTTCACAGAGGTCTTGTAATTTGATAGCTGCTCCAGTTTTCACCTGCTTTTAAAGATGCATTTAGAGCTTTACTGGACAACATTTTGAACTTTATTAGACAAATTTGTATTTGTCAACTACCTGCTTTAATTTACTCTGTACAATAGACAAAATGACAATATGTAGGTTATATAATCATCAATCAATCAACAGGGATAGAACAAGTTAAATTGTAGGCATGATAGCCCCCAAAATAAAAATACACATTTTTGGTATGATCAATTTACTAATGCTAAAAAAAGGGTAAACGTAAATCAAATATATGAATAAATCTCAGCCTAAACAAATATCTATTTTATCTGTTCAGAGGGTTTATGGACATACTGTATGTAAATGTTAAAAGACACTTTATTAAAAGTATGAAGAACATGCCTTGTTGTCTGGCTGTGTTTTCACTCTCAGCTTTTGAAGAATGTTATTTAACACAAAGTCAAACTTTCTTTTTCTAATATATGCTTCATTGATAAATGTACTATATAATGATTGTAAAAACAAAACTCCAGTAATAAATGTTTGAAGTGTTCGGCCTGTGTTGGTTGGTTTTCATGAGAGTCATTTTTCATTTTATGTTCTCTGCATAGGTTTACATTATTCACTTTCAAACCAGAAACATTGTTTCATTAAGTGAGTAATGCTTGTGAAGATGTTCTTATTTCCATATTCAGCCACAGAGGTGCATTCTGGAGTTTTTCTGCTCATTCATACTTGAGTTGACACTTATGTAAGTGACTTTTGTGGAGGATTACCAAGCAAAAAATAAAACAAAGTTACACTCATTTGTTTATTCAAATGAACTTCTGCTAGTTAATAATAATAGCTCAACTTATTAAAAATCAGTTTATAATTTAGTATAAGTTTTTACACATACTTACAACACACTTGAACTACAAGAATTACTATATTATTTCCACCTCAGATGGCTGCTTGGATTTTTTTAATTGTTTGAAAATTATAAATTTAAAAATATAACACTGATGTCAAAAACCTGTTGAAATAAAACAATTAGTACAAAAGCCAAAATGTCATACATACATGGATAACATGACATGACATTCTGGTTAGAGTTATTGACTCATGACACTATTTTAACCCCTGTGTTGTCTTCCCCGTCAAAATTGAAAATCAACACTTTTGATGTTTTTAACTTTTTCTTACGTTTTTGACCCTTTTTTCAACACTTTTGACGCTTTTTTTTCAATGTTCGTCACTTTTTTTTTTAACGTTTTCAACACTACGGAACACTAACTTATTAACTTTATTTTTTATGGTCAATAAACCTCATTTATAGGAAATTATGCCTAATGTTTGAGTTAGACAAGCAGAAATGAGGAATTATTTAGACTAAAATTAAAGGAATGTATGTTGATGGATAATCACAGACTGGAATATATCAACTTTTACTCAATACTATTTCAAAACCACTTCAATTTCTTTTTCAAATGCTATAAAATTGAGTAAGACACCCAAAAAATAATGAAAGAGATTTGTGCTTGCCAAAGAGCGTTGTGTGGAATCAATCATGTTATTTTGGGTAGTTTAAAAGAAAATTGATATAGGAAAACAAGTTAATTTGACCCGAGGACAACATGAGGGTTAAATTTGACTGTGCAGGATTTCATAAAAAATATCAGATGAAATAATGCTTTAACTCTTCCCTCTATGTCAACAATGAACAGTTACCAGTATGTTGCATCATTAATCATCAGTGTTTGTGTTAATTCCAGTTTCACCAAAGCATTTGGCGATATAGGGGAAACATTATAAAACCTTGACTGTGCACTTTCAATTTACAGTTCGGTGTGAACACATTGCTGTACGGTAAGGGAAATCCCTGCATCAGAGGTATAAAACTCTTAAGGATGTCTAAGTTCAGTCAGTTACACCAAAGATTCTGAAGTCTTATCCAAGATGCCCCTCATTAAGCTCTGTGAGTATGATGTACGCCAACTGAACAGTATTTTCTTTTTGTAACACAATAGTTAAAAGCTGAAGATTTACTTTGAGATCTATCTTTTTCTCTTTCTTCTCAGACATCCCTTCTGCAATGCTGCTCCTCGTGCTAACCTGTGCTCAGGTCAGCCAGTCCGTGCCAGTGATGAGTAAAGGGCAGCCGACAGACTCCTGTGAGATACACGCACAGACGCTTCTAAAGAACGTCACTCATGCACTCACACAGGTATAGGCCTACGAAACTGAAGGAAGATTGACTTATATTTAATGTGTCTTTGATTTATTGTTCAAAACATTATCTTTCCATGTGCTAGAAAACCCTGTTCAGTGCAATTGACTGCCCAGAGCAGAGTGTGAAGCTACACATGGAGACTAACACCCCATTTGTGTGTGCACCAAAGGTAAATGATAAACATTTGAAAAATGCATGTACATGCAGGTATAGTTGTAAGTTATAGTTGTAATACCTCTAATAAATAGGTACATTTAATATCAGAAAATTACTTATGACACTAAAATACAGTAAATATCAGATGCTTTAAGATATTTTCTCAGGTGTATTGCAAATTCAAGTACTTTATAATAATGCTTACAGCTCATACAACAGCATTCTATGCCTCTGTATTACTGAAAATTGAACTGTTGTCCCACAGGGATCAACATGCTCAGGAATCGCCACGTCAAAATTTGATCAGGTAAGTTGTACTCTGTCTTTGTGAAAAATATATTACAGTAAGAATACTTTTTTCACGCTTTTATTTTTCTACTTTTATGTAAAGAGAATTTACATTAAAAGAGAAATGTATTTCAGTCAGAATCTCAAATGTACAGGTTAAATAGATATACATTTGACACGTCATCTACAGTGACTTTATTTTGCTGAGTTTAAATACTCAGTACTCATTTATTAGGTACACCTCTATTATCTAATGCATTTAGCTTACTTACTGTATATGATGGCTATAGTGTTCAGTTTTTGTTGCCACTGTCATAGAGGTGTGTTGATCAAAGTATATTTTAGCATTGAGGTCATAGTTAGTGATGGTGTTGTACAGGACCGCAGGATATTATCATCTTTATCCTTTGTTGTTTTTTTAGAAGTGTTTCTAATATTCTGTATGTAAATAACAAAAAAGTAGAAACACCTGTCAACATAATGTACACTGATATCAACAATACACATTTAATGGAAATATTTCTGTTCAGTGTCAGCAAACACTGAACATGATGAGCTTTGAACTGTTCTATTGAACTGCAGTAGATTGTAGAATGAATGAGTGTATGTATATACACTATGTTTATTATTGTCTGGACGATTGTCATTGCGGCTTTTTCCTCCAGGACGCGTGCCTGACAAACATTGGGGAGGATCTGCATCACTACTACACATTTCTAGCTGCTCAGCCGGACCCTGACAGTTTGCTCGCTCCAACTGTACTGTCGCTCAGAGAGCTCATGGAGGTAACTCATTTTACACAACACCGACAGTATTCTGCATAACTGTTAAAAATACCAATCCGACCACCATAGTTTTGTGGTTGGTGTCCTATCATCTACCGGCTAACAATTGCTCCATTCACTTTGATGACATGAGAGTAGATAGATATGAAAGAGGCATCAAAGGAAGGAAGGATTGATTCATGGGAGGTTCACACATATACATCTCCAGGAACAAAACAGTGTAACAATTTATGATACCAATTACGACAAATAAGGATTTGCTCAGAGTTTTTACAGAATGAAACGTAACAATTACTAATAACACTGACTGTCTCATTAGGGGCCAAATCCTACAGACCAAGTCATCTTTTTTAGATTTGATACCTTTATATAATTCATGTAAAAATGTTTTCAGAAGGGTAAAAAGGGAGGTTTCTGGTAAGAGATAATCAGCTGCCACACATGCAACACTGCATTGATCAATTGTTTGTGTCAACAATATTAAAAATGAATCATCTGCTCCCAACAGAACTGCTTTGCATGGTCTCTGCCAACAGACTTGGAGGTAAGAGATCTCTTAATGCACGCCACAACCATGATTTAAGATAAAGTTGTGTTTTATTTCTTGTAACTGACTCAGGTACTTCTACACACAGCACTAAAAAAGTATTCCTTGTCATGTTATTTAAAATATGTATGTTTCTTATTACAAGGAATCAAAAGATTGTTCCTAAAATTCTTTTGGAAGAACAGTCATGTTCTAATTGTAATAAATCATTTCATAATCTGTGTTTCTTTAAGGCTGCTGCAGACCATCTTAGCACCTACGATGAAAGGCTGAGGCTCTGCAAAGTGCTGAAGGGCTTCCAGCTCCGCAGCATAACAATCAACAGAGCCATTGCATACATGGCCTCTGGTGAACACGCTAAATGAGCCGCCGAGCTCTAACAGATCAGTCGTTTAGGAACGCTATACAGAACCACTTTACATATTAATGACATAAACTACAGTAACAGTTCAAGTTACATTCACATTCTCTAGAAAACACTTTAGTCTACTTTATGGATTTTTGACAGTACATATTTATACTTTTACATAGTCTTGTAACTTATATTTGACATTAAGATGGTGTGTTAAAGTACTTTTTTAAGAGTACATATTTATGCTTTTATGTAGTCATGTAACTTATATTTGACATCAAGATGTCAAGATTTTTATAAAGTGTATTTACAGACTATATTCTAATTTATTTATTAATATTTGGACTATTTATTTTTTAGCTATTTATTGTTTATGTGTTTCTCACTTGGTTCCAAGAATCACCAAATAAATATTTTTTTCTGCATTCATTCTGCTGCTTCATCATTCAATTATGTTAAATTTTTCACTTTGATTCCAAAAGTATTACTGTGAGATGATGTTCGTAACGTTATCCTTGATAAAGACAATGGACACTTCACACATTGCTAGTATTTTTATCACATCCAGTCAGTATGTGATAGTGGGCTTTCCTTCTTTCAGCTACAGCTACAGTTAGTTGATCCAGTGCAGCCACAAAACAAACAACATATGTCATTTGCAGGAAGATTTGAATTTGCTTTATGATGGACTATACTACCCGCCTGACTGTGTTTTCCTGAAACCACCTCAGCTTTGTGCGAATTAATGTAACAGAATGCGTTGTTTGCTCACATTTCATTTGGAAAGTCCAGTGTTAATAGTCAACTTACTATCAGGTGACCACAATAATATTAGACAAACATATTTTGATATTCAGAAGGATGTGAAAGTCAGTCAAAACATAGCCATTGTCTGGCTTGTTTTTTATAATACTTAAATAATATTTGAAATGGTGTCAGAGTTAGGTCAAGGTTAGATCTGGAGTCTCTACACAGCAGATAGTCAGTCTGTATCACTCTGTTGGACACACAGTATCAACAGTGGAATGTCCACATAGAGCTTTCTTAGTCACCTATAGACTCGGATCTTTTCATCAGTCCACTAAGTGAACTGATTTGTGTTTACTTGTTGAGCTCAATCTTCAGTTAGCACTGTTGGGAACTTTATGGGATATGATGTATTGAAAAAGCAGGTAAGCACCATGCGTGTATCTGTATCTCATCAAATCCTTACTGAAAGTGAAATATTGCTTTTTGATTCCAATTCAATCCGTTATGTGTTCGGTGGAAGTGGCACACAGGTTTGTGGCTGCTGGGGTTGAGAGAGACCTATGACGTTCTTAGCCACAGAAAACATGTGAGACAGAGACAATTTACTGAAAAGGGGATCAGAGTCAGACACCGGAGAGAAAGAAAGAGCAGGATATGTGAATAGGCCTATATGTGATGAAGGGCTAACACTTCTCCAATTTCACGAAGCCCACCACACAGGTAGACAGATGTGTTAAAATTATCAAAACTACATTCATAAGAATACAAATATGTATAAAATATATGTATAAAAATACTGAATAACCAGCAAGGAACCCATATAGGCCACTTATCTCTGTACAGTACACAGAGATAATGATTAATTGATTAATTTAATGAAAAGATTCAAAAGGTCCAAATTTTCTGATGCCAGCTTCTTAAATCTATGAGAGTAAACTAAATATCGTTGAGTTGTGGACAAAACAAGACATTTGAGGACGTCTTCTTAGGCTTTGGGAAAACCGATAGACATTTTTCAACATTTTCTGACATTGTATAGATCAAACAATGAACTGATTATTGAAAAAATAATCAACAGATTAAATTGACTATGAAAACACTGGTGTGCTCATTGGTTTATGAACCCATGTTAAAGTTGACTAAAAAGAGGAAAAATGTTCTTCCTTAAAATACAGGGGACATACAGTAAGTATACACACCCCTATGTTAAATTCCCAGAGAGGCAGGCAGGTTTTTATTTTTAAAGGCCAGTTATTTTCATCGAGCCAGGATACTATGCATCATGATAAAGTTCCCTTGTCCTTTGGAATTAAAATCATCACATACCCTTCACCATACCTAGAGATTGGCATGGTTTTATTTCAGTTAGCATAATAGCTTGTTTGATTTGCAATGAGAGATGATTTTATGGAAAGTCTTGTGGCTTTCTGCGAAAGCTTTTATCTCCTTATGATATGTTGATATAGAATAATCCCTTGTTTGTTGCTAAGTCTATAAACACAGAGAGGACAACTCAACCCACTGTTATTGCACAACTTACTGCACTGTCTACTACATGACTCACTGTTTCTAAATGGATTCCCACAAAGGACCCGCTGTCATTTACTGTTTTGCACCTACAAGCCAACAAGCCAATCCAATCAGCTTATCTTTCAGATGTATGTGTTTTGGGCTTTTGAGTTGTTAGTTAATGAATAAAGTGAGGAGCTGAACAGCGCCATCTCCTGGCTGTATGAATAACTGCTTATATTTGCCATGTAGATAGCTCAAGCTGTCAAGATGTTAAAGAACTAAATTGAATGAGTGAGTGAGTGTTGTGAGTGAGATACATGCATGAATATACACAAGAAGGTTAGACTGATATTGGTTTGCCAATAGGTGGGCTATGTAATAATGAATGCCTTGTATGGGTGAGTCATGTGGTCTAATGAGGAGGTTCCTTATACAGGCGGCACATTAGGTCTACAAAACCTACAGTTAAGTTTGATGATCAGGGTTTTAAATAGATTATGCCTTCTGTGGATCAATAATTAATTAAATCTAGGGAGTATTTCATTGTTTCCCTGGCATCCATCTAAAAATAAATTATGGGAGAACGTCTAAAGATCTGACGTGTCAGCTGTCAGAAGCTAAAACACAACATTATTGGTGCAGGCCTTCAAAACGCTTCATTGATCTCACACCACACACACACACACACACACACACACACACACACACACACACACACACACACACACACACACACACACACACACACACACACACACACACACACACACCTTTTAATTAAGGCATTAAGATTAATTTCCAAAAGATGATAGTTTTATTCTTCTTTTAGTAAACTTTAGCATGGTTTTATAAACTTATGAGCACCACTGTGTATTGGCATGGTTTCTACAGATCTTTGTAATGTGATATCTTATCTCTGACTGATGCTTAATTCAGCATATTTGTAAGAGAATAGTATCAAATGGTCTTTTTTTTCCAAAGAAACTTCTTTCTGTGTGTCTGTATTAAACTTTCAGGCTGTTAACATTACAAAATGTGTCAATACCATTCTCCTATTTGTACTTTTTATGTAATAGGACAAACCTCAAATTTCAATTAAAGAGTAAACATTATACAGCTGAAATGATTTACTTCATTTAATTCAGTTCCATTCAAACAGTGTCGATTGAACTAATGATAGCCTACATGTGTAGTTGTAGTGCCTCCTAGTCAACTAATGACAAACAGACATGCGCAGTGAGACGGGATTAATCAGTCTGACCCTGATCCCAGGTGTGTATGGGCAGTTTAAATCACCTAAGATTACTTCCAGCTGTGGTGATATTTTTCTCAAGTCCCAGAGCACGTCCGCACTTTCCACAACTGTCCGAAGCCTAGAATGGACAGTAAACTACCAAGAACCACTTCTTGCTGGATTCTCATCCTTATCATGAGTTCCACACTCCCACACTTTTTGTACAGCACACCGTCCAGGCGCGCCGAACAAACCAGCTTCTCCACGCGGGGCAGGATTCATGGTAACATGAATCCCCAGCTGACCGCGGTCCAACAGGAGCAAGGCGCGGGGATCAGTTTGCGGCCCCAGTCCGTCGTGGTGAACTGCTACCCGGGATGGATGCGGGTTGTGGTGCAGGCTGACATGTTTGATACGGGCCTCCAGGTGGAAGGCACACACCTGCGCCTGGGCTCAGGCTCACTGATTGAGGGAAGTGCTTGCGGAGCAGTCCCGTCAGGTGAGGCGGAGTTCACCATCCAGGCCCACCTGAGCGACTGTGGAACTAAACTCTCAGTAAGCATTATGTTTTGTTTGTTTTTTTTGTTTTTTTTTTATTATTTTTTTTTTATGGGATGCAACGCTGGGGACCTTGTGGAAAGTCTGGGTTCAGTCAGTGACTGTGTTTAGGATTTAGTGTAGCCAATCTTGTTCTGTATACTCTCTGAAATACTACATTGTTCTTTGCAGTCAACAAGAGAGAAGATTATCTATTCTAACGTTCTGGTCTACTCACCTGAACCTTCATCTGGTGGCTTGCTTAGACTGGATGGAGCAACTATTCCAGTTGCATGTCATTATGGAAAGTAAGTCCTGTATATTTTGAGTTTGTACTGTTGGGGACCAGCTACTTTTTTCTCTATATAAATGGGATTGTTGCATTCTGACTTCTTGGCCATTTAAACAGTGCTAATAAATCTTGAAATGTTTCAGGAGGAATGCTGTCGGTGGCATTTCCCTGCATCCCATCTGGGTTCCTTCTGTCTCCAGGATCTCTGCAGAGGATCACATAGACTTCAATCTGCTAATCATGACTGGTATAAAATGATTATCACTGATGGGGCATCTTTTTTCTGTTCTCATGCATCTTCACTTTTTTTTTAAACAGTTTTCATGATGCTTCTCTTTAAAGATGCCTGTAATACAACTACATTTTAGACTTCCGTTTTGAATGTCTGGATTTATTATTTGTATCTTTACAGACGATTGGCAGTTTGAGAAGGGATCGTATTCTTACTTTCTTGGTGACCCCATTCACTTCCAAGTTTCTGCCATCATTGGCAACCACATTCCCCTGCGAGTTTATGTTGACCACTGTGTTGCCACAGCAACTCCTGATGCACAGACTACAATGAGATATGACTTTATTGAAAATTACGGGTGAGTGCCACAACCAAATATTCCGAGATTTGGTTGTTCAGTTAAAATTCGGCCTACTTTTTGTGGTTTCTTTTTCAGTTAATGCAACTGCATTCCTAATATTTGTCGTCATTCGCTACCCTAACAGATGTCTTGCCGATGCTTACCTTACAAATTCCAACTCTCATTTCCTGCCACGAATTGAAGAGCACAAGCTGAGGTTTCAGTTGGAGGCCTTCAGGTTCTACCAGGAGACCAGCAATCTGGTTGGTTAATTTACTTTTCATATTAACCCATTTTTAAATTAGAAAAACAGTGCAAGACTTTCATTAGTTAAATTATTCTGTTCAATATACATGAGACCAGAGGAGCTAGGTTGTTTATCACACTAATCTCTCTCACAGGTCTACATAACCTGCTACGTGAAGGCTGTTCCAGCTGAGTTAACTGTCAGCTCTCAAAACAGGGCCTGCTCTCTGATTGACAACAGGTATTATACTAATGAGTGGTCAGTTCTTCCTACAGTGAGTATTTATCAGAAAATAAGAGTGAAGTTGTACATCTTACTGTAGAATTTCATCTGAAAATGATCTCCCATGTATAAAACGTGCTATGAGTTGCTTATGAATGAGCTCCCTTATTTCACCGAAGTGAGTTCCCTTCATTTTTGAAAATGTCCTCCTTCTCCAGATGGCGGTCAGTTGATGGGAACGACCAGGCATGTAGAAGCTGCGATGTCTCTCATCGGGTTGCTCAACCTCTGCCCACAGAGCGCCTCAAAACCATACCATCAGAACGAAAAACATGGCCCTCCAAGACTGAACAGCAGAGTTCAGTCCAGAGCAGACCTGAACAACCCCCAGCCAATTATTACCGTGTTCATCCAAGTATGCACCAGAGCCCACACGGCAAACCTCGGCAATCCTCTGCTGGAGTGACGAAAAGGGGGTTAGAGTACAATGCAGGTGAGTAGAAGGAAAGTTGTACATGTACTTAATACTTTGTCACATAAGATTAAACTGCAGTTTAGAGATCATGATTTACTGACCGGTTCATCTAAATGATTGTTTTACTGAATAACAGGTTTGTATTTAGTATGTATTGATAACACTTTTTTTAATCAAAAGGTTGATTTATTTACGATGTTCCATTTTTAACTTTTAGTGCAGCTTAAAGACAATTTCACATATTTTTCAATGATTTATTTACAGAGCGAACTATCCAGCTGGGACCCATCACTGTCCTGCCACCCCGCGAAACGGACAAGACCATCAGATTCTAAAGCCGTACTTTTACCAAAGACCAGGACCACCAGAGACTCAGGATAGCACAGTTGAGGATGTGAGAAGAAAAAAACACATTGCTGCCTTGTACAGGGCAAACCTTTTTGACAAACCCCCGTGCATGCAGTGGTTAATCTTGTGATTTGAAATACCATCTCACCTGAAATGAGGTTTGACCTGTGTGAAGGTTACTCTCAACCCTCTAAGTGAAAGTGCTCACACATTTCCAACTGTTTCTCTGTACAAACGTTTTCTCTCCAATAAATATAGGAAAGAGTTTGGCTCGTTTCATTTTCACCTGCTATAAACAATACATAAGCATAGTTGTCTATTTGGTATCTGGTCTTCTAGAACCCAGCATGCTGTAGTTATTTCCCAAGAACTAGATGTGCCTTCAGCAAACAATTTAATTAGCATGGGGTTTAAAGCTCTCAAAGTCATTGGACCCGAGCAGCAGAAGTGGATGTCAAAAAGATGCATTGTTTTTTAACACAAATGTGCACACAATACACAAAGCTTCCTTTTGCCATCCCTTGTAAAGATTCATCTAACACAATTCCGGTTGTTTTGAAAAGCAGACATGCTATTAGGGAGCACTTCCCTCCATTACAACCCGCAGCCTACTCATGTTGTCACTGTATTGATTAGTCATTGTCAGGGGAAATGCTGCAATATAAAATGTTGGCTTAGCTTCCCACATCCAGTAAACTGATTTTATTTTGAACACGTTTGGTCAATTAACTCTTGTAAGTTATTTTCTTCAAGACTTTTATGATAAATGCTTATTACTGGTTAGTGTGACTGCTTTACTTGTAGCAGTAGCAAAAATCCTCGTTGCCATGGGCAGCGCGTTTTACTTACTGCATCATATCTTCTAATCAACCTAAATGGACTTCTGCCAAACTATTACACCCTTTTAAGGAAAGACCTGACTTGACCCCTTAATGTACACAAGTATTAATATTGCAAATGGAAATTCTTCGTCCTCTTACCATCTAGAAAATCTATATTTGGGTTAAGTTGTGTCAGCACTTCGGACAGCGCCCCGCAATGTTTCCCTTGGTGTTGAACGCTGTCGCTGGTCCTGAAACATCAACATTGGCTTCTGCAAGCCACTTTTTAAATATCCCCTCCCACCTTTAGGGTCTTTTTTTGGTACTCCCGACACGACTGGTCGATGTCCTGGGCGCCTGTTTACCTTAATAGCCAATGAATAAGCCATTGTATGGGAGGCTGTGTTTGCGATTTGCTGGACAGCATCAATATACCCGCTAAGTGCATCATAAATCAATGACACACTGAAGTACACTTAGGAGTTAATGTTAAGCTTATTACCATATCCAGATGTTGCAGAGAGGCATTCAGCTGTCTGCAGCCCCAACTGTACTTTGGTGAAAACTGAGAGCTGACTATTCAATCCCTTCTTTCCTTTCAGTATTTGTGGTTAATGATGGCTCTGCGTCAGCGGTTCAAACATAGCATTTTTCAGCGTATTAAGTGACTCGTCTGCACCCTTTTTCCCATGCTTTACCATCGAGGCTCACTGGATCATTTCTCACTTTTGAACACAACAATGCTTTTCTACAAATGCCGAGCACTGGTGGTGTTCACAGTTTGCTTTCTTGTTCGCGCAGTAGTTAATTCCATCCGAAAATGTGGACAGGACATTTGTCGGGATGACCAGGTCTGCTGCGCACAGGGAAACAACACCACTGCCGTCACCTGTTGCAAGCAGTTCGTGGACAATACGTACTACAACATCGCCATGGTCACCCGGAAACTTTCTGGGGTGCTTATTATGCTGCTTCTCTTCGCTGTGGGATACTTTGTCCAGCGAATGTTGTGTTCCAGATCCAGGCAGCTCACCCCGCCAAACAACGGACACCCAACCGTTACCACGTCACAGGAGCCGCTTATGGAGAGCTGCACACCGAACCGCTTAATGGATCCCGCTCCTGCTGCTCAACTGCCCTCATATGATCAATGCAAACGCCTGCCGACATATGAAGAAACAGTGCGGGATGGGAGCAGAGGGCGGCCGGAGTTCAACATGGGACAAGCTACAAGGACGTCCTTTGGATAAATTAGGGTTTTACTATATGACACTATAGTTTCGTGATTTGATTTCAAAAACACAAAACCAAACTGCCCAGGACGTTGTCAGCTATTTCCCAGCAGCCTCATTATTGTGCCTGTGTGCAAGAAGCGCACGAAACACTTTTGTATCGCTTATTGCTCCATTTGTTCCGAGGAATGTATCAGCGAGTGCTCAAGGTTAGTTATATTCTTGAATAAGGCACGCTTTATTAATAGATATGGAAATACCAATAACTAATCTCTAGCTATGGTTTAGAAATCGGAAATCACCCTTTAATTATATCAATTTTGGGGTTGCCATGCCTTGAAAAAAATCCCTTTGGACACTCGCCTTGTGTTTTTGGCTCTTTAATGAATTATCTTGAAAGTAATTTGTTGCTTATCTTTCTGGTCCTGCGTCAGTGAGATGCCTCCCTCGACGCATGTTTATTGTAATAGTGTAAATGCCCATGGCTTAGTGAGACAATTGATTTATGTTTAATAATTGAAAAAAGATGCTGGACATGGCTAAAACCCATTCTACATTAACGGGTGTGTTTGTGGTTGTAATGCACAGTAACAGACGTCATGGTATCTTGTGTTTCCTGTGGTATAATAGTGTCACAAACGTAGCCTAATAGCTTCAATCACTCTAAAGTGAAGTAGCTTGCAAGAATCTGTAGTCCCACCTGGTACACTGTGGGCCTCCATGTGCGTTAAAGACATGTAGGCCTATAGACTTAACCAAACGGTTGGATCCCTTTAATTTAATGTTCATTTAAAGGAATTTAGATCTACCAACTAATTGTAAAACTCAATTCGTCATATTGTCAGTGGTTTGAAAAGAACACATTTCATACACAGTTATTGTGTTTTATTTGACCATCTGGACCACTCGTCTGAAAGCCTCTTCAACTCCAAATCCTGTCGAGGCGGAACAAGGCTGCACGAACCAATCCCGATCGGAGCAAATCTTTCTCAGGTTAAACTTGTCCTTGATTTCAGTGACAGTCAGTGCGCCGTTCACGTCCTGTTTGTTGGCGAGAAGAACCAGCGGACGGCCCCGCAGCTGCTCACTCCTCAGTATGTTCTCCAGCTCCCGCCGCGCTTCCTCCAGGCGCACCCTGCTCGAGCTGTCCACAACAAACGCCACAGCTGCCGCGTCCTGGTAGAAACTCGTCCAGTGCTCGCGCATCTTTCCCTGGCCACCGACATCCCACACTGTTAAGGCGATGTTCTTCATGTTTTTTCTCGCCTCAAACATTTCCACGTTGAAGCCGATGGTAGGAACGGTGCTGACGCACGCGTTGTGTTTCAGTTTGTAGAGGAGAGTCGATTTCCCAGCGTTGTCCAGGCCCAGGAGGAGAACCTGGGCTTCTGGTTGTTTAGATCCTCGCAGTCCCATGGCGGCTGGCACATATAAAGACATGGGATAGGCACATCTTCCACTTACAGTATCTTTTGACGTAGTGTTTGCTTAATGCGTTGCCCGGAGTTTAATAGATAAGCCGGTGGCCGCATGCTGACTGTAACTCACGGCTCACCGATAAGGTGCCACACCAGGGGCAAAGTTTGCACCAACCAAAGGATATCCCTTGTTTACATACACTGTAGAGTTATGCAAACGTAGGCTATTGCATCTGTAAAAACAAGGTTGTTCAGCATGTTATGCAAAAGACATTCTGCTACCTATACGTTCACAGTCTAAAATCACATTTATAAAGGATAATTATACATGCATTGCTATAGGCTACCTTCTGTAAATATTTCTGTGAATAAAACCCACTCTATGCTTCTGAATCAGAAAGAATAAAGGTAAAGGGAGACATGTTTTATTTATTTATATAACACCATGTTGCACAGTGCATTTGATACATTGCACACATGCAATACTTTGCCTGAATTTTCTGACACAGTTCAAGCATTTTAATCATATACAACACAAGTTGCCTCAGTGCAGGTGACAATCAATGGGAACGCTATCTAGACTTCACCGGCCAAAGAAAGATGCAGTTTCTAACCGAACCAGCGCTGTCCTGCTCTTAAATAAATAAAATAATAATGCATCATTTATTTCAACATACAAAACAATTTCAAACAGTTCATCCACCTGAAGTGAAATGTCAAGTGGATGTTTCAGTCCTCAGACGATCTACTGTCACCAAACAACCTCAAAGTTTCCAGAGCTTCTCAAAAACAGGACATAAACCCCTTTGACATTATACATATATATATACATATATATATGACACCCCTTCAGTTACATTGTCCTGAATCTAAAGGTGGGTCACCGCCAGTCCACATTAAAACTATACCATCAAATCAATAAAATAAATAAAATACAATACAAGTATGTATTTAAAAAAAAGTATGTATGTATGTATGTATGTATGTATGTATGTATGTATTAAATACAGTAATATACTGAATTCTAAAAAAATACAGCAAATAAAAAATGAAGGTAAACAAATGAAGGTTGGTCAGCCATTGGAAGGATGCACTTGTTTTCCTTAGCACAGTGGGCCGAAGTGCACTGTGATTACAACACCCTCTTTATAGCAGAGTGGCTGATGTAGCCAAAAAAGTAGCCAACTCTACTTACTTACTCAACCCAAACTCTCTTCTTTCATTCGATCTACTCCTCATTCTTTTGAAAATTCAACAACCGAAATGACTTAGGTGTATTCATTCTTTCTAACTCAGACAAACATAACTCACAGTTATGTTGGAAACAAGCAATTTCCCAAAGAAAACCCATTATCTCCTTGCGCATAACACATCTCTCTTCGCCCCTCTCATCATTTTCCTCTCTTGCAGTCTGGCACTGAATATATGAATGTCTCATTTAGACTAAATTAATAAATTATAGTGATCAGTCCAGCCAACTCTTCCATGTTTCGAAGACGATTTAAATCCACCTTGATTCCACTCGCTGCAGTGTGAATGCGCCATGATGGCGCATCTCCAACCCAAATCAGCATCTGTGGCATCCTGCTGCTCGGAAAACGCCAGAGCTTAAAAATGACACACAGTGTCCAAGTAGCCTAGGAGGCGCTTCCCTTAATTCCATCGAATAATATCACCTGGAGATTTAGGTCTTGTATCAAGATCTGAGCCAGTTCTCTCCCGGCTTCACCCACACTCCACCGGTCGGATTGTCCATCACGTACACTAGCCCCCCGGCGTCACAGCGGCTTTGGGTCCAAGAATGGGATGTTGACTTCTCTATTGCCCGGGGGAAGAGTGAAGACAAGCCGACTGACTGGTCACCTTCTTCTGAATGTGGACAACGGAGGCTGGAGTGCAACAAGCGTCGATCCGCTGACACATGTCCACCGTGCCAACGCTGTGGAAAATCACCCGCGCTTCTATGGAGGATTTGGAGCCTTGCTGTCCCATGTTGTTACTTCAATTCAAAGAGAATCGAAAGCAGAATAGTTTAATTCGTGCTAACGTCTGAGGGTTGGCTGAATGTCAACTTTCTTCCTCTGGTGGCTGACCGCACTTGTCTCACTTATTAAGTGGCAAATCTAGCCTAAATAACATTAGACAACGAGTTCCCGTAAGGTTGTAGTCAGACGCCTGAATGTGGCAACACGGCTCTTAGGTATTTGCATGAGTCCATGACCGAGCTATTCTGAGTCCCTCCACCTGGTAAAGAGCGTCAATAAACTTAATATGACTGAGTGCTTCCGAGCTGCCCGCGCCCCTGGGGGCTGCAGCGGTGTCGAGTTGCAATGCGCACGGCATGGCAGAGTCATGGCATGGAAAGCTATTTGTGGTCCAACAGAGGCATCCCAGAAACACTCAGAAGACGTCACTAGTTTCCCCCAACCTTACTTTCTCTCTCTCTCTCTTTCTCTCTCTCTCTCTCTCTCTCTCTCTCTCTCTCTCTCTCTCTCTCTCTCTTTCCTCATTCTTTTGGGATTGTACATCGCCAAATAAGTTACAATAAACTTGAGACAGGTGGTTGGTGGCAAGAGAGCACAGCTGATTCAAAGTCGTGGAGAGGTGATAAAACGCAAAATAAGGGAAGAATACCTTTGAGCAAGGCACTTATTACTCAACTGCTTCAGTGGGTGCAAATGTGTTAAAACCCCATGTGTTGTTTAAATAGCCTATATATATATGTACAGTAATGCACAGTTAATGCAGCCCAGCTGGCTCGGAGATAATAAAGACTGAATGTCCAGATGAAAGAGTTTGTTTAATACTGATAGTTTGCATACAGAATTGTTTTACACTGCTTTTTTCTTTTTACACTGTGCATCTGCTCACCATGTGTGAATCATTGACAGCTTCTCAAATTAAAGGGATGGGTCATTTTTTGTAAACTTCTGGTCATGTACAGAAGGACAAAAAATTAATATACAGTATATTGATTTGGCAATCCGCCAGACACCAAAAAAAAAAATCAACAACAAATAAGGCATTAGGTAAAATCTTAAATAAAAAAAGACTTCTCTCAATTGATGCAAAGGTCATGCAACAGTTGTAAAACATAGGTGAACATAATAAGGTATAAGTCTGGTTTACTGTAACCTTCCTTGACAGGTTGTTGCTGTTGATGACACCAGTTGTATTGCTTCAGGAGCATATCATGTTACTAGCTACTAGCATTCCGGCTGTGCAGTTCACCATGCGTCGGTTTCTCCTGGTAGAAGAAGTGTGGAAGTCTGTTGCACCTCCTGTTTCGTGATTTCAGGTCAAAAGGCAGCCAACATTGTGTCAATGGATACGCACTGTATGTGTGTACTTTGTTCATGAACATGGATAAGCCGAAGCACATGCCCTGATACAGATGGTGTAAAACAACTTTGATTGAACAGCTTACATTAGTTCCACCAAGAGGTTAAGGTCAGCAAGTAAATCAGGTTGTACATACATTAAAACCCTCTTGTATTACTGAAGACATACAGTATATATGTAACAATTCACCATTCCAAAAAATAAACATCTGAAAAGTGCAATTCTTGACATAACTGAATGTGTGTCTGTGTGCATGTGTTGTATGTATGAAGAAAGAAATACTACAACCCAAAATCTATCTTCTGAGTATCACTAACCTTTGGTTTACTCAAAAAGCGGAATTAAAATTTAGCAGTTTCAGTCTTTAAGAACAAAAGTGGCCTGAGGAGCCCCCCTCCAGCACATTCATTGGTTCATTCAATAAATGCTGGTTGGCTGCTGCAAACAGTTACATCCATAAATTGGTCAACTTAAAAATAAAAATAAAGCTATAAGTTGTTAAATTACTCTACATTAAAATCCCTAAAAACTAAAAGTAAAAAGAAATGGCAATTACTAATTTTGTTTCTTATTCCATCTTTAAATGAAAAATAAGTTACTACATTTTAAAATTGGAATCACATTACTTTAAAAAATACTTTTAAATTTAAGTTTTTTGTAATCCAAATTACTCTTGTATCCACTTTTCATATTCCATCTCAATTATTTAGTTTCCTGCTTAACCATTTACAGTTTGCAATTGTGTGTCTGCTTGAACTTAAAGACAGTACTCGTTCATTTATAGATGTGTCAGTACCTAAAGGTTTAATGAAATCCAACCCACAGAATTGTAGTAGCAGTAGTAGTAGCAGAATTGTGATTGAGTATTGTGACACTAATCAAAGCTGCCTGCAGCCAGAGGGTGAAACTACAGATGGTTAACAGCTACCATTTAAGTCTACAGGCGGCCAGTAGTTGATACTCAAAAGTTAGATTTTAGGTGCAGCATCACTTCAAGTTAAATAAAGGTATGGATCCACTGGAGTCTTTTTATGTTTGACATTATCCCCATTAAAAATGTAACAGACACATACATTACTTGAGAGCATCATTAAAATGCAGCAAGCAGGGTGGTGTTTTAGCAAATACATTTTCAATAGCTTCCTGTGGTTGCACAGTAGTTTTTGAATAGGCACTAGTTGAAGCCTCCAGTGGAGCTGTACCATTCATGTGCATTAACGGTGTACAGTAGTAATCACAGTCTAAAGTGTGCTGGTTAAGAGAAAGAATCCCCTGCCTGGTGTCTGTCTGTGTTTATGCATCTCCACTGTTGGAGAACTTCAGTATTTTTTCATGAATTCGTTATTAAGTTTGCACATGGTTATGATATATGTATTGTGTTTGAATGCCCTTATCTCAATCAGAAACCTACAAACAAAACAAAACCCTAATTTGACACGTGTTTTTCCATGTGTGCATATGTCTGTATGTGTGTGCGTGCACTTGTACAGTTCTCAGTAACCTTTAACTTCCTCCAGTCCTACTGGGGTATCACACTCGCTGCTCCATCCAGAAGATGTGGAAAATCATTGAAAACATTGATCGCAATGTGAGCCCTAAACTTGAGCCTGACCTACTCCCCGCCTTGTTGCTCCCCCCAGCTCCACTTTTGAACTTCACCACCATGACAGTGATGTTGTCGGGGCAGCCGCGGTAGAAAGACTGGAGGACGATGCTCTTGGCGCCGAAGTGAGGCTCGTCTAGCCGCTCGCGGACAAACCGAATGGCCTCCTCGTTGCTGAAAGCGTCCCACAAGCCATCAGATGCCAGGATCATGAACTCCGGTTGGAGCTTGTCCATGTCAAAGGTCATGATATCGGGGTCGGGGATGACTACATTGAGGTTCTTCAGCGGGTAGTCCCCTAGAGAGCGGGACATAGCCAGGATTCCCTGGACTCTCCAGGATCCATTAAAACTGATGAAACCTCCTGGAAGTGAAGAAATAAAAATAACAAAGGTTAGGCACAGTTTATGATCTGTTAATATGGACATACTGGAAGAAGTATAAGTGCTTTAAGTAAAAGTACTAATACCACACTGTAAAAGTACTTAAATTATTTAATCGGCTAATCATTTTAGCTGGACTAGTAGGCCGTGATATTGTTGGGTAGTTCCATTTATAATAAAACATAGTATTTTACACACTGCATGTGTTTTGTGTGCAGAAATCTTAATTTGTAAAGTAACTCAAGTAACTTAAGATGTCAGATTAATGTAAAAAGAACAATATGTCTCTCTGAAATGTAGTTAAGTAGAATTAGAGAGTGGCACAGAAAGAGTAAAGTACCTTACATGTGTGCTTATGTACAGTACTTGAGTAAATGTACTTAGTTACATTCCACCACTGGACGGAAGTGACAGAAAACTAGACTGAGCTGGAAAAAACTGTTGTAAATACTGGAGAGATTTGTGATAACTTGATAGGCAGAGCTCACCTTTAAAAATCCTTTAATCACACAGCTTAGGTATCTATTTCATCTAAATCTGGTGCTTTGTTTAACACAATGCTGTTCCTAAACAGACCAACAGATGGCGTCCAAGGAGCCTACAGTGAGGAAAATAAGTATTCAAACACCCTGCTATTTTGCAAGTTCTCCCACATGGAGGGGTCTGAAATTGTCATTGTAGGTGCATGTCCACTGTAAGAGACATAATCTAAAAAAAAAATCCAGAAATAACAATGTATGGTTTTTTAACTATTTATTTGTATGATACAGCTGCAAATATGTATTTGAACACCTGAGAAAATCAATGTTAATATTTGGTACAGTAGCCTTTGTTTGCAATTACAGGTGTCAAACGTTTCCTGTAGTTTTTCACCAGGTTTGCACGCACTGCAGAAGGGATTTTGGCCCACTCCTCCACACAGATCTTCTCTAGATCAGTCAGGTTTCTGGGCTGTCGCTGAGAAACACAGAGTTTGAGCTCCCTCCAAAGATTCTCTATTGGGTTTAGGTCTGGAGACTGGCTAGGCCACGCCAAAACCTTGATATGCTTCTTACAGAGCCACTCCTTGGTTATCCTGGCTGTGTGCTTCAGGTCATTGTCATGTTGGAAGACCCAGCCTCAACCCATCTTCAATGCTCTAACTGAGGGAAGGAGGTTGTTCCCCAAAATCTCCCAACACATGGTCCCGGTCCTCCTCTCCTTAATACAGTGCAGTCGCCCTGTCCCATGTGCAGAAAAACACCCCCAAAGCATGATACTACCACCCCCATGCTTCACAGTAGGGATGGTGTTCTTGGGATGGTACTCATCATTCTTCTTCCTCCAAACACGGTTAGTGGAATTATGACCAAAAAGTTCTATTTTGGTCTCATCTGACCACTCCCATGACTCCTCTGGATCATCCAAATGGTCATTGGCAAACTTACGACGGGTCTTGACATGTGCTGGTTTAAGCAGGGGAACCTTCTGTGCCATGCATGATTTCAAACCATGACGTCTTAGTGTATTACCAACAGTAACCTTGGAAACGGTGGTCCCAGCTCTTTTCAGGTCATTGACCAGCTCCTCCCGTGTAGTTCTGGGCTGATTTCTCACCTTTCTTGGAATCATTGAGACCCCACAAGGTGAGATCTTGCATGGAGCCCCAGTCCGAGGGAGATTGACAGTCATGTTTAGCTTCTTCCATTTTCTAATGATTGCTCCAACAGTGGACCTTTTTTCACCAAGGTGCTTGGCAATTTCCCCGTAGCCCTTTCGAGCCTTGTGGAGGTGTACAATTTTGTCTCTAGTGTCTTTGGACAGCTCTTTGGTCTTGGCCATGTTAGTAGTTGGATTCTTATTGATTGTATGGGGTGGACAGGTGTCTTTATGCAGCTAACGACCTCAAACAGGTGCATCTAATTTAGGATAATAAATGGAGTGGAGGTGGACATTTTGAAGGCAGACTAACAGGTCTTTGAGGGTCAGAATTCTAGCTGATAGACAGGTGTTCAAATACTTATTTGCAGCTGTATCATACAAATAAATAGTAAATATTTTTTTAGATTATGTCTCTCACAGTGGACATGCACCTACGATGACAATTTCAAACCCCTCCATGATTTCTAAGTGGAAGAACTTGCAAAATAGCAGGGTGTTACTTATTTTCCTCACTGTAAGAGTGCAGTACAGGTAAATTCAGTATGTGATGTATACTACACGGTTGTTTCTCTCATCATATACCTGCCCTCTTGATCCTCTTGCGTTCTTTGAGCTGGTAGGGCTTGTGGTCGTGTGATAGTGCAACAGCGTTCCCATCTTTGTCACACAACACACCACGAGAGTCTCCGACGTTAGCCACTGTGAGTTCTCTGTCTGACAGCAGCGCCACAAGACATGTCGTTCCTGCACGGGAGATTAGAAGAGAAAGACAAAAATGAGAGATGAGAAATCTGTTTTTAGTTAATGCTACAACAATTCTGAATCAAATCTGGTTGTATGTTTATTTTAAACTAACAGAGGCTAGGGGGTTGACCACATTTTTTTGCTATCCTACGTTGCAAGTGGAAATAATCCAAACCAGGTATTTGCAAATATTTGTTCCAGATTACATATAGCACACAAAACAAAACAAGTGTTGCTTAAGATAGCTGTTGAGAGCAAATAAGAGACAGAAAGTCAATAATTGGTTAAGATTTGGGATATTATACAGAGGCAGTAAAAGGCAAAGATAACAATGAGTCATACAACATTCGGGGACAAAGTCCAAAATGTCAGTATAATATATCTCCAGGAGTTAAACGGTCAAGAGATCTCTGGTATGATAGTATCTGTCACTATTATATTTCCTTTGGTGTTCCACACTATGATAAATACAGTGATTTATCAGAATCAGCTTTATTTTGCCAGGTATGAGGACACATACGAGGAATTTTTCTTTGAAGCATCATTGCTCACAATGTGCTTACACATACAAAACAACCAAAACAATATATACAGACTAATATATACACAATATATTCATACTCTATATACATACTATATATACATAAATACTTGAGGATGAGAGAGAGAGAGCAAGAGAGAGAGAGTCGTAAATGTATCATATGCTGAATTGATACAATGCCAAACCAATCAACACTGAAAAACAATGGGCCAAAAACAACCGTTTCTTGAGGTAGATGTATCAAATGCAACCAACAGATCAATGTGGTCCGTAGCTCTGAATTTTACATCAGAGCAAAGAGTATCAACTGCAGCATAATATAAATGCAGCATAATGTTACAACTCAGCAGTTACGCTCAGCCAGTAATGCAAGTGTTTAGAGAGGGAACCTGTGCTGAGGGGATATTTTACAGGAAATTGTGAGATTTAGTGTGATCGCTGAGGTGTTGTGACATGCCATGTCCTGTAAGAAGCAGGGGTGTGGATGCTGAAAGAGACGAGAACTTGAAGACGTAATTTCAACTTCTCTACTTTAACCAGGGCCAGGGTGTTAAATATTTTTAATTGTAATATATTTATTAAAATGTATTACAATACATGTAAAGTGCACCAAAAGGACAAGCCTACTAAAACACATAGTAACATATTTGTTTGTATACTTCATTAATGTGTGTGGGAGTTTGAGGTGTATTGTCACTAAATACTTCAGCAGATTATGTTCATTTCCCAAAACAGCTCTTCCTATCTACACACACACACACACACTCCCCTGACCTGCTTCATCGTGGTTTGCAGAGAGCTTGTCCAGCATCTCACGATCCACGGTCAGGATGCGCTGCTCCAGGATGCTGCCGTAAGAGAGAGCACCATCTCTCCTCTCTCTCTCAAAGGCCTGCAGCTGCTGCTTCAGGGAGTCTGGCAGGTGGGCCTTCACATAGTCAGCTGCAGCCTGGGAGTGGGGGGTGGGGGGGGGGGGGCACACAGGGAGGAAGACAGGTGGATGAGTAAAGGCTAAGCAATTACCTTCAGAACCAATTACCTACAGAAAGTTACACCTTTCAAATCCAACTTCAAATACAATCAGTCTGAATGTGTAAATAGGCAAATCTTCACTAACATGTTCAACATCACAACTTTATTAGGTTTATATACTGTATATATATACATATATATGTATACATATATATAAATTCATAAACATATTAACGTATAAAACGTGTAAAACAGTTATTTTTGGTGCTTTCATTTTCTACATATCAAGCTAAGAAAAGCATGTTCTTCTTTCTTCTTCTTCACATAAGTAGCTGCACTGCATTTTTTATATATATATATATATATATATATATATATATATATATATATATATATATATATATATATATATTTTCAGATGATCGTTCCTCCGTTTAACAGGTCACCAGAATAGAATAAATAATGTTGCAAAGTTATGACTGTTTTCCCCCTGGGGTTGCCAGGTAATATGGTCTACAACTCATTTAGAGAAGTGCTTTTTTCATTTCATACAGGAGGTGCTCTGTGTTGAATTATTGAACAATCTCCTCTTTCTGCATCCCACTTGCCCTCCTCCTCCTGCCCTTAGTTATCTGCTTCCTTCCTCATTTTCTCTGCCAAGATTTCCATTATGCTAATGCTGTCGCATCAAATCTGAAATGGGAAAATGTAATGCAATCTTAATGTCCCGGTTGATACAGATTACATATTTCATATTTCTAATGTTCTAACCATGCATGACCATTCATGATCATGCATTTTAGTTTATGCGGTGCAAGAGTTTGACTTTAAATGACTCTGCGGCATTTTATTCATACGCAAACTAAAACTGACAACTGCTACTTCTACTGAGAATGTGTATCATTACTTAAATGGTATTAGGAGTAAAATGCAACAAAGTAATGAGACCTGGACATGATTTAATATTCCTAATGATCACAAGAGTGGGGCCATCTCTTCCAACTGCCCCCCCCTTTCTCCCTCTCTCTTTCCCATATATTGACAAGTGTACTCATTCATTTATTTAATTGGCGAGCAAAGCACTCAGTAAGCCTTGATCAGGAAAAGTGCTTCAAGTGTAAATTTCCATATGTCGTAAAGAACGAAAAAGGCCAGGGCCAGTGCAGTTTTAGACAAATTCTTTACTGTCTGAGGGTTCAATGGGGGAATGTAAGACGTTGGACCAACATTATATTACAGGTTGAGTTATCTGTATCTCTTATTGACATCGCTGTTTATATTTAAATCCTATTTGCCCCTTGAGTCATATAACACATTCAATCTTATGCAGCAAAGCAGTGTGAAAACCTGCTACCTAGTCAAAAGTTCCTGCTTCAACAGCAAATAGTCTCAGTAAATCCTGGCAAAAGGGGAGCAGCTGCTTGTGCTGACTTTTATAATTCAGGCCATAACTTACTATCTCAATAAAAATACAGGAAAAAAAAGGAAAACAGTGAAGCGTTTGAGAAATAGCCTGCAATGTCCTGCATATTTTTAGAGCCAGAACACACTGCACTGCCAGAGACAGCCTTTTCTATCGGGCCATTTTTTGTTTGGCGGCAAGGCTTCATTTAGTATTGAGGAGGTTTGTGTGAGTTTGTGTTTACAGTTGTGCCAAACTGCATGAAGATGCCCCAGGAGATCCATGCATGCAGTAAAATATACTGAAAACAGTGGCATTGAGAGTCCCAGGTAAACACATGCTTTCCCAGCATGAACATTAGACTCATGTCTTACTTGTTAGTGCTTAGGGTTTGGACTGGGAACGCTTTTTGTGTGTGTGTGTGTGTGTGTGTGTGTAGGTTTTGTCTCTTTCATCCACTCCCCTGTGTTGCCGAGGGTCACTGGTTTCTCATGGCTGCCTATGAGCCATATGTCCTGGGCGCCATCTGTCACACCCCCACCCCAGTCCCCAGGTCCCCAGAGGTTCCAGTGTACGACAGATTTCACTTAATGATACTGCTTGCGTTTATAATTTAGAGCCCAGTCTTCCTGTTTCACATAGGCCATTGTTATTTCTTCATTATTGAGACATATGAACAGATTTTTAGATTGAAAGCAAATCTATAGTGAGTAGAACAACGACTAGTCCATCACAATTTCCCACAGTAACATCTTCAGATGCTTGTTTTGTCTGAGAAAAACAGTAAAAATTCACATTTGAGAGGCGGGTGACGGCATTTTTTCTTAAGAAATGACTTCCCCCATTATTTAGGTTTCTGAGGTCTTCACTGACTCCATGAGATGTATTAGTTTTGAGTAAAGAAAGTTCCTGCAGCTGCAACTAAGACATATTCATCAATGCGTATTAATCTAAGAATGTCATATACACCTTTCAGGCTCTGTGTACAAAGTAGTATGTAACTTAAAGATGAATGGCATGGTGAAGCATACTAGTACTTTTATATTTCTCACATTCTCTTAATCCAAATGTTCTCCTGCTGGTTTAGCGTCAAGTCATTCACATGCACCCCTCTGTCTGACAATCTCCATTTTCACTCATTTGATTAGAGAAAACATACTCAGCTCAGTACCTGTTCTCTTTTTTGACAAGATTAGTTGCAAGAGTTGACTATAGAGAGGGAACCAACAGAGAGCAGAGTGTGTTTACCTATCTGGATTGCCCCTTCTATTCCTGTCCCATATACAAATATTTACTCTTCCCGTCTGTCCTGACATCTCTCACTCGTTCTCTCTCATTTTCACTCTTTTATTTCCTCTAAGTTTTTCTCCTTTTTTGAATCTAAGAGTTCATGTCAGTTTGTTTTTTTGTACCCTCCTTTTTTTCTGTCAGTAGCCTAGTCATATGTTGTTCCTACTAAATAAGAATGGGTCACTCTGACATTGGATTCAGCTATGACAGTGTCAATGCTTCAATACACAAACCTCATCCTGAGATATGGACACACACACACACACATACACACACAGTGAGGAACTTAAGTGGCATGTCTGTGCCCCAAAATAACTCGGTTCCTATAGAAACCTGAAATGGTGCTAAACCGAGAGTTGGCCTGTCCTATTGTTATTTTCTATCTCATTATATGATAAATCTATCTAAATGAATTATGGAGTTAGAACAAGTTTTATTGAGTAGCCTAAAAAAACAGCACATGCTAATCTATTGTTTGCGATCTTCCAGCCTGTCTCTACCTGCTCTGAATCCAAATGATGCGAACTCGACTGCAGCAGCAGATCTTTGGGTCTGAGTCCAAACAAGCCCAGTGATTACACCGGCCTGCACACCCTGTCCCTCCGAGCCTACCTCTCCACCGTGACCGTCAAATATCCCGAATATGGACGGGTGGCTCTTGTTGGTGATGTCGGTGAGCACCTCGAAGCGGTCCTCCATGTGATCTCGCCTCCCCTGTATGGAGTACACGGCTACGTTGTTATTCTTGAAATGCCAGGTTTTGGAGAACTCTGCGTCCAAGACACTGAGGCCCCCCAGCCGGTCATTCTGCATCATCTCCGCCACTTTCCCTTTCACCATTTTAACGGCGTCCCGGCTGGACTTGACGATGGTTTTCACCTCGTCCGTGTGAAAGAAATAACTCCACAGCGCCAGACTGATGCACAACAGAAACAATGTCTCAGGCCTGAGGAGAAAATAACGCATAATCCGACCCAGAAGAGACAAGAGCGTCATTGTGTCTCCTATCATCACACGCAACAGAACTGCAGTCCGTCTCTCTCTCTCTCTCTCTCTCTCTCTCTCCCTCCCTCTCTCTCTTTTGGCTCAATTCACTCCATCCGCTCAGCGGAACTATAAGAAATCGATTCACTGGGCTACTACGCTGACTGACAAAGACTGGATTTCAACATTGAAAATGCTCCTCGGAGGACTGTCTTCTCTACGCCGAAAGCGCAAAGCACGGCAGACTGCCGGGACACCGGGCCGAGAGGCGCAGAACAAAAGAAGACAGGCCACGGTCATCGACTCGGTCCGATGTCTTGGTCCTATCTTCGGCTATACAGCTGCGAGATTCTCCGAGTTGAGTCTCTCACAGCCCATTGTAGGATGACGACTATTTTGGGTTAGACCCACCCCGGCAAGAGACATGGGAGTCACCGGGGGGCGAGAGCCGACGATGTCCTCCTTTTCCGCCGTTGACCCCGTTTCTTCTCTCGGATAGCCTGTGTCTATTCAGTCTCCGCATTTTTTTTTTTTTTTACACACATACACACATCTCCATTTTTGGAGCTGTGTTAAACCACAACAGTAGAGTGAGAATAAGACAGGTGTCCCGGAAGTCATATGTGGTTGTGTTAACAAAGCAAAACACGAGAAGGCGCTGCTCCCAGTGAACAATGGATGTTTTTAAAGCCAGGGCTTTATTTTGAAAGTATTTAGCAGAAGTACATTTTTTCTAGCGGCGAGCTTGTCACTGGTTCATTCTTCTGATGTAGTGGGAGCTGACAAGAGCGCGCAGCTGCAGGAATGAAATGATGATGTCATTATATCATACTGATATCACAACTAGAAACATGTTTGTGGCCGGGTTGGAAAGTAGGTACAGCGGGTGCACGTAGAGGCTTATACCTCGACGCTGAGGTACAGAGTTCGATTCCCCGCATGACTTTTCTCTTTCTCTCTCTCCCCTTTCTCAGCTGTCCTGTCCATTAAAGGCGGAAATGCGCCCCCCTAAAAAAAAAAAAAAAACTAGATACATTTCCACTCCATATTATCTTCCATTCATCACGGAACATTTTTTTGCGCTGCTGACTTGTTATGACCAACTGGATATGAATGTAAAACTAGGACTAGAATAGAATATACTTCAAAATCTAATCTATGTGTGGGCTAGACACACGCACATCAAGTAAATAGCCCACATGCAGCAACATGTGGTGAATACAAATTAAAATGTAATGACGACAATATCTCATTATAGATTATAAAATAGGTTATTATTGCTCAGTTATTAATGTGAGACTGGGCCTTTGTTCAGATGTTGTTACAGCAGTCATTGCTTTGACCAACCACCGCCCCCTGGTGGCTCTATGTAGTAATACATCTCTGGCAGTCCCATCAACGTCACAAGGCAATTCAGTCACACATAGCGCGCGCATACACACACACACACACACACAGGGAAAAATTATATAATGTAGTATGACTTTTTTATTTCTTTTGTTGACATTCTATACTATTACTTTTTTAATCTTTTTTTCGACATATGCATTTTTATCACTTTTTTCTACATACTATGCTATGACTGTTACATTAGGAGAGATAGTGGGTACCACCAGAAATTAGGCACTGCAGACGCTTACCAAAGTTTGATTCCCAGGCCTTTTAATTGTGGAGTTTGCATGTTCTTCCATACTTTCTCTAGCATACTATTTGACTTTTCATGACTTTTTTGACACCTTATATTACTTTTTTCACTTTTTCAACATACTGTACTATGACTTTTTTATCACTATTTTTGACATACTATACTATGACTTTCTTTCGACATGCTATACTATGACCTTTTATCACTTTTTTGACATATTATACTGTGACTTTTTATCACTTTTTTGACATACTATACTATGATTTTTTTGACATACTATACTGCGATTTTTTATAACTTTTTTCGACATACTACTGTATACTATGACTTTTTTGACATACTATAATATCACTTTTTAATCATTTTTATTGACATAATTTACTATGGCTTTTTTCAACATGCTATAATAATAATTTACTTTGACTTTTTCACTTCTCTGTCTTATTGGAAGACTGAAACTTGAGTGATTATATCTAATTCAAGTTTTGAGGTCTAATAAAGTACAAGAGACATACTATATGCAAAAAATATAAATATTTTAGTCAGGTCAGATAGTATTTGGAATACAAAAGGTTGTTCAAATCTTACACAGTGCGATTACTTTCAAAACCTACTTTACAGGAATGAGCAATTTAAATAGATGAAGAGAAAAGTAATATACTTTAGTAGGACGTTTTTATCAGTTTTTCCATCATACTCTACTAGGACTTTTTTAACATACTATAGTACGACTTTTTCATTTTTTTGACATACTATACTATGACTTTTTTTCAACATACTATATAATTTGACTTTTTATCACTTTTTTGAAATAATATACTGTGACTTTTTATCACTTTTTCAACATACTATACTGTGACCTTTTTCAACATACTTTACTGTGACCTTTTATAACTTTTTTGATATACTAAGACTTTTTGACATACTATAATGTGCCTTTTTATCACTTTTTTTGATATACTATACTGTGACTTTTTTGAAATACTAAACTGTGACTTTTTTATCACTTTTTTGGTACTATACTATGACTTTTTTCAACACACTATAGTATGACGTTTTAATCACATTTTGTTACATACTATACTGTGAGTTTTTATTACTTTTTTTGACATACTATACTGTGACTTTTTATGACTTTTTTGACATACTACAGTGTGGCTTTTTATCACTTTTTTTGACATACTATATTATGACTTTTTATCACTTTTTTGACATACTACAGTGTGACTTTTTATCACTTTTTTTGACATACTATATTATGAATTTTTATCACTTTTTTGACATAGTACAGTGTGACTTTTTATCACTTTTTTAGACATACTGTACTATGACTTTTTATCACTTCTTTTAACATTCTATATGACTTTTTTCACATACTATAGTATGACGTTTTATTACTTTTTTTCGATATACTATATTATGACTTGTTTTTGACATAATAGACTTTTTTATCACTTTTTTCAATATGCTATGGCTTTTTTTCAACATACTATACTGTGACTTTTTCATCACTTTTTTGTTAACATACTACACTCTGACTTTTGTTAACATACCATGCTATGACTTTTTAATGGTTTTTATTTTTTCAACATACCATACCATTACTGTTTTTAACATAATTTATTATGTTAAAAACATACAACATATGTTTAATTTATGTGGAGGCACAGTGGCTAAGTGTCATACGATACTATGACTTTTTTATCACTTTTTTTGGAATGCTACACTATATGACTAGTTTATTTCATTTTTTGATGTACTACTATGACTTTTTTATCACTTTTTTCAACATAATCATGCAATTATTCTAGCAATCCAGTTTAGCTTTATCAATTCAGCTTTTCAGGATTCACAGGTATTTTCTAGTTAAAACAAACAGTATATAAAGTTTAATTAAGTTGAACTTGTCCTTCAGCGGAACAAATGCATTCCCCAGTTCAGAGTTGGTTGTGATGAAGTGTCATGGATGTATCACTGGAATGTATCTAAAGATGTTAAATGATACAGCAACTTAGATTACAAAGCCTTATACATTAAACACATTTTTAAACAAGATCTGTTGTGTAATAAAAATCAAATTTGACTTTTTTTTATTTTGAGCAAGGTGTTCAACAGGACTTTTGTACAACCTGGTATTTAACCATATTTCCATATAAGTATAGCTAGATAGATTACTTTATTATTTCCCATGGGGAAATTAAGATGTCTTGGAAACCAGGTACCTTTAATACAGTTTAATACAATAATACAATACAGAGTACAATACAATACAGTACAATACAATAGGATACAATCACAATAATACAAAAACACTGAAAAAGGAGGGATTCAAATACAACTACAGTGGGAATGCATTGCAATTAAAAAAACATTTTTACAATGTAAAAAATAGATAAGGTGCAGAGATGACATGAGGCAAGTATATTGATATGATTGTAAATTAATATTATAGTATATACAGTATGTAAGTATATGAATGAGTCGAATTCTAATTATTCTGGAGTGTTGTAGTTGATAGAGACGAATAGCGGTCATCTAAAGGGGGAAGATGAGTTATAAAGGTTGATAGCAGCAGGCAGGCATTATTTCCTGTTGCGCTCCTATAATAGACCTACAATGCTGTACTGAACCCACTAGATTTCCTTGGATCGGAGTAAGAACACCAACGCATTGTATTCTTGTTTCAAATTAGAATCAGAAAACGTTTGTCTGTCATGACAGGAAATCGCCTTATGGCTCAACATACAGGGCAAAACAAAACGGGAACAGTAAACATAAAATATGTTATGTTTACAATATGTCTGCTTTCAAACATTTGGTAGCAAAACTGCAGTTAATTGTTTGAATGATGTGATTGTGATTTTTATTAACAATGACATTGCAAATGATGCTTAGGTTATTACATGTAAACCTGAATGATTTTCTCTTGTATTTGAAATATTTCTTGTTTACAGCCCAGCATACATAAAACACATCTATAAAAAATAGTGGATTCATGCAATTTGTCAGGAGATATTCCCATTCTTAGCTATGCAAGTGTAAAATGTCTGTAGTGACCTTCTCTGCCATTTTGCTTTTTTTGAGTTGTTCCTCTGTTCTTTTGCCGCATACAGTATCACATGGCGCCTCATCAGATTTTGTGTGGAACCATGGCAACCAATGAGGAAGCAGAGTTAATGTCAGAGGTTTGAAACTACATCCAACACACATCCTGAGACACGTACAGTAAAGTTTGGTTCAGCGGGGCCAGGTTTCCATGAGGTCTACTGGACTCTTTGGGTTGATCAAGGAGGTGAACGGTTGGATTAATGTTGCCTCGCCGTCTGTTGAGGGACATTGATCCCTCTCCCACTGGGTGTATGGTGATCCATTTTCTGCTTTGAGGTGCTGCCAAATGGCGTGATCACTACAAGGTGTTACACCCAGTAACTCTCATATGATATGCTATTCACTACCAACAATGTGCGAGTCTGTGTGTGAATACTGTATTTGTAAGTACACATGTTCTGCGAATGTGTATCTACGTGTGTAACCTTATACTTCCGCTGTTTGTGTACAAAGCAAACATGTGTGCGAACAACACTTAAGCAGTGCGCACACTCATGGGCCTTATCCCATATCACAAAGTCTTGCCTTGTGTACAACCCTCTTTATTTCATATCCCTCAGGAGTCATATAATCTGTTCTTTCCAGCCCACCTACCTCATAATTACCCCTGGTGTTCTGTCCCTTGTTCTTTATTTGGGCTACCGGGCCAATATAAGGAAGCAAGCAGCCCACATCAATCAGTAGTTGGAGCAGATGGAGTGAAGAGTCAACGCCATTTCCATCTTCAGGTAAACAAACTTATCGCTTTATTACGCACTGTAAAAACGCAATAGGAATTGCAATGGTGCAATAGGAAAAAAACACTGCACCTGTATCCATATTCTTCAAACTTCCACTCTTTTCCCTCACAGCTTATTGTAGCCCCCAGTATGCCTTTCGTTCGCTTAGTTTTCCTGACCACTGTCCTTACGGTACTGATGGCCACGCTGGCCTCCAGCACACGGACCACACGCTGGCCCAAACCTCAGACCACCAAGAAGCCCCCTCGAGCTGGGAGCAGCGGTGGACGGACCACCACCACAACCCCATCGCCTTCCAGCAGCCTGCACACAGATGAGACAACTGAGGTCACGACAGGCGCTTACTCCCTGTCCCTTACAGACAGCACCACATATCCCAGTGACACGTTCTCCACTGAGTTCCACACCAATGTAGTGCCCCCCGGGAACATCCTTGGAAACTATTCACTTGACTACAATGAATGCTTCTTCAACGTCTGTGAGTGCTGTCCGCCAGAGAAAGGCCCCATAGGGCCCATGGGAGAGAGGGGGCCACCTGGACCACAAGGAGAGAGGGGCCCTCTAGGTGAGATGGATTATCATTTGCAGGAAAAATTACCATTTGGAAGTCAATATTTGTCTTCCATCATACTCCAGGATTTTTCCAACCATTATAAGGCTAAGGTGCAGCAGCCAAGCCTTTTTGGGCACCACCTAACCTGAATATATGTAACTGGTTGACTTTTCTCAGATCTAATAATTGTAGTTGGTCCCCAGTTTTAAATTAAAGCATTTTGAGTGTTATTTATTTTCTCCTCTCGTTTTCCAAAGTTTTAGACACAGACATGGTACTACTAATGGTCAAAAAGTATGTGAAATTGCAATTTTTCTTTAGTTTGAAAACATTTTCTTAAGGGAGGACCCCTAAACACCTCGCCAAATTTGCGCACCCAAGTCTTCCACAAATGTAAGGAAACACTACTCTGCTCTGTTTTCCAGGGTTACCGGGAGAGAAGGGAGAAATAGGACTCAGAGGACTTCCAGGACCAGCAGGACTACCTGGAGCCAACGGACTCAACGGCGACATAGGTACAGCGGGGCTTAACAGCAGGAGAGTTTTTGATTGCATCTCCGTTTCTGTCTATCTATCCCTCTCTCCTTTTTTGCAAAACGCTGTCCTGTATAAGTACGTTGTGGATGTCATTTTCTACACTTTATTTATCAAAACTACCACAGGTGACAAAGGTGATCAAGGACCCATGGGTCTTCCTGGTACACCTGGGATCCCAGGAAAACCAGGAGAGAAAGGTGTGTAGTCTCAGTAGAAATTGTATAGATGTTACTCTAGGTCATCTCTTTTAATCTTACTGAATCATATTAGATTAAAATATGTATGAGAACACATTATAAACATGTGTCAATGTATTTTACCATGTAAAAAAATAAAGCATTCTAATTAAAACATCTCTTGTGTGAATGTAACCTCTCTACCTACTTTAGGTGATCCGGGCCCCAGAGGAGAGAAAGGTGAACGAGGCCTTAGCCTGAAAGGGGACCCAGGAGAAAGAGGAGAGCCTGGCCTGAATGGGACTAAGGGCAGCATCGGGCCAGAGGGGCCTATGGGTCCCCCTGGGTTAGCTGGGACAAAGGGTCCGAAAGGTGAACAGGGACCTATAGGTGACTGTTTACCAGGCGAGAAAGGGGACGTGGGTGAGACTGGGCCCCCTGGTCTGAGAGGTGAGAGGGGCCCCCCAGGAGTAAATGGAACTGATGGTGCCAAGGGAGAGAGAGGGGAGCCAGGGCCTCCAGGAGGGAAGGGGGATAACGGTGCCAGAGGGCCCCCAGGACCTCCAGGAGGGAGGGGCATAGCAGGGCTGAGAGGAGAAAGGGGAGCTAAAGGTGGGCGTGGGCCCCGGGGCCCTAAAGGCCCACCAGGTGAGAGCGTGGAGCAGATTCGCTCTGCCTTCAGTGTGGGCTTGTTCCCCAGCAGGTCCTTCCCTCCGCCCGGCCTGCCTGTGAAGTTTGATAAGGTGTTTTACAATGGGGAGGGACACTGGGACCCAACAATCAACAAGTTCAACGCCACATATCCGGGGGTCTACTTATTCAGTTACCACATCACCGTGCGCAACCGGCCCGTGCGTGCTGCCCTAGTGGTTAACGGGGTACGGAAGCTGCGGACTCGGGATTCTCTGTATGGCCAGGACATCGATCAGGCGTCCAACCTCGTGCTGATGCATCTGACTGAAGGCGACCAGGTGTGGCTGGAGACGCTGAGAGACTGGAACGGAGTTTACTCCAGCAGTGAGGATGACAGCACTTTCTCTGGCTTCTTGCTTTACCCAGACTCAAATAACAAACCTACTGACGTGGAAAACATGTGACTGCAACTGTTGACCTTTGATCAGCCATGATTGTAACTTCTTGTAGACCCTGCAACCTTCAGCCTATTCCACTGCCCTGTCAAATTATTTTGTGAATCAGCTACATGCTGCTGCTTCGCTATCTGCTCGCTGCTGTCGTGCAAATCAAACCAAATGCTTTGCCTGCCTTGCTGTATTTGGAGATGGCTGAGGCTTGATTATTTTGCTGTATGCAACACTTCAGTTCTTTGTAACAATGCATTAAAAATGTCTATGCTTGAAATGGATGACCCTTGAGTTTTATTTATTTAGAACCATTCCTAAATGTTAATTCATAAGCCTTTAGTCATTGCAATTAGAATAGATAAGCTCTGTGTCAGTGAGGCCAATACAAATTTGGAAACAACTGAAGTAAATAATGCATAATTGCATTTGGTTCCCACTAGAGGGTGTAAGGTGTCCAAGTTATGTAAAGAAGAGGGATTGGTAAATGCAGCAATCAGTGCAGAGAAAGTAATAAAAAGGTTGCAGACAATGAATTAGAATGGGATGTTCAAAAAGAAAACATTTTAAGTTCACAAAAAACAAATTAAGACTCAACATGTGGGGATGGGAGATAAATACTTGAGCCTTTAATTTAATGCAGATTCAACTCACACAGCAGGACGGTAAAGATAATTTTTGCGGACTCTCCTACACAATTTCTCACTCCCACTCAATCACCAGAGCTAGAGTTAGAGTTAGAGTTAGAGACAGAGAGAGAGAGATATGCGTGCACTATATATTATACTCTAGTGTACTCACACTGTACAACGAAAAATAGCCTTGACTTTCACAAATGCTTTATCTCATTGGACTCTATCAAGACCTCTCTCCAGATTAAAATGATGACTCGTTTTGTACTGTACACAACAGCAATCCACCTGGAAGATAAATTGCATTTATGCATTTTCTCTGAAAGGTTACTAAAACATTTTAATGCTGTGGTGTATTTGTTAAAAAAAACAGCAAGGAGATTGCATTTCCTCTTTTAAAATAGTTAAGTGTTATATTATTATTACATTTTCACAGAAACATTTCTAACTTTGGCAAAAAATCTCCAACAATTTTAATAGAATATATTTTATCACAGGAAATATATATCTCAATCTTACATGTAAAATATTGATATGAAGAGATATTGGTAATATTGAATAATATCAATATTGTTGTGTTTTGAGCAGATACCTGCCATTTTTATGCAATCATGTAGCTTCATATTTTAGGTTTCATATATTAGGCTTCTTTTTCAACAAAAAGGAGCGCAAGATAAGATTAAAATTCCCAAATGATTAGAGCAGAATGTGTTGGTGTTGTTTGTGTTTGAGATATCAATAGGATAAATGATAGACTTGGTCATAATATTCTGTTATCATGTTTTGATGTTGAACTGTTCCACCAAAATCAGTTATGAATTCACTATATATCTTCTTCATTATTCTCCAAGTCTATCTCACACACTGATTGTTAAATACAATAAAGAAATAAACTGGCCCTACATGTTATGTTATATTTCATTTGCCATCATTTTACAATGCACTTCAGAGTTGTCTCATAATTTGTATACAAATCTACACAAGACTTTCAGTTTTTCTTTGTATTCATAAATGTGGAATTCAACATTCAACTTCAACATGGGGGAATTATATTTTTAATTACGTCCAAACAAACATAATCGAACACAGCGTGTTTGTTTAATGTGTGTGTTTTATGAAGGAATAATTAAAAAGCAGGAGCTTTTTTCTTCAAAATCCAACATGTAAGCTCTGGATTTGAGTATGATTTTAAAGTCAAAAGAAAGATAAATTAACCCAGATTAATACTCTGATGTGATATGTGAATTTTGCATAATAGTTAAAAAAACGTGGCACTCTGAAATGAGTTAGAGTTTTATTTTTAGCTAAGTTTGGGTCTTGAAAAGTTAACTTTAAATAAGGGTATGTCATATTTTATGAAGAATGGTGATCAGAAACATAACAATGCAACTTGTAAAAGAGGAAACCCAGATTTGCATCTCCATCTACTGGTGAAGGACATACATTTACCACAAATTTCCACTATATTCACGTCTGCTGTTAGTGGTGATGATGATGGTGGTGTGTGTATGTGTGTGTGTGTGTGTGTGTGTGTGTTAAAATGTTGTTTTGCTTTTTTGTTTATGTGTGTGTGTGTGTGTGTGTGTGTGTGTGTGTGTGTGTGTGTGTGTGTGTGTGTGTGTGTGTGTGTGTGTGTGTGTGCATTTATGTATTTTCTACAACTAAATATAAATAACTGCCTTGGCAGTGTGTGCCGTGTAATCTGCTCCCAGCAGGCTGGATTCCCACTGTGAGAAAGACAGTATATTGTTCCTGCAGCACCACAGATAACAACTCATTAGCATACTGAATCATTTGGCTGCAAGAGCCACTCTGCCACCCATCTGCACTGAGCTGATAAACACACACACACGCACACACACGCCTTCTCTCTCTCTCACACACACACACACACACACACACACACAGATCTATGCAGAGCAAGCACAAACTCACACAAGCCTGCTCTAACAAACATTTATACACGCGCACACACAAGCCTCCTTTCATCCCCTCCCTTTCAATCCCTCATACACACTCCTTCTATCCCTCTTTTTCTCTCAGTCTGTGTGTGTTTGGAGAGCCAGGAACACTGAAGCAGGTACATGTTTGACAGGTATTAACCCGGAGGGCCCCTCAGTGGAGTCCCAGCACAGCCGGAGCAGAGCACAAGAGAGGTCCCCAAACACCTGGATGCCTCTGATGCTCTCTGGAAGCAATTTCAGTTTTCAGAAATGTCTAAAGAGCCGATGCTGTTGTGGTCGTGACAAATTTGGCTGTGTGGAGTTAAGGAATATAAGGACGTAGACTTCAGAAAAGTAGCATTTATGTGGCAAAGCAACAACCCCTCTGCTAATTTCTTTTTAATGACCGCAGGTTGGTGAACATAACTTTTCCATTGCGTAAGTGAATAACTTTCAGGCGGTGGGAGTCTCAACCAGTGTGGCTGTTTCACAATGTGTACAGACACAACAGTGTGCAAACGAGTGCAGCGGAGGCTGTCAAAACCACTTTCACAATGGCAGGATATCCTGCAGGTCACGGAGCCATGTTAACCTCTACAGGAAGTTGTCACTTGTTGGGAGGAAGTGAGGATTCCAGCATCCATTGGGGGAGTTTCATGAGGAGGTTGTGGTTTCAACTCTGTACAGATAAGGTGTGGAACAGTTGCATGTCATGTTATGCCATTGCCTGCCTATAGGAATTTGTCAATTATGTTATGCAATTTTAAATTAGTGTGAAAAAGGTATAAAAGTGGTCATATATGATGAAATGGGGCAAAAATGTATCATATTTTGACTGAATTGAATTATAATAAGACCCACAACATGCTAGAGTGAGATCAAATACAAGGCTTTTCCTCTGTGTGTTTTATTCAGGAGTTTTGTATAAAATTCATTGATTTAACATTGGATATATTTATAGATACAGCTATCATACAACAAATATGTCATTACCAAACGTACAATATCCCTTTACTGCAATTCATAAAATACCATAGTTACCAAAGGTACCAATATAGGCTACTAGATCCTGCTGAAAAAGCAGAACAACCAACCACAAGTGAGCAATATGTAACTGAATTAATCAGAAAACTGCTGGTGTTGTTATGATATTAACACTGTGTGTGTGTGTGTGTGTGTGTGTGTGTGTGTGTGTGTGTGTGTGTATGTGTGTGTGTATGTGGGTGCGTGCGTGCATGTGAAATGCGGCAATGAAGGGATTTATTTGTGTACCTTACTAAACTACAACTGCATTACAGTTTTTTTTTTAAAACACTGAAACATTCATATCAAAAGGACTTCATGAGTCAATTGATGATATGACTCATATTTTGTACACTTTAAGAAACACTGCATGTATTGTACCTCCACAGCAAATTTCAAATAGATAGATTCATTCCCGGCAGTGAAATTGTTTAACTGTCTGTTGCCGTATTTGGTGTCGTTTTCTCACCACCAAAGTGTAACAGAAGTAAATGGTACCACGTTTGATGTACTACGTTCAGTTGCTTGCTTTACATTTTGAGTTCATCTCGTCTCTTCGCTCCTCTTTCCTCATGTCATGTCTCCCAAAAGACCATTTTGCAAGTAAACCCATTGACAAACACACTACAGTACATCTCAAACCACATGACTTGAACTCGAGTCACTGTTGTTACATTGTGCAGTGGAATTATAATGCTATTTACAATACATACGTAACTGCATGGGTACAATGGAGTCCAGTCAGTTTATTTAAGGCCTCCAAATGAGGCAAACTTACTTTTGTGTCATTTTTCTAACACATTAAATGTGATGGGCATAAATCTCCAGGGTTTATTCATTGATATTTTAGTGCCATTTACTTGCAGCACTCTGCAATCACATTGGACCTACGCACCATACTAAAATCTCTAGTGAAGTCCAAATTTCAATATTACACATCTTTGCTAAGTTTCTCTTGATGGATATTTTGTTTTGTCTTGTTTTGTTTGCTTGATCTTTCTTTCTTTTTTGTGTGTGTTTTTTAAAATATTTGAGAGAATCAGGTCTTTGGACTTTTAAAACACTGAAAGGTATAATCCGCAAGTCAGTCAAAGACATGAGACATGCAGAATGTACAAGTCTTTTGTTGGATCAAATTCAACTGCTCACCAATCAAACCAAGCTATTCATCAGTGCTGCCTCAGGTGTAGTGTGGAGACAGGAATGTACTCCACTATCTCACTACGTTGGAGATTGATTCTCTTTCCTACACTGATGACTCAAAGCTAACGGGTTATGAGCATATCCATCTCTATCTTAGTCCCTCTCAATTTTCTATTTCAGTCTCAGGGGTTGTGTCCGTGGTCTATTGGCATCAGCATCATCGTCGACTGGAGCCATCTGTAGGGCGGCCGTTGCGCCTCAGATCTCTAGCAGCTAGATGCAGTGGGGGCCCCCGTGAAGCTGTTAGAGTCCTTGGAGCTGGAGGTGAGTCCTGGTCCTCCATAAAGCTCTCAGGACTGCCCTCGGCATCGCCATCAGGCAGGCTTCCACAACTGGAGCCTGGCGACATTGTCTCCAGAAGATCGTCCCTGGCCAGGCTTACCACTGTGTCCTGATGTGGTCCACCCTGAGGGCCCCCCTCGTTGGCCCCGACCCCAACCAGCAGCCCTGTTTCCCCATCAGTTGTGCTGCCAACATTCCTCCCTCCGTCCTGGTCCTCCAGGAGGTTGGAGAGGAAGCTGATGTACTTCATTGCAAGTCGCAGGATCTCATTCTTGCTCAGCTTCTTGTCTGGGGGGTGAGTGGGGATGAGTTTGCGAAGCTCCGCAAATGCGCCGTTCACGTTCTGCTGCCGCCAACGTTCACGACTGTTAGTGAAGATGCGACGAACAATCTTTGGCTGGCCAGCTACCAGAGGAACAGGAGGAAAAGAGACATGGAGAGTAAGAAGAAGAGGCATTGATAGGATAACACAAATAATAATAAATGCAGAGCTGAAACCGGTCTGTAAAAGGGTAAAACAATAATAACAAATAATGAAAAAGTAGCCACAGGAGAACAGGTGCACAGGTTTTGAGAAACATTTGTTCATAGGAAAAACAAACTAATTTTATTGATAATCATAATAAATTAAGATGCAAAATTGTCCGTCCTACAGCCATGGATTTTTAGATGATGGAGCTATAGAGATTTGCAAAATATACTACAATATGCTGTGTGCCAAATGCAAATGCAGTGCAAGAAATGCTTGGTTGGGCATACCAAAACCCAGGAAATGGTGTTGAGAAGACTATGTGCTCCCAATTCCATTTTCTAGGTACTTTTCTATTTATTTAGGTATGATAAATAACCCACTGCAGGTAGTCATCCTCCTACCCTCAACAATAGTGTTTTCTAAGCTATTGCCGCCCTTGGAACACACCCAGTCTATCTTAATCCTTCAGCCCACTCTGCAGTAAAACCTTGGCATGGAGACAGCAGCACCCCCATTCTCCACCCCTGAATATGGCAGTGAGTGGGCAGCAAGGGAAAGGATGTTTCAAATTAAACCCCAAAGATGCCTGAAAAGAGCTTACTTTAATGGCGTGCAGGTACATGTATTTGACATTTAGATTGGCAGCATTCATTTGAATTATAGTGTATTTACACTTTTTTTATTTTAGGTATCTTCTGCAACACTCAGATTTGGTAAGCTATAGATCCATGTCAATGGATGAATGGCAATGGAGATGAGGAGGGGACGCTTAGGAGACTAAATTGGCAGAAGGAGGACACAGCAGAAGTGCATCTTACCATACTTATAAAGATCTAAAATGCGCCTACCCTCGTCGAGTTCAACCTCATAAGGCGCCGGGCGGCGTTTTACCCTGTTGCTGGGGTACATGCTGTACTGCTCCGACTCCCCTCCGAGACTACAGCCACAGAAAGCAGACAAAAGGTGCACAGGTATAAAAAAGGAATTTCAGCATAGACAATTTCCTTCATTGCATATATCCCCCAAAACTCCCCACTCCATGCAGCAGGAGCACAAACACACACTCAGAAAACACACACACACACACACACACACACACACACACACACACACACACACACACACATTTATAGGTTAATTGTCATCGTCATTGATGCACATATGCTAAATAATGTCAACATAATGTAGGCTATTCACAAGCATCTTTTCACACTTCAGTAGGCTAGCCTATTCCTGAAGGGCATAATGGGACAGCATCTAACAGCCATCAAACTTATAGTGAACACTCACAATGATCAATGAAAACGTGCATTCTGGAAATTATATGATTTTTTTTTTCCTTTTTTCTGTCTCCACCTTTACCTGTTGATGGCGGCGAGAGGCTGCGCCAGGTTGTAGAGCATCGCCCGGGCCGGGACAGGAAACGCGTTTGGGCTCAGTTGGACCATTCGAGCGTCGTCTCGTTGCGGCGGCGGCAGCGGCAGTGGTGGAGGTCTGCGAAGTTCCGTGATCGGCACCAAATGGCTTTCAGTCCTCTGCTCCAGCGCTTTTATAGCGTCCCTCCTGGAGAGCTCGATCACCGGCACTTCCCTTTTCAGGTCAAGGGCGTTGTGAGAGGCAGTTTCCTTGGCAACGCCGTTGATGATGATGCTGATGCTGGTCCCGTTGCTTGAGTTCTGCAGAGGAACGTCATCCGTCTCCTCAACCCCCTTGAAGCTCCCTCCCCTCTCCCTCTCCCTCTCCCTCTCCCCCTCCAGTCTCCTCGGCTCCTCTTCCTCCTTGCATCCATTCAGTCTGGAGATGATGGACGAGTCCTCCCGCTTTCCAGGACCGGACTCTAAATCGGGACTTCCAGGACGAAGCTCAGGCTGCCGTTTTTCCATCATTTTGATACCGTCACCACTCGCTCGAGTCCGCTGCGTCCTAAATAAGATATTCCTCGATTAATTTATTGATTGGAACAATATGCGACAGTTTTAATATAGGCTACTACATAAATAAGCTGTTGCTTCGCATGGAAGCTTATAGAAATGTAACAATCTTTAGCTTATAAGCCTATCGGCATTACAATTCTGGTTCACGGTTTTTTTATTATTATTATTATAGGCTATTATTAATATTTTCAATTGCAGGTTTAATATTTATAACATAACAAATAGTGTAAGAAATACTAAACTATGTCAATTTTAATTACTAGGCCTACATTTTGTTCAACATTTAAACTAAAATAAATAAATAAATAAATAAATAGGCTAAATAAAGCTCGAATGCAGACATTTTTCCACAAGGGATGATAATACTGATGCTATATCACAACTCAATTTATAAACGTTTTAATTCTAGAGGATTCTTATCATTTTGTGAGCTGTTTCTTAAAGTTAAACCGGCTGGGATGTGATACATTCATTTTCAATTATTCCAATTATTTCTCAGTTTTTAAACTCGGAAGCAGTGATATTTTTCAAATGTTATCTTGTTATTAACAATGAGCTTTATCTTTGTTTCTTTATGGATCTCCTATCCCAAGCTTGCTCGGCCTTCAGCACTATCCATAACGTCCAGCTAATATCTTACTGTATCCTATTCAAACCGACGTATGAGCTCTGCGTATTGTCACATTCAAATAGCCATTAAAAAGCTAATTCGGCTGCTATTAAGAGGTGAAATGATCGTCTCATACACAGTGTGCATACCAGGACCACGAAGAGAGCTTGATATCCATTCTTCATCGAAATAAAATCCCTCCTTTTTTCTGTCTTCGGCAAATCCAGAAAAAAACCTTAGAAAAAACTTGGACCTGATAATTTCCAAAGATGTCAGAGTAGGTTGTTTTATGGCGGTGCAGGCCATGGTGCTGTTGTTGTTAAAGCCGAACATCAAAGGCTTGTCATGTTGAATATACACTGTTAGGTGTTTCCATAGCTAATTTAACTCGACAAATGTCCGAGGAATTAATACATCTTTTATTAAAAACGAACAGCAGACCGTCAATAAAAAGCGCACTTTTATTTCTGGGAATTCTCCAATAGGCCGCGGCGCATCCGTTATTAGCCTTAGACGTCCCGTACCGTCTCAACCATCCGATCGGACAATAGCATAAAATATAGGCGAAATATTTCGCACATAACAGCAAAAAATGCAGACGATGGCAATCAAATTACAGCCTTTAGGAACAATGAATACGCTGGTTCGAATAAAGAGATGTATTTTATTGCACTTACCGTTCCAGCCGTGTTGTTGATGTTACTGTGTAAGTGGAGCCATTTTGTGAGTGGGTCATCCATGTCTGAGGTTTTTTTTTTTTTTCCTGCCAGTTGTGGAGCAGTGTGTGTGTGTGTGTGTGTGTGTGTGTGTGTGTGTGTGTGTGTGTGTGTGTGTGTAGCTGAGTTATTCCTCACCGCATCCAGTGCGCTCCCTCAGTATGGGGAGCGGAACACAGGCCGCAATGTGGCCGAGTGAGATAAGCGCACGGCTGCGGCCTCTTCATTCCCGATAAGCTCCTAAACCCATTATTTATGAAATGATTCATTATTATTTGGCTGTCGTGGGCTATATAGGCTTGTGGAGGGCAAAGCTTAAAAAAAATAAAAAAATAAAATAAAAAGCAAACAGGCACAGCGCAACGGCCTGTAACAACGTGAGGTAGTATACTGTAGCCTGATCTATTACTGGAGGTGTTTTAATTTTTTTTTAATGAGAGAAACAAAAGCTCAGGTTAAGCAGTTGAACTATTTATATTTTCAACAAGGGGGGGGTTGATAAGCCAATCTATCCTGCAATAAGATAACTGATGATAGCAGAGGGTCGTTTTTTTATTTTGTCCTCAAAAAGAGTATTAATCCATATCCATTACTGCGCCTTGAGGCTGGATGTGCTACTGATAGCCTACAATAGATTGCTAAATTGACAAGGGGGGGTAATTATGATAACGATGCCTTAATAAAATGGGACATAATTATTTATCAATTAATGAAAGTAAATGAATAAATGTGCTGTTGCATGCCATGGTTCGTGTTGGGGGCCTTGGACGGCGGTTCCCCCCAGGCCCATGGGGACTCATGTCTGGGGGAGATAAAAGCGTATCGGCTCCTGGACGCATCAGATAAAAGAGCAGCACGCTATCAGAGTACATTCAGGACAGCCTAAATGGTAGCAGGTACCTCCAAATAACGGATTTTACACAGTCTTCTTTCGTCTTCTTTTAGTCAAATACATTTATGAATTTAAATAATCTCATAAATTGTATCAAATAAACTCGTGACATGGCAAAATATGGAGCGCAGACTGCGTCATTATGGATGCAAATGTCGATGAGCTTGGCATCTTACACGTTTTTTAAGCCTAATGTTTAAAGAAAATAGCAAGCCCCGTAATTAGTCACGACCTTTAAACAGACCTGTTGAAGCAGTAGTCACGACCATCATCCCACTTCCTGTGCTTGACTACACAGTCAAACAAAATCCCCTTAAAGTTTTTTTTGTAAAAAATCTTTTAAGGAAACCTACATTGTCCAAAGATTTCTGTTTTTGAAGAGCACAGCACTACTTTAAGCCCAAATTAAAGATCCAAAATTTGCAAATAAATAGACCTAAGTGAGGCTAATTTACGTTTTAGTAATTGAAGACATAATTAATGAATGTAACTTAAAAAGGTTTGACAAAATAAAACACGTTTTATTAAAAAGAAAAATGTATCAATTTCCTAAAGCAATAGGTGACACGTGTAAGTAAAAAGGAAGGGACCCTGCAGAGCCCCATGGGAATATGATCCAGTGAAAAAAATATAGGAAATAGCTCTTAAGTTTGAGGGTCTCATGGGCCAAGATGCATTAATGGCACATGCTTCCCCAAGTCAATCATCTGAAATAATCAATAGGATAACATTTTTAACGTGACAAAATATGGTTTTAATCACAAAGCATTTAGGGTCTCAAAATAAATCCCTATTTGAACATTAGAAAAGTGGAGTTGTTAAAATGTTTTGGATTGTCACAAATACTTAGGTCAAAATAAATGCAGCCAACACATTTTTGTTTGGAAAATAGTTTTAGGTAGGGTTTAAAAAAGATCCCTATTCAACCGTTAATAACAACCATGTGCAGAAAACAAGTTGCTTATTCTGAAATTCACTTTCTAGCTATAGCATAATCCTCTACTGAATCTATTTGGTTTCAGATTTGTCATTTTATTGATTTGTTGTTGTAAGTCCATTGCAGTGTCATATTGTTGAACAATAGTTTGCATTTATAGCAAATGAACATCTAACCTTGTTATCTCATGTAACCATTTTGATATGTTCAACTGCACTAAAATACACACTGGCTATCCACCATGGGTTACAGTCCATCAGCAGTGTTTGCAATGGTGAATTATGATGGCTGAAGGAGAAATGGCTCTGTGCCATGCCCATCTTCCCAGTCAGCGCTGGTTGCGTCGGGCCGGTATGATCCGGAGAGAAGCAGTGCTTTCCCGGGTCATGAGCCGCGTCACATGGTCCAGACTGAGTCCAGCCACTGCCTCTCCGTTCACCTGCAGAATTTCATCACCGATGCTAAGAAGACCTATGTAGGGGCCTTCGCCACCACCGTCACCCACTTTCTCTACATACACACCTGGGAGGGAAACAATAAGAGGGCAAGAGGAAGAAGAAAGACAGATGAAATAAAAGGGAAGGAATGGTTGGATAGTGTAAGAACGGAGGGGCAAGTAGAATTTTGATAGAGAAAGAAAAAAGGTAAAACAGAAAAGGAAGATACAGGTTACCTTTGTGTTTAGTGAGTCATACATAACTGTAATAATTAACAAATCAGCTTTACCATGATTAAAAGCAGTAAAGCCAAAGGCCAGTTTTTATGTGGAAAATGATGTTTCAATTTAATTCTCTTCTGTTCTCTTTTTTCTATTACACAGTATATCATGGAAAGAGGGCCCGGCAGTTAGCCAGGGAAATAAAGTAACCACTGAAATGTAATAACTGGAAAACCTGAGTCTAGATTTAAAGATTCCCCATTGTAAAAAGGGAAATTTCCATGTCTTTAACTATAAAGCAGGTTTAGGTGCAATATAAATACTGAGAAAGTATCAAAACGCTCAATCCAGAGAAATGCACACAGCCTGTAGTCAGAAACAGTGCCTTTTTTTAACATTAATATAAGTTCCCCCCAGCCTGCCTATGGTCCCCCAGTGGCTAGAAATGTTAATAGGTGTAAACCGAGCCCTGGGTATCCTGCTCTGCCTTTGAGAAAATGAAAGCTCAGATGGGCTGGTCTGGAATCTGGTTACCTCAGCTATCTCTGATTTGCCCGCCCAGAGAATTTGGTCCACCCATGAGAGAGAGACATCATGGCTTTTAAACAAGCAAAGTGGCAGTTGGTCAAGGCCACACCCGCAGCCTCCACCTTGCCCCCCCCCCCTCCTCAAAAGCTACAGATTCAGAAATGGCACATCCTAAATGAAAGCTCGTTGTGGGACTGGCTCTAGTGGCTGTAATTCTGCACCAAGGCTGAATTTTTGGAAAGAGACTTCAGATACAATATTAGGGGACCACTAAGGTCTATATAAAAGCATCCAAAGAGCACCATGTCATGGGACCTTTAAGAACTTCTGTAAGGTTGTTATTTCTATACAATATATAGGTAGAAAGTGTTGCTACAGTGCCAGTACAGTCATTCCCCGGCTGCAAAGACGGTGCAGAGATGCAGACAGCGCAGATATGGAAGACGCATAAAACGCGGCGTTTCAGACAGAGGGTGAACAAAGGTATATTCAGACACTCGTAAGAAAAATAATGATTTTTTTTTACCCTAAAACATGTGAACATGTTCTAGTAGAAACCCCAAATACAAGATTTTCCCCTTTAGAGACAATGTGGATTCAAAAGGTTACCTGTGTCTGGTCGACCTTTGCCCCTTGAGATTACAAAACCAAAGGGACCATTTGGGGGTCTGACGAGCTCCAAAAGGAGGGTCCCATCAGGAAAAGCATGGGTGACCCGGCCCACGGGACGTGCGATTCTGGAGGCTAGGATATCTTCAACACTCAGGTCCCTGTGAAGCTCGAGCTGAGGGCTATCTGGGCTGTAACAGGAGAGATTTAGCTCTCGTTATTAAATAGTGAATGAAGTAAAACAATGTAGGATGTGGTTTAATAACATGTGTGGGTTTTTTATTTCTCTTTGTCTTTCTCTCTATTTTATATTTCTATGCCACTTACCTGGGCGCCAGGCCGTACGGTATCTGCACCTCTCCCAGTATTGTCGAACGTTCTGTTCTTCTCTCTAAACTCTGCACAGAGGAGGCTTTGCGCAGTTGGGCTAGTGGCAGCACCTAGTGGCAAATAAACGGCACTGTAACAAATTGTGTTTTTTCATACTGGCAAAATTCACCAGTTTGGCTTTTGGAAGCATATCTTTTTGGTTCTAACACCCTCTATAACTAGCAAGTGTGAGTTTGGCACCACGCATACACATTATGCAAATAGACACTGTGATTGGCTGAAACACAAAGGTGTTTACATCTGTTTAGTGTACTCTTACAGCTGCCAAGAGGACAACAAGAATGGCAACCACAAAAGGTGCAAGAAAACAACCTGAAATGCATTATCTCTGCTCCCATTGTCAGGCAGAAAGGTTGGTAATACTTCAAAGCCTTGGTTGGTCCACTGTGGCAAATAAGTAGTGAAAGGTACTTCAAAGTGGAACTGGAAGTTTAAAGACATGTAAATAAGACGTTTTCTTCCAACGGCCTTCACTTTTTGAGGTAAAAATCTATTTGATGTAGTGAAATAAGACCATGGACAATACAGAGCAGCACAGCAGTCTCTTGCTCACCGTGTGCAGCGTTTGCAGTGAGGGTGTCCTCTGCATGCGATGGTCTGCGGTGCTCTGCAGGGGTCTGCGCGTGGGGCTTGGGGAAGCAGAGCAGACCCGGGGGGCAGCAGGTATACTGAGCTGTTCCATGCTGCTGGAGCGGCCTCCTTTCACCAGTCTACCCACGCTGTTCAGACCAATGGAGGAAAAGAAGCGACGCAGGAAGAGCTTTGGCCGTCCATCCAGCTTTCTGTACAAAGAAAGTTATTTGACAGTGATAGAGACTCAAAATGTATTATTATAGATATAATTAGTTACAACTAAACAAGGGATGGAGATTGTTTATGAAGAATTGTGAAAGGATTATTTTTGCTCACAGTGTTATTTTTCTGCTATAAATGGCCTTAACAAGTAAGGGACTTCATTACCAGAAGAGGGCAGGATTGTCTTGATATCCACAGAATATTTTAATAACGACATCCTGTGGACTGTAGGACAGGGTTTTAATCCCCTAACTGCGACCAGACTGGCACGCTCAAGCAGTTTTTAGGACAACATGGTGGGGGCAAAGGATTTATTGCCTAAGCTATGAGAAGAGCGTTGTTATCTTGGCTTACCTGGAGCCATCAGAGTTTTCCTCCCATAGGGCCTCAGCTTTCAGATGTTCTGCTCTCAACAGCTCCGCTCTGAGGTCTTCAGTCCGTGCCATAGCCAGGCCGCGCAAAGCAGGACGGCACTCAGGACGGCACTCAGGACCAGAACCCAGATCACTCAGACCTGCTGGTAGAAAAGAATGTACTGAATGTTTTTAAAGAATCATTCTCAAATATAATTTTATATTCTATTTGCATTCAATTCTGGTATGTACTGTTCTATTGTGCATTTTATTTCTCTTCTATTATGCAAAGGTTGAAATGAGATAATGTGAATTCCTTAAACTAATTTCAGTTCTTGATATTTGAACTTCTGCAAAAAGTAAAGTTTTAGGTTGAATGTAACAAGTTATCAAGTCCTGCATTTAAGTTCAATTTTAAGGTCTTGTTTTTTACTTGACGAGTAGTTAAATGTTACTTTCTACCACTTTCTCCATAAACACGGATATAATTCATTGGGAATAATAATCCAATAATATAATTTTCTATTCTACATAATGATTACTTTTATTTATCTATTTTTATATTTAAAGTGACTATATGTAACTTTTAAATATTTCTGAAATGTTCCATTTGATGATGATAAATGACTTGTAACAGCAAACAAGACTAACAGTAAAAAGAACCCTTTTTAACCCTATTTTTGTATAGTTTTTATTAATGTCTCTGCCCGCATCCGATTTTTCCCACAAAGTCTCAGAATGATTTAGGGCAGTTAGACGGCGCTACAGTAACACATTCAAGCCTGTGTTATTGTATCCAGCCAGATAAAAAGTAGCAAGAGATGTCTAATGTAGGCCTAAATGTATTTATTTTTTTTAAATTTAGAAGTTGGCCTGCTGTAGTTATGGATGATACTGGGGCAAAGAAGAAAATTAAACAAAGAACAACTAAAAGCTACAAGGGAAAAAGTGTCAAAAGCTCAACTCTGGAAGGAATAGGTAATCTTCTGCACACTGGGATTTAAATTTTGAAAATTTCCCCATTTGGTCTGTATTTTTAATTGATATTGTTGTCTTTGTCATGTATGTCAATGTCTTTCTTGGTCGGGGACAAATTCCTTGAAAAAGATGGAGACAATTCCAGGATCGAAAATGATTAAAAAACGACCCAAAATTGCCCCTCAGGTATGTAATATGTCTATTTCATTCATAAAATAACTTTACAATGCTCAATGTGGTTAGTGGTTCGCTAGTAGTCAACATTAATATGCTATTAGTATACAGTATTCTTATGGTGGTATTGCTAGTCAAGAATAGAAAGTAAAATTCATAAAAGTAATTCCGCTCAAATGAATGAACAGTATTATTCTATGACATGTATATTACAGAAACTACAGGTACTGAAATCTCTACGTGACCTTCCAGGGGAAATCTCCACTCATCCTCAATAACTCCACTCACCTGCGCCATCTGGAGTGGCATCCCAGACGTCAACCGCTGGTAGGTCCGTGGTGAGCCGGGGTGGGGAGTACCTCAAGGTGGAGGGCCTGATATAGGGCCCTGCATTGCTTGTTGCAAGGGTCCCTTGGGCTACAGCCACTGCACACTCCCTTCTTGCCTCTGGGGAGTCCAGGAGAGCAGAATGCTGGGATCCTCCCTCACCACCCTGATTTGAGGTAACCTGGAACTGTACTGTGGACTGACCTGCAGCAGAGCGGTTTCTTGAACTTGACTTCAGAGCTGACTTTATAGGCAGCGATGGGGCAGATGATTCCCTCAATCCATCAGATGCCTCCAGCAAACGGGGCTCCAGAGCAACAGGGCTATCTGGGGCAAAGGACACAGCTCTGCTCAAGTTGAGCCTGTTCCTGGGATTTGAGTTACGCCGCTGAGCCCAAGACGGACCGTAAGGGCCATGGCCAGACTCCAGCCGACTTTCTCCTTTCCTGCTCCTTCTCCTAAGTTTACCAAACCCTGATGATTTCCACCCTGTGCCACTCTCTTTATTTTCCCCCAGCACGAAAGCGCCGGCAAAAGTGACTGTTAGAGGAGCTTTAGGACGAGTACTTGCTTCTGGCTTGTTATGAGACACCCAGCGAGGAGCCGCATTCACCCGTGGGTCCTCAGGCTGCTGTGGCTCAGTGTTTTGTTGCTCTGACGGTGATGAGACAGGCTGAGGCTCCCTGACTACAGAGCCACAGGCCTCACATTTCTTCACAAGCACTATTATCTCTTTAATCACTGTTGTGGGTTCACCACTGACACCCACTTCTTTCTTCTGTAAAGGAGGCATGGAGACACTTCGATGGCTTCGGCTCCTCTCTGAACCACTACTACTAGAATCTGTATTACTTTCTTTATTCTTGGACTTGGGCAAGCCAGGCCTGCTACGCTGTCTCACTCTATCCAAGTACCGAGACTCTGCTTCTTTCTCCGATTCGTCCTCGAAGCGCACCCGTGTGGGTGAACAACCATACCGTCTGGATCGACCACCTTGGTCACCGGGTGAAGCGTCTCCTTGGTTGGGGACGAGGAGGGGACCAGATACAGTTTGAGCTGCATGATCTTCTTTGGTTTGAACAGCTTTCTGCACTGGCATTGAATCAGTAGACTCAACTTGCTGTTTCTTTCTGCAAGAAATAACATGGAAGTTCATATTACAGACATTGAAAAGCAACATATTTTGTCTATAAGAGAGTTACACTTGTGTTGAATTACCTTGTGCTAGTATCTTGTGAAAGTGAAGCAACACTGAAAATGAAAGTGAAGCAACAGACCAGGTAGATAAAAAAACTTCTTCAAAATAAAATATATAATATTTTTTGGTGAATAAACAAATGACACAATAAATTGCAATAAGACATACAGTACATGTAGTGGCTACAGGTAGGTTTGCTGCACAGTCAATGTAGGATCTAATGCAAATCCTCCTAATTCAAAATGAAGAGAATGCATCCTGCTGATATAAGGTAGCCTGGCATTGCCAGACTAATTTGCAAATATGCATCAATTTCCAAGGGGTGTTTGATTTCCATCAACTGTGCAGACCAATATGCCTACCAAAGGCTGTATGAAATAGCTCAGGACGCAATTAGATAGACCTACAACCAATCACAGCAACGATACGACGTAGCACTGAGTGACACGTGCAAGTTGAGGCAGTGCTTACGGGCCGTTTTGAAGCGGGAAAAACAAAATTGCGGGCGAGTCACAAACTTTATCAAAATACAGCCACACAATAGCCTACACTAAAATGTGTGTCTAAAACATTTTAGGCATGGAATAGGAAATACAGTAACAGAGTCTTGATTCACATTTGATTAGCGCTGACTAGTTTGAATTTAGTTTATATCAACATTTCATTTCCGGGATTGTTCTGGTGTCTACCGTAAATTCTGACGGATGTCTCTCATTTTGGCCGGATGTCTGTCACCTTCCGTTTTCTTTGTGTTGTAATTTGAAATTCCGGGCAATTTCTGAGGACTATGGTTACCTGCTCCTCAGATCTCTGCAGGGTAAATCCAGACAGCTAGCTAGACTATCTGTCCAATCTGAGTTTCCTGTTGCATGACTAAAACAACCTTTGAACGTACACATGTTCCACCAGAAGAAGTTCCTTCCCGACACTACTTTTAGTTTTTGTCCCTTTTTTCAACACTTTTGCGCTGTTTGCCCCATCCGGCAATAAGAGCCACTCAAACTGATTGTGATTGGTTTAAAGAAATGCCAACAAGTCAAAGCTTTCAAATTGAATAAAGCACGTTTTTCTCCCATCCTGGAATGAACTGTCAATTTGTGGACATGAGGGTTAAAGAAATGCCAACCAGACGTTTTTCTCCCATCCCTTCTCCACAGTACTGTGTAGGAAGGTCTGGCAAAGCGAGACTGGTGTGAAACTAATCCAAGTTTTGTAAGCCTGCTAAGTTGCAGTAAAAGAAGAATGCCAGTTAAGTTCAGTAACTTTGTTCAGAAACTACATTCAAGCATGACGCTCCTCTGTCAGTCATCACCTTAAACCGACCTTGCATGAGATAAACAGTTGTGATTGGTATTTCTGTCTGAACAGGGAGGAGCCAGACGTATCTGCCAGAGCAAATGAAACATGAGTAAAGCAGATTTGTCTGCTTCCCACGCTAGATATAAGGGGATTTAAGCAAACAAAACTGTGTGATGTATACACTATTACATGAACAAAATGACACCAAACATTTTTTCAACATCGTAACAAAGCACATCAGGTTACAAAGCTTCTACTTATTTTCAGTTATGCAACATTGGCTTTTCTAAAACAGGCACCGTGCAAGCGAAGACAATGCAGAGAAAAAGATAAGGATGGAAAGTTGAGGGATAAACAGGTAAAGGAAACTCAAAGACAGAGACAGCGATAGCATCAAACCATCACACCACTGTGGATGCAAAACGGCACAAACACAAGTGGAACATACACAGTCTCTAACATCTAACTTGTGAATATGCCAAAGAGGTCATAGCTGATGTAAGTAGATACTTACACAGTGGATCTCTGATCAGAATGGGAGCGCCTGCAAGGGCGATCACCTTTAATATGATTGGAGCGAGCCTTGAGTCGTGCTCGCTCCAGAAGCAGCTTGGCTTGCTCATGTCTTGGGCTCAGAGGATGTTCATCACTGATTACAAGAAGTGACCTGATAATCGACAGAAAGACAAAATAAGAAAAGAATTTTGACGGTGATAACAGCAAGGGAATGTATAGAGTTGAATGTGAAGGTTAAATCGCCATCTGTTTGAGTGACATTTTATATCTGATGTCTTTACATGTGCAAAGCTTATGGTGTGTTGTGACATACCCAGTCAACATCACATTCTCCGCAGATTTACTTAACATTGAGTAAATCAAGCTGCGTGTCCTAATCTGTTTTATGTAATATAGACTGGGGCGTGGCACTGGCGGTGAGCAGCAGGACGAGACGTCATCCTTCCATCTATCCTTATGCCCAGCAGCTAAGCTGCTCTGCATTGTGCTTCATCGTCTGAAGTCATCTTTATCCCCCTAGCCCAGTGATAAAGATAGCATGATACACCAGCCATGTGGATTATCCTTGTAACTTGGACTGAGTGTGATTCATTCTCTCCTGGGTGTCAGGAGAAGAACATATTGTGTTTCAATAGATTGTCATTTGTCTGTTTTGGTACCTCATGCAGCTGTTTTATTCTGCAGTTAATAATGATGATGACCATAATAATAATAATAATAATAATAATATGGCGTCTAAATTATTGCCTCATTGCAAAACATAAACTGAAAACCCGATCAGATGAACAATTACAATAAGTTATGAGCCAAACTTGATGTTTAACAAATGTATCAATCTATTTTGTTTCACTTACTTAAAATCAAATTATGGCAGAAAGAAATAGTTAAACTTTCTCACCTGGAGAAAATATGGTTCTCGCTATCAAATAAACTGAAACATTTCAACAGGATTTGGCATCACCTTCTCCAATACACTGATAACTCAGACTGAATAGCTGTATAATGTTGATGACCCCGTTGGGAGTTACATGATGTAAGGTCCAGGGAAAGGTTGGTGAGATAAGAGGGTAGCTGTGTGTATATCCTTTTTTTGTTTTAACACTTAAAGTATGACTGCTTCAAGTATGGCCTGACGTTTTTGTCTGGGGACTCATCCACAATGATTTCAAGGTTTTTAAGACTTTATCTCTACTCACAAAGTATCATAAATACACAAAAGTGAATATCAGCTTCATCAATAAACTGTATTCATACAATAGACTCTAAATTGTGTAGCTGTAGAGTGAAATTTATAAGGAGAGGCTGTAAGTTGTGCTTACAGGAGTTGTATGTCACCACCCCTGCCAAGTACATAAAGAAGCTTTGAATTTCTCACCTCAAATATGGTTCAAGTTCTTGAGCAAGAATGGCTGAGTCCGAGCTGCGTGAAACCGCATGGGCACCTGGGAATGACATAAAACAGAGAGGAAAAGTATATATCACAGCAGACCTGATATGAATACAATGTGGATAAATGTAAAAGCTTTAAAAGTCATCCAAAGGTTTTATGCCGATAAAACATGGATTTACTATATTTGTTCCCCTCTACATTTAGCTATCCTAGTGTATTATTCTAATTTAGGTTATGTTACTATTAAGTGTCTCATGTAGTGCTTGCTTGGGGGACACACTACTGCCATCAGCCATCAGCTATAATGTAATGTAGTCTGGCATTGCCAGACTTATCTCAACAGCGCTGTGTCAGCAATGGAGTATGATCTGGCTACACAGCCTATCTATTTTGGGAAAAGAGAAAAAAGACTCTAGCTTGTTTATATTTCTTTAAACCAATCACAACCGGGCAACGCTAAGCCCCTATAGCGGAGATAGGGGGAAGGATATCCGGCATAGGCTTTATCCCAGCAATGTACATCCGTGGTGCCAGCAGGGACATGTTGGTATTAAAATAATTGGGTCCTAGTAAGATCAGAAGGATTTTCATAAACCTTCATACCATTAGATCCAGTGACAGTCTCATACATTATCCCTGACTTATCCTTAATGTCAGTCACAAAAACAGCACAGGTTACGTAACCAGAGACAAGAGGAAAACATCACCTGATCATCATGGATTTACCCATCTGGATTGCACGGACTGTATTGTTATTGACACACTCAGATAGCACACACGGGACACATATACAGTATCACAAATACATAGTTTGGGAAAATACAAAGTCTGTCACCTAACATGACTACAAAGACATCCATTAGCACACAGATAGAGCTACAAAAGCAGAGACACTTCCCCCACCGCTTTGACTGCTAATAATAGCAACATCCTCATGCACATCTGCACATCTGACATCTGTTCAACACTGAATCAGCCAAGTTACATACAGCATTTCTATAACATCATCGGTAGACAGACAAAGGCTTTCATAAGGAACTTTGAGTGGTTGCAAAAGCTGGCAACTATTCTCAGCAGAAAAATATGTTAACATTATGAAAAAGCTTTATAATGTTTTTTGGGAGAGATGCATTTTCTTGTCTCCACTCTGTAACAGCAACATACCACCTGACCAGCAAACAACATTTACTACACTGCCCAAAGAAGTGAAAAAACTATGACTGTTACTGAAAGAATAAACTGAATCTTTCATTTAACCTGTGTGGATTGTTTCACGTATATACACATACAGGTATGCCTTTTTCTACTGGGTTTTTGGTTGTTTTATTTTAACTTACACAACAGAATGTAATGGATTGTAATGGCTCAGAGTCAGACAGTTTAATGTCACGGTCAGAGGCTTTACAACACTTTGTCAGAAATATGTTATGTGATACAATCTTTTTATCAACAAACTACAAAAAGCACCTCAAGATGAGGAGGGGGATCTTATCTGTGACTCGGCACAAAGTTGGTCTCTGAAAAGCTTATTTAGCCTTATTTATTACACTTATTTATTTCACATTTGACATTAACTACATACCATTTTCCTTAATAGACTTACCTTCACAATCCACTCTGCATGTCGTGTCTCCATAATAGCCGGCACTTTCTCCCCCACTCTGCTCTTTCTCCTCTCTGCAGTTTTGTTGTCTTTCCCTTAACTTTGCATAAGCTCTCTGCTTCACCTTCAATTTCTCATCAAAAGTGAGTGCATCACTTTGTGAAGAAATGCTCTCCCAGCTGTCTGAACTGCACAGTCCTTTGGCTAGGTCAGCATCTAACTCTTTCTGCTCACACCTGTCCAGGTAGCACTCCACACTGTCCGAGTGTTTGAATTCTGAGGATGCTTCACTATCATCCACCACAATTTCCACATCGCTCCTGGTGCCTCTTTCGGCTGGTTGAGACTTCCTTTGGGGCTCTTCCAGTGCTTCTGTCTGAGAATGGTCCTTCAAAGGTAAGGTGGTGGGTGTGGTGTTAGGACCAACACCATTTAGAAGCAATGTTTCAGGGCGTACCACTCTCCAGAAGCCCTTGGGTGGTGCCCAGTGTCTGGTTGACGTGGAAGATGTGGAAGAAGAAATTGAAGATGTTGTAAAAGCAGTGGAAGCAGGAATGGAAGAGAGCACAGGTAGAGGAGGAGGAGGGGAGGGGTCATCCTTACTGCTGCTCGAGTTATCAGACAGAAGACTCTCCAGACTGGTGCCTTCCCCGAGCCCACAAAGCTGGCCTGTCAAAAAACTGACCTGGTCTTCATTTCTTTCTGACCTCTCATCCTCAGCTTCCTCTCTCTCTTCTAACACCTTCTGTCCTCGTGCTTCAGCTGGAGGGCTGTGGATCTGGAAGCTGACTTGCACCTCTACTTCCTCCTCTTCATCACTACTGCTCAAGTTCTTTGCATTACTTGATCGCCACGAGAGGGCAGGCAGAGATACCAGACCCTTTCCTCTGGGCCTCTGTCTGAGAAGGACTTCGGATGAAATCTGCCCAGTTGGACTGCTCACTAAGACCTCTGTTTCCAACTTTTCTCTTTCTTTCTCTCGATCTTTCCCTCTTGTCCTTCTCTGTGTGAGTGACTTCACCTTGGTCTGTAGTGCGTGCACAGCAGAACTCTGAGGAGGAGGAAGTTGGGTGCTCAGAGAGGGTGCTGGGAACACAGGTTCACGGACAGGGCCAGTGATGAGTCCCCAATTAATGGGAATCCCAGTAGGTAAAGGGGTACTGGATTTTGCTTGGATCTTATCAACCACCTTCTCTTCCTCCATTGGCCGGTCACGGAATGAGTAGCCCAGACAGATCCTATAGATAAAAAAGAGAGGTTTTTGTAGATGTACTTACTGTACATCTGCTCTACATCTCTGTTACCAGCTACATTCTATCTGATCTGCCTGGTGAGGAGATATGCAATGTGGATTCAGTCACGTTGACTTATCCACTGATTACTTTGCAGTGCACAGGATAATCCTCTAGAATGAAAATAAGCAAATGCTGCATGCAACTGAGCCCCTGGACACACAAAAAACAACATTTTGAATGTTTGTTGTCAAGCAAAATCATCAATATGTATGAAACAAAACTGTCTCTTTAAATGAGTAATACATAGTCAATAAAAAAGCAAAGCAAAACTGTATTATTCAGCTATAGGAAAATTTACATATTCAAAGATGTTGTGTCCTTCTGTAGATCATAACACCTCGCAATAGGCCAATACAACATATATCATAAACATTATGAACAAAGTAGCCTAACCTTTAAAACACATTCACTTAAGCCATATTTACATAAATGGACAAACACACACAGTAAATAGTGCAAAGCTACCTGAATATTTATTGAAGATGGTGTCCTTTAAAACAGAGTTCCGGCGTTGACTATGGTAACAAGGTTATCATATAGATTCTGGTGGAACTGCAAAACTGAAAGTTAGGCTACCATCCATTCTAAAACCTGCACGCGCCAACCGTGCAGATATGCATCGCGCATCTTCAGGTCGGTCGTTAACATACTCGAGAAGACGGAGAAACTTTCATCTTCCGATAAAAAGGGAAACCAAATACATGCACCACCTCTCAGTGTTTCTCCAGATCCTTGGGGTGTGCTTCCACTTAGATGTCTACACTGCTCCTGTTCCAGGCAGTATCAGGCGAGCCAGCGGCATCTCAATCATGATTGGTCCGGTAATCCCTTCAGAAATCACTGGGATTAGACAAAAATGGAATACAAAAAATGCCTGCTTTAATTTCGTCCATTTCTAGCGAACCCGTTGCAGAGTGAGCTCATTGCGTAAGGCATCCAGACACACGCACACGACTCCCTGCACACATGCAGTAAGCCAAGGGAAAACATCATACAAAAATGGGCTTCATCGAGATACCCACAACTGTCATTCCTGAGATAGTTGGATGGTTCTAAAGACAGGCTACAGTAGGCAAAGGCAACGTGTTTTTGAGAATATAGCTTTTGTAAAAACATCTGTCGGCTGATTCTTATTTGTCAACACCTTTTTTCTCCCTCTATCTCAGTTCATCCAAATCAGTCTCTCTCTCCCTCTATTTCTATCTCTCACTGATTTTATACACGCTTGTGCACACACACATGTGTGCTCGTGCACAGTCCGCCTAATTGGGACAATGTTCTACTTATCAGTTGTCACAATCCCCAGATGTGAACCAACCAGATCTGACTCTGGCACATGCTGCTCAGTTTTGGTGTTGTGGCTGTGCATGCGACCCAATGTCAGTAGAGGGCGCCATTAGGTTGCACACACTAGCCTACACTTCACATTAACAAACACCATGAATTAGCCTACCATTATATCCTGAACCTAATATTCCCTCAACATTTTTGCACGCAACTTGCATAAACCATATAGCCTTTCTTATTGTTAAACAGTTTGTACATTTGTTTAAATTATCTATAGGCCTATATGTTTTATTGTAATATTTATATTTTCTATATGTTCTTAACGGTGACAGTAGGCTTCTTCGCTTTATTGTGTATTCCTTTTAATATGTTTATGTAGCATATGCACCAACCACTAAGGCAAATTACTGAGTGTTAACGTTAGTTACTTGGCTATAAATCCTATTCTGATACTGATAAGCACATACGGCCAGACCACGCACAAGCAAACACACGCATGCACGCACACACACACATCTTTCACAGCTAGCTGTAACCGGCTAGCGAGCCTGTTGACGACTCGAGTTGACACCCACCCCAGACCTCGGCAGCAGCTAAGCTGCACAGTCGACATGGCAAGAAAATATCGCAACAATTTCCTAAAGAAAGATGAAAATCTTCCAAGTTTTTTGGAATGAGTGAGTAGAATTGAGACTAATCATCTATCTGTCCTGATATAAACTAACTCTAGATGAGTAGTCACATTTATGACGCATAGCTATGGTTAGTTGTAGCTAACACGAAGGTAGCTAACAAGCTAACCGCTGCTAGAGGGAGGAGTATGGTTTGTTCGCTAGGCTGTTAGCCTTCTGTGCTCAGTCAGAGAAGAGTATTTGAGTTATCTGCTTCTCAAAATGTGATGGAAACACAATCTTAGTGGGATTCTAAAAACTCCGTAAAGTAAATACATGTGCCTGGTGGGTGCATGTAATTGCAAAGCATTTGGGTTGCTGGTTAGTTTCGGATGCTAGCGTTACATAATCTCGCTGTTGCAAGTCAAATGGTGTCACTGCTTCTGCTCTTTCTCTAACGTTATCGTTTCCTTGACCAGTAGCGTTACACGAGATACTAACTAATGTTCTTGGTAGTGTACTGGATTCATAACGACAGCTACATTACGAATAATGACTATCATGACCTACCAATAATAACTTTTAGATTATTAATGTTGTTTTATTTTAAATCAGACGACGTTTGCTCGCTAGCCACCCATAGCTTAGCTTGCTAATAGTGAGCTAACGTTACCTACAATCAGCTAGCTAAGGCATAGCCTCATATTAACGTTAGCGACAACATTATTGGGTGCATAACCAACCATTCTAATGATTACAGCCAAGATAACTAACTATGTGACCAAAAATAAAATTGTTTGTAGCTTAATGTTTTCTAACTCCATTAGCAAACATTAGCCTCATAATAAGTTAGATTGCGCAGAAGAACTCGGTTGTTAGCCTCTTCAGGACCCTTTGTCCATAGTCATAGTGGTTAGCAGCTTCTAAGTAGGCCACAAAGCAGTTGTTTTGATCCTTCTCAGACGCTTGTTTTCCCTGTATCTTACAAATATGTGCTTTAGTTATTTATTTTTAGTTTTGTGTTACGGCTGAACACCGTATACCAGCGGGTAATGAAAGCCAAATAACACTTTCGATTATAGATTTATAATGTAGCAATGTATCAGTAACGTTAGTCCCACGAGAAAGCTACTTTGTCATCCCACTGCCTTTTAATGCATTTATCAACTACAGATGCACTCATACACAACATAACCATGTTTTATTAATGCACTTAGATAGTGTTGAAATTATATCTGATATAATAAAACGATTAATTAGCTAATGTTAATTTGAATTGTATGCACAATAATTAGAATTCCAATTGGTGATTGATTGCACAATTTTAATTTTCATTGTCTTTCTCTTTTACAGTATTCATCACGCGATGTGATACAAAATCCACAATGTGTGAGGACATTTAAGAACAATTAAGTTCGGAAGAAAAATTCTTGATTCCAGTGGAATCTTTCATATATTATTAGTTTTTTTTTCTCTGTGTTAAAGCTTAAATACATTTACACACACTCGTCCCATCAACATATAACCATGCCAGTGCAAGCACCACAATGGACAGAGTTCCTGCTGTGCCCCATCTGCACACAGACATTTGAGGAGACTGTTCGTAGGCCCATCAGCTTGGGTTGTGGACATACTGTCTGCAAGATGTGCCTGAACAAGTTGCACCGTAAGGCCTGTCCCTTTGACCAGACAGCCATCAGCACAGACATTGAGCACCTACCTGTCAACACAGCCCTGTTGCAGCTGGTGGGAGGCCAGGTAAGACTCCTGTTTGTGTTTGTACACTTGCTTGGCTATTTATAAATATCCTATGTTGATTATTTATGCAGAACCTTTGCTGATGCTAACATGTGATGAAGAATAATAGCTTATGGATGTATTTGGAACAGTTACCATTCCTATCTTGACATTATAATGTTTTCTGTAATAAGTGTTTATGGACTGTATTCAACTGTTACGTAGTAGCTATTACATGATGCACATAGTTTGGAGATTCCTTTTATGAGTCATACAACAGTCATTGAGCACTGACTTTAATTTTGTTGGTTTACTGAGTACTGGCACAATCAGTAAACCTATATTTCTCTGAGATGGTGATTGACCAACAGAGTGAGGCATAGCTAATGGGGATTTGCCTTGTTGGCCAAGTTTCCAGGTATACACACATAATGTCAGTGTATTGACAAGGAGCCTGTTGTGTTTCTGATATAGTCATGACTGTGATGTCTTGTCTCTTAGCTGAGTGCCTTGCATGTCTGTGCTCCTACATATTAGTAGGATACAATGTACAATAAAATGAATTTCCCCTAATCAAAATGAAAGTTGTTGTGATAGTACTGTACCATTGCTGTTAGGGGTGGGCAATATGGAATAGAATAGTCTGGTAAGTTCAGAAAATTACATCACTTTACTGTAATGCAGCCTTTGAAACCAGGAAAAGACAACACTTACTATATTAAGATATCCAAAATCTAATACAATATCTAGTCTCACAACACAATGTCAATATTATATCAATATATTGGCAAGCCCTAATTGTCATTCATTAAAATAATCTAATTCATCATTTGAAATGCCCAAGATCTGCAGGTTGTTTTGGTCAGTATCAAAGCAAATGGTCTAAAATGAATGAATGAATTTTGATTCTTTATTCGGTTAATAGTTTCATTGGATTCCCGGTTGTTATTTAAATCGGTCCATTGCAAAGCTTGGAAAATGAGGCAGCTACAAAGCGCACAGGACAACCTAAGCATCCACATAGACCCATGATAAGAAATGCTTCACTTTAGTGTCTTGGCTCTATTTTAAATAGTGATTATTCACATTGTCAACTGGTATAAAGGGCATTTCAACAAGTCACGACATGCAGAGAATGGAGTACAATGCAGTGATTTTTAAAATGTTAAATCTGAATTTCCTGTTGATTATATGTCCATACTTTTACCACAGTGTAGGTAGGTCCAGGGAAAACTGCATAAGTGGAGCATACTCTAGTCGTTGCTTCTCACCACGCCTCTAGTAGGACAATAAGGGAGTTCTTTTAAAAGAGCTATTTAGGACAGAGGGCAGTATACATTAATATTGCCTTTATTCTAAATCTCTGGTTTTGTTTCAGTAGGATGTGCTGTTTGTAGATGTTTGCAGCTTAAACACATTTTATACATTTTACCATACCGTTTAACTAGGTCCCCTTTCTGCCAAAATATACTTGCACACTTGTACTCACAAAGAGGTATTTCAATATTACACCCAGTTGTGTCTAGCTTATTTAGCCAATACATTAAACAATTAAATGAAAATAGTGACTGTGTGGCTTCTGCTATTGCTATGGGTTGTCTTAATTATTTCCCACTCTGTGTCCTGCTGCAGGTTCCTAAGGCTCAGCCAGTTGCCTTGATTACCAGTCCAGAGGACTCGCAGCATTATGAGGAGGCCCGGCAGTGTGTGGAGGAGCTGGCCCTCTACCTCAAACCTCTCAGCAACACCAGAGGTACTGAACACACACACACACAAACGCATGCTTTTTACTTTTATAGTTTGCTCTACCTTTTATAATCAGTTAACACTCATGCTGCCTTTAAAAGAAACGCTGGAGGTTGTTTCTAACGTGGGATGTCCATTACTCAATATTCTTGACATTCAAGGGGTTTAAGATAAAGAATACTGCTGCTAGGTGACTGACAATGGACATGGCCTTGTTTCCTTTTCAAAAATGGTGTGTACGTTTAGTTTGCATGTCAGTGACATGGAAGAAACAAGAAAATGGTAGAAAACAAAAGAGTATTCTAACAGAATTATAAACTGAAGTACATTTATTATGTACATTAGAGGTACAAATTTTGAGCAATTTCCTCAATTAATCATTGGTCAAGGTAATTATTGAATATGATTGATTGAAAGAATGAATGGTTAATTGATAGAAAACAAGAAAGATTGATTAAACATTGATTAACCGTCCAAGTATGTACCAAATGTATTTCTTGTTAAAAAAAACAGAATTTTTTTTAGGTAGTTCATTAAAACAAGGACATTGATGGTTACGTCGAAATGCTTAGAATTACTGCAGATTTTCCCACTCCATCTGAAATAATTCAAAACATTTAATATAGTAATTCTGTTGAACCTACAGGCATTATTAGAGAGCAAACATTAGAGACATGCAGGGTGCTTAAAACAAAGCCTGACTCATTCTTGTATCAACAAAGCAGGTGTGTTTTGCTTAATGCTGTTTCCTGTTGCTAAAAGTTATAAAATGTAGCCATGGTAAATTCTTTTAATGTGAGGCCAGGTGCAACTACATCCTCCAAAATGATCTGAAAGTTGAATTAGGAGCTCTCTAAAATAGTATAACAAAAACTACTCTTTTTGACCTTTTGTTAAGGTAAGATTGACTGCATTATTTTTAGCTTATAAACTGGCAACTGAGAGTGTATTCCCTTGGTTTACCATTTGTCCTGTCTAATCTCTTTCCAGGTGTGGGCCTGAGCAGCACAGCTCAGAGCATGCTGAGTCGACCCATGCAGAGGAAACTGGTAACTCTGGTCCACTGTCAGCTGGTTGAGGAGGAGGGTCGCGTCAGAGCCATGAGAGCTGCCCGCTCTCTGGGGGAGCGAACAGTCACCGAACTCATCTTGCAGCATCAGAATCCACAGCAGCTCTCCTCCAATCTGTGGGCTGCTGTGCGTGCACGGGGATGTCAGTTTCTTGGCCCAGGTAAGTTGTTTTCCATCACATGCAAAGTGAGTCAAGCACATTCCAAGACGTATATTCTCTGTAAATGTTGGCTTTTGGCAATCCGCTGTTACTCATGGTTTTTATGTTTGTGTTTTTCCTTCCCCAGCCATGCAGGAGGAAGCTCTAAAGTTGGTTCTTCTTGCTCTAGAGGATGGCTCTGCTCTGTCCAGGAAGGTGTTGGTTCTCTTTGTGGTCCAGAGACTTGAGCCACGCTTCCCGCAAGCTTCTAAGACTAGCATAGGCCATGTGGTGCAGCTCCTCTACAGGGCCTCCTGCTTCAAGGTAAGTCACTGACAGAGCTAGAAGAAAATTGAGGCAAATTGGATATGTCAAGTGGTGCCCGCTTTCTCAATTTTAGAGCAACCCTTGCTGGGCAGGTACTTGAGGTGTTCTTTTAATCATTGCTTATCCAAAACTGTGTTTGGTGGTCATGCGGATGTTCTCTGCAAAAGAAGCCAAACAGAGTAAAAAAAAAAAAAAAAAAAAAATTCAACTCACTCTTTCCTTCTTCCTCTGTGGCTACCTAGGTGACCAAACGTGATGAAGATTCATCTCTGATGCAGCTGAAAGAGGAGTTCCGTACCTACGAGGCTCTGCGGCGCGAGCATGACTCTCAGATAGTTCAGATTGCCATGGAGGGTGGGCTGCGCATTGCACCTGACCAGTGGTCTTCTCTGTTATATGGAGATCAATCTCACAAGTCACACATGCAGTCTATCATAGATAAGGTGTGTGAGATAAGTAAATGTTTGCTTTTGTCTGTATCTTGTGTTTGTTTTGACATCATGGTACATAAAAGGTATAAAGGCTAGATTTAGTGACTTTTCAGACCCTCTTCATTTCTAAAACGCGACTAGTAACAATTTCAGACAGTCAGCCAACACAACCACTAATCTTTATGCAAGTGAATTGTGATGATGTCACCAATATGGGTCATCTGGCAACTTTTAGCAACTTTTGGAACTAGTGCCATCTACTTTTGTTGGAAAAGAGTTAGCAACACAGCATTTGTTATTTGTCTGTTATGCTATACGTTGTTGTTTCTTAGCTGCTATATCCTAGATAGAGAAGTCCCGTCTGCCCTAAACTTGGCAAGGCCTTTACTCTGTTTATATTTTTTCCTGCTTCCGGCATAGCTGCAGACCCCGGCGTCTTTTGCTCAGAGTGTCCAGGAGCTGACGATTGCCCTGCAGAGGACCGGAGACCCAGCCAACCTCAACAGACTGCGTCCCCACCTGGAGCTATTGGCCAACATAGATCCCAGTCCTGGTAAGAAACAAGCAGACTTCAAGAATTTTGGATTTGTGAATAATGTAAGGAGTAAGTCAATTACATGCAGTTTCATAATGGAATCCAAACGGTAACCTTTGCATCTTATTAGCCCTCTCTCACACACATTGTGTATTGTCCCAATATATCTTGTCTAAAAAATTGGGTTACAACAAGCAGCTGGGATGCAAGAATATGTCGGGATATGTCTTGGCCAGAGCCCAGCTGTTGCATTACAGTTTAACTCTCCATCAAAACATTGTTTCCCTTGTTAGATTTTTTTTTGGGGGGGGGGGGCTCACCCAAAAATATTTTGTGTACTTGTATTTATGTTTTATCAGACAGATAACTACCATCAAATCAAGTATTTAGATTAAAGTCTGTTTTTTTGGTCTTCTGTTTCCCCAGATGCCCCCCCTCCCACATGGGAGCAGCTTGAGAAAGGGTTGGTAGCAGTGAAAACAGTGGTGCATGGCCTGGTGGACTTCATCCAGAACCACAGCAAGAAAGGAGCTGACCCTCAACAGGTTAGTTTATCCATTGGACCACCATATCTTGTATGTTGCTTTATTAATCCAGGCTACACCCATGGGAAATTATAGTCCTACCACCACCATAATTTAAACAACAAATGAGGGAATATATTTTAAGAGAATGGTGTTCATCGCTCGTAGAATTACACATGACAAGCTGTTAAGGCTTGTGGTGCTGTGATGTTGTTTTTTCTTTGATTTGTTACACATCCTTATATCCACTCTGAGGTATTTAATTAAAACTTTTTGTGACAATGGATTTTGTCAGTATCACCCAGCCCTAACTGTAATGTCTAATATCACCACTACTAAGTGTTAAAGCAACACTATGCAACATTTCTCTCTTCGGTCCCCCTGAAGGTTGTCTCAGCCACACTACCTGTAGTTCCAATGAGACAACCTGTGGGAGGACCGAAGAGGGAAAAGTTGCATAGTGTTGATTTAAGCTCTGTTTGTTGTAGTGCTAGGCAACGTCCTCAAATAGAGTTTTACCATAAAACGCTGTGTTTTCTACTTCAACAATACTTGATGTCTCTCTATAGCCTCCTCAGCACAGCAAGTATAAGACATACATGTGTCGTGACATGAAGCAGAAGGGAGGCTGTCCTCGAGGAGCCAGCTGCACCTTTGCTCATTCTCAGGAAGAACTGGAGAAGTGAGTCTGAATAATATCAACATTTGGCATTTAGATTAGGTATTGCAGTTGAAATTAAACCATTTTCTCACCATCCAGCATTTCTTATACATTTTATACTGCATTTAATGTTTGTCAGGTATCGTAAAATGAATAAGCGCCTGGCAGCTCGCCTCCCTGGCTCAGGAGGGCTCATGCCAGATGAGGGCCTTCCTCTCGATGTAGCAGTGACCCGGAAGCCTTCACCCCTTACCAACGGTAGTGGTGGACACTCTTTGCCCCAGCTCATTGCCCGTGGCACTGACACTGTCCCATATGAACTGTTGCGTAAACCCATGAAGATGGATGGAGGGAGTCCCAGTGCCCCAGGATCACCACCTGATGGGTCAGTATAACATTTTTATTAAAAATAATCGGCAGCCAAAGAACAGGCAACCTGTGCCATGAAGTCTGCAGATTTTTCTAATGGGTACCAGCTGATTACACTGTGCAGGGTTAGATGCATCTTGAAATATAGTTTGGACCTGAAAATATTTTAAAATTAGAACTTGGACCCTTGAGAAATGTTGCATTCCTATAAATTAAGTTTAATTGAAATACTTGCAGTATTAGTCGAAGAGAAGTAAATTGTATTTAAAAGTATGGCCTGTTATAAATGAAACATTTACAAATATACCCCACACCCTTTTTTTTAATGTACAGTATTAACTGTGGGGTGTGGTATCTCTTCGTAATACTGCATTTATGAAGACTGGAATGTGCATACACATTCCAATCAATTAGCCTTTCTTTTGGTCAACTTCCACTATGACTAATTTTCTGTAATGTCTGTTGCTGTCCACACCTCTACCAAGTGCAAATAATAGTCGGTATTCAGTATATGGTATGGTATAGGTCAGTAGTTGCTCATGGCGTGTCTGCAGAGGAGAGGGTGAATATCATTGTTCAATCTGTAGAATAACGTTTGAATAATAGGTTAAGGACAACAAAACTGTCTGCAGGTTGACAATTATTCATTAAGCATCAGCAACATTGCAGTCTCTGCCACATACAGGTAGTTGTTAACTGGCATACTTGTTTTTGGCTTACTGACTATGAGCCTGTTATGTTTTCTTTAATCTGAAATTTATTCCTGTAGCATGGACCCTGGGCTACCCAAACCTGGTATGCCTCTGCCACCTCATGCCATGGCCCACCAAAGGATGCCAGTAGACCACCTCTCTGGGGTGAAGCACATGCCTGTGGTAGCCAGAGGTTCACCAGTGTATACCCAGCCGCCGCACCCTGAGATGTGCTATGACACCCGCCCACCACCTTCTGCTTCTCAGTATGACCCCCCACAATACTCCACAGGTAGGGCTCAAGTAAACGGTATGATGCATAATGAATGGTCTTCTGTGTTTGTTACTAATGAAAATGTTTTTTACTTTATACTTACAAATAATTTAGGAAAGTTTTATTAATAATTGCCTGCTATTTTTTTCTTAGGGTACCCCTACCAACAACCACAACAGTATGTCCCCCGGGATTACATGCGTAACCCTCCTCCCCCCAGTGAGTCAGGACCCCCTTACCAGGACCCCTACCCTGGCTACGGTCCTCCAGATCGCCCTTACCAGGCCCCTCACTCTGGTCCACCTTTCTCTTACCCTCAACCTCCACACCATGACCGAGGTCGCCACGGGTCCTACACTGGCCCACCACCTCCCCCACAGCCTTACCCATCTCAGAGGGATGGCCTGGTCAGAATGAGTCCCGCACCTCTGGATATGCCCCCCCCATCAGCAGGACAGGCTAACTCCCTTTATCACCAGGAGCCCAGTGCCCGTGATAGATACCCTCCAGATGGCTATTATACACAGAATGCCCAGCCTCCACCCATGAGGGCCTATGGCAGGGTGAGTTTGTTTGGATTGTGCTGTTCTTCTATGTTCTGTTTGCATTCAATTCTTTGTGATGCCAGCCTAGTTTCAAAACACTAAAATAAATGCTAGCCTTTCAGCTGCAATATTCTTGTGTGTTTCGCAGGGGCCATCATATAGTAATTCACAGCCCAGCCTGGACTACCTGCACCGACGTCGGCAGGAGCTGTTATCCCAGTTGGAGGAAAGGAAGGTCATCTCCCCTCCACCATTCGCTGCCTCCCCCACTCTTTCTCATCCCTTTCCCAGCGACTACCCTCCAGAGGTTAGCATTATGTACATCTCTGAGACCAAATCGTACACAGGCATTAAACTGTAACATGTGATACATTTAAAGATTCAAGAATTGTAAGTACATTTAAGTATTAGTGACAGCATTCTCTCTGTTTGCAGTATGGCGAGGAGAGCTCCAAAAACATGGTGAAATGCAGAGAGCCTGACTATGCAGGGCAGTACTCTCCCTGGTCTTGTGAAACCATTGGCTCCTACATTGGTACAAAGGATGCCAAACCCAAAGACGTTATGGTTCCTGGTACCATGGACATGATGGTGAGTTCAGATGGATAACCATGTCAATATTTGAAGTGGGGAAAATTATGTGTTGTGCTTCCTTTAATCAATCAGCATTAATGCACAAAACCTGAAGGGGACAAAACTTGATGACTAAGTGATTGAAGTGCAAGCTATGTTATTTGATTAGGTGTGTTTGACCAAGGGTAATTCACCCAAAAGAAACACAAGTAAGTGTTTGTCAAGTAAAGAAAGAAACATGTTGCCCCCTAAGCCTTTTTCTCAGATCTCTCCATATCCTAACTCATACTCTCTATACCCTGTGACTGGCAGAATGCGGAGGCTAAGGGTCTGAGGGAACCATCGCTGGAGGCTCCTCGGAGGGGTGCAGAAGTCAAAGATGATGACCCTATTATCCCATTTGGCCCCCAGCCTACTGTGTCGCGCTTCGGTGCCATCTCCCGCACCTCAAAGATGGGCTACCAGACCACAGGCCCTGTGCAGGCTATGGTCTCCACGCCTCAGAACCCAAGCTCTAAACATATGGCCATGTCAGGTAAGAAACATATTAATGTATAATCCTATTGATATCGAGAGTTTGATCTCCGTCTTCTCGTGTCAAAAAGCATAAGTCAAATTTGAAATACTAAAATATATCAAAATAATTAAAACAAAAGGGATCTTGAATTAGATTGGATGTACATACATATACATTTGTACCATGTGGCTTTTATACTAAAGTCATGTGCAATATGTAAAACTGACTAGTGTGTTAAAATAGTTACTGCAGTACAAATTCAAAATAATGTAGAAAGTTGTCTCCCCATCCTACCCAGACTCAAAATTCACGGAGGTTGCCAGGGTGAGACCACAGCATCCACAGCAATGGCGCTTGTCTCACATAACCAAACGTACTTCACATCACAGTGGAGCAGCTAATGCTGGCGAGCTCTGTACCCAACTGACAGGCTCACTTTTTTGGCTAAGAGTTACAGAAGGAACCGCTAAAAACACATAAAATAACAGTAGGAACTACTAAACACACGGTCCTCTCTTCTCAATTTACAGCCCTTTCTCTTGGCTTAAGATAACACACAGTTGTCGGCTACGGCCGCTGAACAGGCTACATGTTGTAAACAGCCGTGGCCAGCTTGCCTGTTCCCCCGGAAATGTTAGCAGTTAGCATGGTGGCGTTAGCCAGGATCACTTTACTGGCTGTGTCTTACGGATATTCTAGCTATATAATTCAATGTGAGTACACAAAATGCCCGTTCCTAGTAGCCGTGATAAATTAGTCTGAAGCTAATACTTACCTGTTCAGGGGGAAATTAGCCAACTTGGCATCTTTCAAACAAATCTCCAATATTTACCTAGGGGTTTTGTCTGGTCACGCAACTGTTAGAAACATGCCGTGTTTTTTTTAGGTTGGGTAGACTCTATCTCCATTGAGCCGGTTTGTTTGCTGCTTTCATGGCTGTACTACAGTACAGCTGTAGCGAACTGGGTTTACATTTTTAAAGGTATATCTGGCAACCCTGGCTGGCAGTTGATAACAACACACAGGCCAAAACAAGAAGAAAATACTTGCATTAGCATTATTGTCAGAAAACTAGTATTTCAACTTAGCATGTTTCCTTAATATCTGACGATGCATTTTTAGATTTATTACAGTAAATTTGTTACATATTGGACCTTCAACCTATTCATATTAAACTTTCCTCATTTTGTCCACACTGACTACTCCTAACTCTTAAACCAAACTTTTGTAACATGTCTATTTCACCTAACTGTGGTTTTTAAGCATTTCAGTTGGCTATGAAAAAAAAACTCTGACAGCCATTTTACTATCTCAACAGAATACACATATGGGAGCCATGGAGGATGGGGTGGAGCTTCATACCCCTCCCACCAGACTGCCTCCTCCTCTCAGGGACATTTCAGTGAGCGGTGAGGCCTGCGGTTGTTTTCCTGTCATCTTGTCAATAATCTTATGATGATAATACTTATCATGCTTCAAGGAAAATATCAGAAATGCATGTATGAAAGTTCTTGACTTATAGAGATAATTGCAAAGCAGTTGTGTTCATGTCTTACTGTATGTCCCCCTTCCAGCCTACCTATGGCAGCCACAGACAGAGAACAGTTAAAGATTGAGCTGCAGCAGGTCAACCAGCAGATCAACCAACAGACCCAAATGCGAAGCATGGAGGTGTGTATGCTCTCTAACTAACCAGTGGACCTAGAAAGGTCTGGAAAGTACAGGAATTGATTTGATAAATTCTACAAGATTTTAGAAGAATTATTTAAGTGTATAAATTGTTTTTAAATGCCAGAGGAGGAGATTTCGTTTTAAGTATTTATATCTGCCATAATTTTACATAATCAATGTGGCACTTTGTTGCACAGCCTGGACACCAGTGTAAAAAAAAAAAAAAAAAAGTTCAGTCAAAATAAAAGCGGTTGGTAATCATGCTGCCTAGTAATTATCAGAATATTAGCAACACTGAATTATCAAAAACAGGTTTTGCATTTCACACTGCACTTCTTTTGAGTATTCCCAGAAATTTCCAAATTGCGCAATCATCCTCTTCACTTCCTGCCTCGCCATTACAGGCTGCTAGTAACTCTTTACTGCTGCAGAGGGAGGCCAGTGCATTGGCAGGCCAGCCTGGGCAGCCCGGCCAGGGCCAGGTGTCAGTAGCTCAGCAGCAGGCCAAGTGGCCAGCAGGGGGAGCAAGTACAGCAGCAGTCTCCAGTGAACAGCTAAGCATGGAGCTCCACCAGGTGGAGAGAGAGATTGGCAAGAGGACCCGTGAGATGGCTTTGGTAAGCGGGGTGGTCTGTTGAACAAGAAAAAGGGATGTAACAGTCTAACCATGTATGCTGAAAGAAGTTGGGATATGTGGGAAATTATTGATTAGGGGAGGGGATACTTCAGGACATCCCACTAGGGCCCCAACAAAATTGATACTCCGTCTGTTACATCACAATCTCTGGACAAGGGGTAATTTAATTTTCTTTTCTTTAAGAATCCCTTTAGCTTCTCCTGTGGCAGCTGTGTTTACACCACCATTAGTCTATACCCTTGATGTTCAGCTTCCGGGATTGCTCCCATAAAGAAGGAAATTCTGCCGAATGCATCTGTTTTCCGTTTCCTTCCGCTTTTTTAGAATGTTTTTTTTTTTTTTTTTTTAAGATTTTTTGGGGGGCTTTTCCCTTTTATTACAGACAGAGGATAGACAGGAAAGGGGGAAGAGAGAGAGCAGCATTATTACTGGGTGAGCTAGAGGCCGACCTGTATTGGAATTTAAAATTCAGTGGATTAATGAGGACTATTACTGCTCCTCAGATTGCTGCATGGTAGATTGAGACAGCTAGTTGTCTGTCTCAATCTTGTCTCTTATCTGTCCAATCTGAGTTTTCTCTTGCATGACTATTTTGCAGCGGCTCTGTGCGGAGTTTAGCTCCGCCCATGACAATTCTGATTGGTTTAAAGAAATGCCAATAGACCAAAGCACATTTTCCTCCCCTCCCGGAATGCTGTTGATAGTAGCCAGACCCTCCTCCAGCGCGCTTTGGAGGAGAGTCACCATACACCTTATTATGCCACTAGTGCTATATAATAGTGTAGTTGTCTGGGCCATGGCTCAAGTCCTAAAAGATAGTGACTGATTAGAATTCAGTTGGATCAATTAAGCACAATGTTTAGTCAAAAACAGAACTTTCCAGCAACTTAGTATGTTTTGTCCATCTCCAAACCAGGAAAACCAAGTAGCCCATGAGGTTCAGCAGTACAAGATGAAAACAGCAGAGAATGGACAACCAGAGCACAAAACTCAGCTGGAAGAAATCTCCCTGGCTCTTGGGTGGGTAAACACGTACTCGGACATAAATATGTGTATATTCCCTGAACATAAATGGCTTTTATCAAAAGCCTCCCAGTATTACTTGTTCTCACTTGTGTTGTTTTTCTCTGTCCTTAATTCAGCGAGGTGTCAAATGGCTCCAGCAGTCTGCAAGAAAGTGCAGTGGGCGGGTCCATGCTGTCACTGACCAATAAGACGTCTGCAATGAGCCTGTGCTCTGATTCAGGTGCCACTGGGTCAGAGATGCAGAAAAATGGCGTTGTCCATTCCTGCTCTTAGGCAGTACACACACACACACACACACACACACACACACACACACATGCACACACTCAAGATGCTCAATTGAAAAGCATGCACAGGCACACATACACCCATTCTATTTAGAAGATGAGCAGTATCTGCCGTGATATGAATTTTCTTTCTTTTTGTTCTGTGAATGAGCTTTTTTAATGACTTTCCTTGCCTGGAAACCAGAGCATATGATAACATTTCTTGTGTGTGTTTAATTATTTTCTTTTTTTGTACTGGGATTATAGATTAACAAGGCTCACAATAGATATATCAGGAAGAGACAATGGTGGTGATGTTGACAGTTGTACCGGTAATTTTGTTCAAAAAGGATAGGCCTATTTAATCCTTAATAACACAAAAAACATTTTTGATCGATCCTCTCCAGATAAGAATTGGTTTAGTTGTACTAGCATACATGGAGATGAAGGGTTAGATACAGAGGAGCAGATTAAAAAGCACTTTCACATGCACTCTGAGGAACGTTTCTTGCAATCTGGCGATCTATGAAGGTATTGTAGGAAGCAGCAGAAGTGTGTCACTTGGTTCTCAACCCCAGAATCGTAAAAAAACAAACAAAAAGTGGTTGCCCAGATGTAGATGGTCTGAGGAGGGAAAATCGGTATAATATTTCACCAGTATTCAGCTGAAATGGAGATGCAAGGTGTTTCAGAAATCACTTTTGCACCACATGTACGTCCTCAACTGCCACAAGAAGTATGGTTTTATTAGTGCATTTTATGAACACACATCTGTTTCATACTTGAAAGCAGTATATTATATATTTAATTGATGCATTCTGTTTTAAAGATTGCAACAAGTGTTTTTGATAATAAGCTTTCCACGTTTTCTATAAGGGAATCTACTATGTGCTTCTCTTGGTTGTGATGTGACCTACTGTGGTTTGGTTACAATGCCTTTCGCCTGTGCTCCTTAAGGCTGCATTCAGTCCGATTGCGTTGTGAGATTTTTCACAGCATGCTCAAAAATGTAATTTGTTTTGGGTAAATGCATACGATCAGGCTGAGAGGAAGGACGTCTTTCTGCCTTAGGAGTCAGGCGTATGAGTATCTTTATAACATAGGGTAAATAGGGATTTCCCTCCTCAGAGCTTCTCGTCTCGCCACTCAAAAGGCCTCCCCATTGGGATTATCTTGTCATTTGTTCTCCTAACTTCTATGAAGTTGCCTTCCCTTGTGTTTTTTTTAGTTCAATTTTATCTTTTCATGCTTTACGTTGTTACGATTTGGGGTGTGTGGCTTACCTAGTGAAGGCTTTATAGAGCTTAGCTGAAAGTGTGTCCTCTGTCATGAAATGGTTGAATTTCAAGTAAAACTCCGACTTAAGGTAACTATTGTAGCGTTTTTAGCTACACAGTACATTTGAAATCATGTTTACAGCTGAGGACATTTGTGTTGGTTACGGAGTGGTAAACAAACGCAAATAGCAGATTTGATGAGTTTGTTACTATTGCATTGAGTATATTTAAGCGTCTTTATTGGCGAGTATAACAATATTCTGTTCAGTATCACATTTTCCTTTTCACGTTGATGTCATCATCACCACCATTACCACTGTTATTGCTCTTCCTCCATCATGTAAATTGTTTACTGCTGATGCTCAACATGGAGCTCGTTGCCTTTTGTAAACAATTGGCGTGATTGGCTACAGTTTTACAGCTCTGCCGAGAGCGAGCGAGTCCTTGTGTTTGAACGGTTGGATAGAGGAGACATTCTGGGTCAAGTCATTCACGTTTAACGTTGAGCCTTCGTTTTGGTCAGACGAGGGGTACTGAGAAACTGACCGTTTGACAAATCCCTGATAACCGATGAGTCATAAATAAAGACACAAATGTTTTGTGTCTCTCATCTGGGTTGTTTGATGGGCATCTCTTTCAATTTGTCAGCGCCATGATAGTGGATGTTTGGGTTTTTCTTATTTTTTTTCTTTCCTACCACACTTCAAGCCTCTGGCTGCTCCTTGCTACATTTATTATTTAGGTACACAGCTCACTTATACATATGAGTATGTATACATACATTAATATACTAAAGCACTATTAATGTGCCACCTCTTATTTTACTCGCTCAGCATTTATATTAAATGATCTCTACTTAGAATCAGCAAAATGTTTTTGTTTCTTTTCGTTTGACTTGTTTTCTGTCCACTGGTTGCCAACACAGACTTTATCCTTTCCCAGACGAAGGACTTCTGTGCGCATTGTGTGTTCACTTAATCTTTTGTGTTCAAACAAAGATGTTCTTTATAGACTATGCTTCCGAAGAAAAATTTATGGAGATGTTTGTGTGTGCTAGATTGTATTGTAGAAAATTTACCCTACTCCCCTCCCCCCTCTCTCAAAGTGTGCTGTACTGGGTGATAGTTCTGAGGTATTAGAGAAGTGTTGGGTTTTTCCCCCACTGCCCCCAAGAGGATATTCAGGAAGTCTGGTGTTAGGTTGGCCTTAAATCCTCTGGTAATGCTCCTTTACATTGTCTGCTATGGGAGTACGAGGCAATCTCAAAATTACTAATTATCACTGAATTGGCATGATACAGAGTCCTACTGATTCTACTCTACTGGACTCTACTGTTGTAGATCTCCCCCTCCCTTTTGAAAATGTCATGTAAAACAGCAACATGCAATAATGCAAATCTGTTGAGATTTGAAGCAAAATGTGTTTTATTTTATTTTTTTCTAAGGAAATGTTGACGTAGCTTGGTTTGTAGTTCTTTTCTCTATCTCTTGTTTTCTGTTTCTGACATAGTTGAGTGAATTTACTGACCTGCAAGTCTTACAGTCTTTAATGCATCATCTGATCTGAAAAAAAGTCAACAGCTAAGAGTAAGAAATTTACACACTAGTTTGGTTCTTCTTTGTCAAGTATTCACAAGAAAATCGGCCCACCGGCTTAATTCTGCTGTAATGTCATCAATTGGCAACACATGGTGTTAATTTAATACCACTCTCTCTAAGTGCAAGTCAACCAAAACTATCAATGCTGATTCTACCTGATAGGTCCCTACAGGTCTGAATGAGCCTGGAATGGCTGACATACAAGGATGCATGGGGGGGGTTTACTATGTAGTAAATAGCAAAGATGTTCATTTCAATCTCCTGTGTGTTTTTGTTTCTGAGTGGAACTGCTGCCTCTGCCCCTCATTTACATAACCAGTTATCCCCTCCACTCCCACCCTTGACCACTGAACTCTGTTACTGCTGTTTGAGGCTCACATTTTATTCCCTGACTTTCTGGGGAAATTCGCAAATGGCTATTTTATATGATTACTCCCTTGTAAAATATCTCTTAAATTAAGGTACAGGTTTGATTTCAGCAAGAAAAAAAGTTTTTATATGTATATTATACTCCATTAAGGAATGTCTAGAATTATCTTCCTCCAATGTGGATGTAGCCATTATTACGCCATTTTATGACTTTGTAAGAGAATTCACTGTGTGAAAATTGGTTTGCATTTTTGTATAATACAATCTGCTTTTTTTTTTCGTTTGATACGAGAGGGAGGTCAAACTGGAAGTTTGAAGAGAGAAAAAAAAATGAACCTGTGAAATTGAGAAAACAAAGTGTAACTTATGTACAACAGTGATTCTAAGCTGAGGGGAAAAGATTAAATGATATTGCTAACTCGGGATGTTTGTGTCATTGTTTTAATTGTTAACAGAGATCAAGAAAAAGTAAAAGCTGTAGTTGAACATGTCTTTATTCCCCTAACCTCCAGCCACTTTTTGTATAAGAGTAAAGTATGTTTTGAGTCAGTGCACCTTGACAACATTGGTGTGTTAAGGGTGCAACAGATTTAACCAGAAGAAGTTTCTGCTTCTGATATTAAGTGACTAATGAGTAATGTTTGAGTACATTTTTACCACATCAGCATGGACTGAAAAAACATCGCATCATATACATTTACGGCTTACTTGCTTTCTTGGTGAGAGTTGGATGATAAGATCTATCCCACTCATGTTTGCCCTGTAACAGCCAGGCTAAGCTGTTTCTTAGCTAAGCTAAGCAGCTGCTGTAGCTTCATATTTACCATACAGGCATGACAGCGGTATCAATTTCCTCATCCAACTCTCAGCAAAGAATGCAAAAAAAGTGTATTTTCCAAAATGTGGAACTATTACTACTTTAAGTAAATCCTCTATGTCTTCCACCACTGACATTCAGTAATAATCGTCATCTCATTATTATGAATGACTTACATTTGAGTCCAAACTATATTTTCTCTCCAAGTAAAAGTGTGCATCTGCCATAGGTGATACCAAATTTAAACTTTGTGAAATTTCATAACATCCAAAACAAATTAACACGCATTAGTGATTTATTTCTGCATTAAATATACCTTGTGTTACTCCACATTTGTTGGATCCCAGGACACGTCTCCCATCGCGCAAGTTCTTTATAGTCTCCGTGTCTTCCAGCTGGAATCTAAACACCTACAAAAGTGTGTGAAGAAATGGTATTGAAAATTGAAAACTTATCAATATATTAATTATAATAAATACAAGTTGGAAAGGAATTTAAGACAATTACAATTTATTTCTTTTGTCTTAATGTTTTCTACTACACGCTCCTGTTTGGTTGACTTTGGTATTGACGTGACTCCATTCCAAGAGGAGCACGAGAATAATACTATGGTGACAGAAATTTGACTGAAATTTTATTTGGATACTGAAAGTTTTGACTGAGGCTGTGCATCCATTTTGTACACACACACACACACACACACACACATATATACATACATACATATACACACACTGTATATATATATATATATATATATATATATATATATACACAGTCCAGTTCTGTCAGGTTGGATGGTAAACGTTGGTGGACAGTCATTTTCAGGTCTCTCCAGAGATGCTCAATTGGGTTTAAGTCAGGGCTCTGGCTGGGCCATTCAAGAACAGCCACAGAGTTGTTGTGAAGCCACTCCTTCGTTATTTTAGCGGTGTGCTTAGGGTCATTGTCTTGTTGGAAGGTAAACCTTCGGCCCAGTCTGAGGTCCAGAGCACTCTGGAAAAGGTTTTCGCCCAGGATATCCCTGTACTTGGCCGCATTCATCTTTCCCTCGATTGCAACCAGTCGCCCTGTCCCTGCAGCTGAAAAACCCCCACAGCATGATGCTGCCACCACCATGCTTCACTGTTGAGACTGTATTGGACAGGTGATGAGCAGTGCCTGGTTTTCTCCACACATACCGCTTAGAATTAAGGCCAAAAAGTTCTATCTTGGTCTCATCAGAGCAGAGGATTTTATTTATCACCATCTTGGAGTCCTTCAGGTGTTTTTTAGCAAACTCCATGCGGGCTTTCATGTGTCTTGCACTGAGGAGAGGCTTCCTTCGGGCCACTCTGCCATAAAGCCCCGACTGGTGGATTGCTGCAGTGATGGTTGACTTACTACAACTTTCTCCCATCTCCCGACTGCATCTCTGGAGCTTAGCCACAGTGACCATTGGGTTCTTCTTTGCCCTCTCACCAAGGCTCTTCTCCCCCGATAGCTCAGTTTGGCCGGACGGCCAGCTCTAGGAAGGGTTCTGGTCGTCCCAAACGTCTTCCATTTGAGGATTATGGAGGCCACTGTGCTCTTAGGAACCTTAAGTGCAGCAGAAATTGTTTTGTAACCTTGACCAGATCTGTGCCTTGCCACACCCTGTCTCTGAGCTCTTCAGGCAGTTCCTTTGACCTCATGATTGTCATTTGCTCTGACATGCACTGTGAGCTGTAAGGTCTTATATAGACAGGTGTGTGTTTTTCCTAATCAAGTCCAATCAGTATAATCAAACACAGCTGGACTCCAATGAAGGGTGTAGAACCATCTCAAGGATGATCAGAAGAAATAGACAGCACCTGAGTTACATATGAGGGTCACGGCAAAGGGTCTGAATACATATGACCATGTGATATTTCAGTTTTTGTTTTTAATAAATATGCAAAAATTTCTATATTTCTGTTTTCTGTCAAGATGGGTTGCTGAGTGTACATTACTGAGAAATAAAATGAACATTTTGATTTTTTGAAAAAAAGGCTGCAATGAAACAAAGAGTGAAAAATTTAAAAGGGGTCTGAATACTTTCCGTACCCACTGTATATATATATATATATATATATATATATATATATATATATATATATATACACATACATACATGTTCAAGTTCTTCCAAAGCTCTCCAGGACTCAGCTCTCATATATGAAATGGACAGACAATGTCTCAAACACGGATAAGGCAAATATGAGAGAGAGAAGTTTGAAAATTGACAATAAATCGGAACAAAACAAAAAATAACCTTATAATGAAACTTGATTGGTTCAGTAGATCCTTTAACTTCTTACCGAGATATTAAACCCCATGTGGGAGCAGGGACCCCACATGGGAGTTTAATATCTCGGTAAGAAGTTAAAGGATGCATCTCCTTTTTATACTGAACCAATCAAGTTTCATTATAAGGTTTTTTTTTTTTTTTTTTTTTTTTTTTTTTTGTTTTGTTCCGATTTATTGTCAATTTTCAAACTTCTCTCATATTTGCCTTATCCGTGTTTGAGACATTGTCTGTCCATTTCATATATGAGAGCTGAGTCCTGGAGAGCTTTGGAAGAACTTCTTGAACATGTATATATATATATACAGTGGGTACGGAAAGTATTCAGACCCCTTTAAATTTTTCACTCTTTGTTTCATTGCAGCCTTTTTCCAAAAATCAAAAATGTTCATTTTATTTCTCAGTAATGTACACTCAGCAACCCATCTTGACAGAAAAAAACAGAAATATAGAAATTTTTGCATATTTATTAAAAAAAACCAACTCCGCAAGCACAGAACCCATCACCCTGAATGGGAGCCCCCTGGAAGAAGCGCAGTCCTTCACATACTTGGGAAGCATCATTGACCGGCAGGGCAGTACAGACGCAGACGTCAAGGCAAGGATTGGTAAAGCAAGAGCCGCCTTCGCCCAGCTCAAGAACATCTGGACCTCCAGAGAGCTGTCAGTGACCACCAAGATTAAAATATTCAACTCCAACGTAAAGTCAGTCTTACTGTATGGGGCAGAGACTTGGAGGATGAACAAGACCACCATCAGAAAAGCCCAGACCTTCATCAACACCTGCCTCAGAAGAATTCTCCAGATCCGATGGCCTGACACCATCAGTAATACCAACCTCAGGGAAAGGACGTGCCAACTCCCTGCCGAAGAAGAAATCAGGAAGAGGAGATGGGGCTGGATAGGGCATACCCTACTTAAAACCACCAACCAGCATCACTAGGCAGGCGTTGCGGTGGAACCCACAAGGCAAGCGGGAGAGAGGTCGGCCAAGAAACACCTGGCGACGCGACCTTGAGGCTGACACCACCAAGATGGGTTACACCTGGAACCAGTTAGAGAAAATGGCCCAGGACAGAGGACTCTGGAGAGCTGTTGTTGACGGCCCATACCCTGGTAGGGGTGACGGGCAGTAAGTAAGTAAGTAAGTGGGAGCAGGATTTCTGAAAGGCCTCCTTGGTAGTTTCAAATCCATAGTCTTCTGGCATTTACGGAGTTTACTGGTGACCCACAGGTCACCTTTGGGGTACCCCACTATCTCTGATAACTTCAGCCAGCTGCACTGTCACAAGTGTCAAAGAGGCGTCACCACACTCACGGACAGCATACACAACAGTCTCTAGAGAGAATCCTCCAACTTGAGATGTGCCTTAGAGAGAGGGAACAGACACAATTTGGATAATGTTATGCTTTGACGCTGTGGTATTCTGCATAGTTGACAGTGAGAGGCTGACTGTACGTAGCATAATCCACAATTATTGTAATGGAACACATCTGGTTGGTTGCACTTCTATTTACAGGTGTGTACTGTACTGATACGGTTTCAAAGACACTTTTAAAAACATCAAAATGATATGTACATTTGTGCATTTGCACCCTTTTGAAAGTTTAAAAAGTCCCACCTTGTACAGAAGATATGGGTTTCATGGAAGACTGAAGAAAAAAAAATAAACTCAAAACCTCCCAAAAAAGGTTTGTTGCTCTTTTGTCAGCCCCTCCTATACCGTATGTATGGTTCCACCCACCTATGTCTGTATAGGCAACAAGTGACTGAGTGCTTTACTTATGCACACCCAGCATGTAGTCTCTGAGCAGGTGTGCTATCTGGAGAACAGAGGACTGTACCCTTCAAACACAACTCCCTCCTGATGACAGTACTCCATCAGGTGATTGGGCTGCTGGAAAGGATGGTACTCCACCTGGTGGATCAAACCAGTTTTTAAGACGTTATCAAAGGCATGTTATTGCATGTAGGCTTAACACCATGTCTTGTTTAAAAGTCATGGTTTCTTGAAAGACTGAATCAACCAGACTGAAGCCACAAAAAAAAAGAAATCCCTCAAAATTGGTCAAAAAAAGATGAATGACATCCGCAGTGGTAGAAAGGATTTCTTTAGCTAACATCATCATTCTTGATGAATATACAGTACATATTAACTTTTTTGTACATCACAAATCATTTTGTACAAAAAAGTTAATATGTATATTTATTTTATCAGTTTATTTATCAGGGACAATGCACATAGGCATTGTTCCATCTGAAGTGCAACCGATGCAATGTATGTCGGACTTCTAGCCAAAGGCTAAATTGCATTTCAAAACGTTTTGGTCCAGTGAGTTTATGTGCCAATTTGTTTTTCCTCTCCAGTAGCGCTAGATGAGATGAAGAAATGTCACGTTACGCAGTCTCTTTCCAAGCAAGATGTGAAACACTAATGAACGAAACAGGATTCAAAATCCAAATCCAATCTCAAAGTTAGATTTTCAGAAAACTGTTAACCTGCAGAGATCTGAGGAGCAGTGAGCCTAGTTCTCATAAATCATCTACTAGGTGAGAAGCTGCGGGTGATGGGTGTCGGTGCGTCCACAGTCTCCTGGATCACTGACTACCTGACAGACAGACCACAGTTTGTCCGCCTGGACCGTGTTCTGTCTGATGTGGTGGTGAGTGGTACGGGGGCCCCACAGGGGACTGTGCTGTCTCCTTTTCTCTTCACCTTATACACCACAGACTTCCAGTACAACACAGAGTCATGTGACCTACAAAAGTTTTCTAATGACTCTGCAGCTGTTGGGTGTATAAGGGATGGACAGGAGGGAGAGTACAGGGCACTGGTGGATGACTTTGTGGAGTGGTCTGGTAAGAATCACCTGCTGCTGAACGTGGATAAGACCAGAGAGATGATGATCAACTTCAGGAGGAAGGGAACGGCTCCGCAGCCCCTTTGCATCCTGGGAAGTGAGGTGGACATGGTAGAGGAGTACAGATACCTGGGTGTCAACATCGACAGCAGGCTGAACTGGAAGATCAACAGCATTGCTGTTTACAAGAAGGGGATGAGCAGACTCTATTTCCTGAGGAAGCTGAGATCCTTCAACGCGTGCAGCAGAATGTTGGAGATGTTCTACCAGGCTGTTGTGGCCAGCGCTCTGTTCTCCTCCGCCATCTGCTGGGGCAGCAGCATCGGAGCCAGCAACACAAACAGACTGAACAAACTGATCAGGAAGGCTGGCTCCGTGATCGGCTGCAAACAGGACACATTTGAAGCTGTGGTGGAGAGGAGGTCACTGAACAAACTGTTATCTATCATGGATAATGGATAACACACACACACACACACACACACACACACACACACACACACACACATTGGTCCAACAGAGGAGCAGCTTCTCTAAGAGGCTCCGACAGCTTCGATGGCGCATGGACCGCTACAGGAAATCATTCCTACCACAGGCAATAAAACTCTTTAACATGTCATCACTGGGTGCTAGATGAGACTTTTAGACACCACACTACTGCACTAAGTGGAACCTGCACAATTGGTTTATTTACATTTTAGCATACATTTAGCATATTATTTAAGCAGTTGCACATTTTGTTTTCCCATCCTGTATATATCCTGTAAATATTTGTTCTTATATTTTATTCCTATTATTATTATTATTTCATGTATATTGTATGTATGTATATTTTTTCCTAGCATCTCATTTAAATTTATATTCTGCGTTGTGTGACTGACGTACGTGTGCTGCTGTAACACCGTAATTTCCCATTTTTTGGGATCAATAAATATCTATCTATCTATCTATCCTGTTTTAACAAAATGGTTGCGCCCCAGTAACGTGTGTGGGGCAGCGGCTTATACACTGTCCCATATTAGCAGCCTAAAATCTGCTATTTTATCTGCTTTTATATGTCTAAGTGTTGTTAACTGCTCTTTCATGTATAATTTCTTGTACTGCACTGTAACTTTTACTATTTAAATCTTTTTCTGTAAAGGACTTTGAATTGCCCTGTTGCTGAAATGTGCTATACAAATAAAGCTGCCTTGCCTCGCAACATCTGGCGGCACCGGAACTATCCAGAAAACGAAACGTCGTCAATATAGAATACTGACAAAACTAATTCAAAGGCAAGCACACTCTGGGGTTTCTGGCATAATGTTACTCCACATTTGTTGGATCCCAGGACACATGTCTTCCATCATGTAATCCTCCCAAAGCGGCCATGTCCGACTCCTCCAGCTGAAACCCAAACACCTATGAGTGTGTGTGAGAGGAGAGGTAGAGGAGGAGGAAGAGGTAACCGGTGAAATGAGAAAATGTATGGCTGTGTCATTACAGATTGTAGTAAGAGTTTAAAATATATATATATATATATATATATATATATATACACACACACATATATTTTCATTATTTAAAAATCAGAATAATTCTGATATATACATATATACACTGTATATACATATATACACTATTTAATTAATCTATGTTTTAATACAGATTATTTTTTCTTTCTTAATATTGTGTCTTAGCCTTATGATATTTTTTTCTCTTTCAATTGTTGTCATACCTGCTTGATCGGTGGCTCACAATAACTAATCATCCTTAACCCTTTCTAATCCATAAAATGTTTTTTACAATCAAGCAAAATAGTGTAAAAGTTTTTTGTTTTTTTTACTCACTTGACAGTTTTCTTGAATCCTCTTCTTTTTCGTAGATTTGGGGATTGTAACAACTCCATTCTAAGGAAAAAGCAGAGAAACCATAGCAATGTGTATAAAAAACAAAAACAAAACACAACGTGAAAGACCAATTCAACTTAGGACGGGCAATATCTGAACAATGTGACAACCTGAATACTCCAGCGGATGCAGATCTGAGCAGGTGTGCGTCTATATTTTTCTGCTATCTGGAGAACAGTCGGGTTGCTGAGGACTTGACCCTTGGCCAGAGGACTGTACCCTTCAAACACAACTCCCTCCTGGCGACAGTACTCCATCAGGTGACTGGGCTGCTGGAAAGGATGGTACTCCACCTGGTGGATCATATCATTTTTAAGATGTTATCAAAAGCATTTTATTGCACCTAGGTAGTTCTGTTTAACATTTACTTACTTACTTACGTACATTTACTTTATATACTCCAACACTGCGATTGTTTTCACTAAAGATTCTTGTTTTGAAGCATCTCAGAAAGAACATTACCTACATAATCCATCCCTGATCATGTCGCTAAACAAACATCTATTAATGAATCATTTCATATTTTTTAATGTCTAACTTGCCCTCTAAAAGATTCAGGTACTGTACGCAAGTTATTGAGGCGGAGAGAAGGGGAATAATCTCACCTGATGGCCTCTATAGGCTAAAAAAAACAAACAAATAAATCTAATTGAGGGTTTTCTTCTGTTAGAAAAAAAATTACCTGGTTGACATGTGGCACGACAGTACAGTCTTCCTTTAACTCTTCCAGGTGATGGACCAGGAAGTTGCTCACTCCGATAGCACAGCACAGCCCTAAAGTGACCAACAGGGATAAGTATGGATACACAGGATTATGCTCTATGAAATACCCACTCTGACAGTAGGCTACTCTATCATAAAGATGCTTGCTGTAGTCACTTATTGCTCACTTTCCAACAGTGTTCTGAGATGATCTTTCATGTTCTGTACCTTCTTTATACAGTTCCTCCAAAGCTCCCCAAGTCTCAGCTCTCATCTCCCTGTTGGAGCAACCACGTTGCGGTGACTCTGGCCAGTGCATCAGGTACAGATCTGAAAAGCGGGCAGATGATGATTTAATGAAAGACTATAAAAAGCAGGAAGACCACAAACTGCATGCAACGTTGGGGAATGAAGACTGCCATGATATCAAAAACAACTATTGTTGGAGAAAGTTGGTACATCTCCCATAATAATGAAAACATAGAAAACACACAAACCATACCAAAATATTCCACCCCCATTTTGGAGCAGGAGTCAAGGCACGCTTTCTTTGCAGCTTTGTATCCATAGTCCCCGTGCCACAGTTTACTGGTGACCCACAGATCACTTCGTGGTATCCCGCTTTCTGTGATAGCGTCACCCAGTTTCTTCTCGCAGCCGTAGCGCTTTGCTGTGTCAATGTGGCGCACCCCACACTCAGTGAGTGCATACACAACGGCTTCATGGGAGTACCCGCCATCATGTGATGTGCCTGGTATAGAGAGAGTCAAGTCAGCTCAGTTCCACTCAAAGGTTAAGGTATGAAAATACATTTACATTTAGACCATTGTTAGCAATGATAGGCTAGATCTTTTTAATATTCCACAAATCAGAAAGTGTGAAAGTACCTTTTAAAAGTAATAGTAAACACTACATATAGTACAGTTTGAGCAAATATGACACAAAATGTATTGTTTTAAGAAAGTTACCAACTGTAGCTTGTTTATCATATTAGGGTTTCTCCAGAATGCCAGATTTAAATAAAAAAATTAAAAAAATATAAATATATATAAAAATAAATAAATAAAATGCTTGATATAAAATATCAAGCTATAAAGCTTAAAGCATAAAGCTAACTGTAAAACATCATATTGCATTGATTGTGTTTTATGCATTAGTGTTATCATTACACAGTAAAACTCACCTAATCCAAGTAACGGAATCTGCAGACCATTGGAAAGTGGGATTGTAGGACACCTCAGCTCTGGTGCGAAGGTCATGTTCCCTGGGCAGTGCTGAGCAACTTCTCTATCTGCAAATACCCTCTATATTAAAACCGTCTCTATATCAGAATCGGTTGTAGGGATACTTTAAGAATACCCACAACTTTCCCAAGTATTTTTAAATTACTAATTGCTGCATGCAAGCACTTTACCACTAATAATACGTAAACTACTTGAAATTTGATGCAAGCCGTTATTAAGGAACTGTTTTCCTGGTTTCCAATCGTTTTCAAAACCAAGTGCGCTAGCATCTCTGGAGTGGGTGGAGATGTGCCGCCAATGGAAAATCAAAAGACATGATACTCAAGCCAATGAGTCCTCCGTAAATTTAGCACAACAAAAATGGCGTCGGTCTCCAAAGGGTACCAAATATGCTCAAGTGAGTAAAAATTGATGTACAAGACTGTAACGTATAACAAATAAATATAATAAATCGCTATATTTGTTAGTAGTAGTTAGCTATTTGCAGGTTTTCCCAACAACACAGTCGTGCATTTGATTAGCTAGCTAGCGTATGACGTCCCCTCATACCACGCTAATGCTAAAATGTCAGAGCTCCTTTCCTTCAGGCTCTTTAGTTAGAGTTAGCCAACATGGCGACCATGTAACGTTAAAGCAAACGGACTATGTGGAGTGCCAACAAAATGAGGTGAGTTTTTCGTTATAGAAATAAATAAAACATAATTTATACTGTGCTTAATGCAAATAAATATTTATGTGGCAGTACGGCTAACCCGCGGAATGGCGTTATGTATACGTTATTTACAGCTATTACTGGCTTAAGATGAATTGTGTTAAAAATGTAATGGTTGCATACTAACCTTAAGGCAGTTTTGGGGTAACATCAGGCTCACATTTATTTTTTCTTTGCTTACTGACCAAATTCAGTTTGTCCCATTAACAAATTCAGTTTGTTCAGTGGTGTAGGAAATGATTCTGACACAGTACGAAAAACTATCCTGAGACTCACCTAAAGGAAATAGACCTACCGTTGCTGATGTTAGTGGGTCATCTCTAGCTTGTTCGATCACAACAGTTTCACCTTACAGGCTTTTTATATTAACTTTCTTTATAAATAGTCAACTGGTGTGTTCTGAAAGCTTCACGTGGACATGCAAAAAGTGATTCCACAAATGAAGTTGCAAAAGCATGAGTGTAAAGCCATATACTTCTTATAGCATGCATTGGATGTTGCCTAAGTGAACTCTGTTGTGAATGCTTGCAGGGACTTGGAGTACATTTTAACCCTCGTTATCTTCCCGTCGACCGTGCAACGTTTTGTTTTTCTGGGTCAAAATGTAATTTTTTTAAAAAAACATTTTGTTCATGTTTTATTGACACTTTTGTTGCTTTTCGACATTTTTGTCACTTTTTTCAATGTTTATCACTTTTTTTCCACGTTATAAATGTCACTCTCTGCGTTTTTCCCAAATTTGTAAAGCAATTTTCAACGTCCAAATACTATTGAACAGAACACCTAAATTCATTTAAAGTATAAATTAATCATTTGTTTTATTTGTACAGAGCGTTGAAGGGAACCTCCACGTTATTTCTTTTGACAATTTGTTTGAAAGAAACCCAAATTTATAATATAGAAACCTTTTGAAAACGGGTCAAATTTGACCCGAGGACAACAGGAGGGTTAATGGGATGTTCTGCCTATCTTTGTGCCTCCTCTGATGCAGGGTCCCCCGGTGCTGCATGGGGCTCCAGCGAGCCTATTTGGTTTGGCCAATCCTGCTGCTACTCCTGGTTGGTGCAGCATTGACCGCTCTGCTGCCCCCTGCTGAGGACCAAGGAGGTGTTGGTGGCCTAGGAGTCCTACGCGAAGCAACCTCACACAAAAATAATCCTACGAAGGACCACCCTAGTGACAGCATAGGGGAGGAGGAGCAGAGGTTCACCATCATCATCCAAACTTACAATCGCACAGACATTTTGCTCAAACTCCTAAACCATTACCAGGCAGTGCCTCATCTTCAGCAGATTATCATAGTCTGGAACAACATTGGGGAGCAGACACCTCTGAAGTTATGGAACTCTTTGGGGCCTCATCCGGTCCCTCTGGTCTTCAAGAAGCAGACTATCAATAACATGCGCAACAGACTACAACCATTTTCTGAGATTGATACTGATGGTCAGTATATTGTCTGCAAATGGTTTATGCTCTGAGATGGGACTATGCTTATATAGAACTATATATGTTTTACCTGTTTCAATATTTTTCAATGGTGACTGTTTGATTTTTGCTTTTCTCCTTAGCGGTGCTGATGCTGGATGACGACACCCTGGTCAGTGTTCCTGACATCAGTTTTGCTTTCTCTGTCTGGAAGGTAATAAGCTTCAGGGACAATGTAGATGAGAGTGATTAACATTCTGCAACTACACTGGATTTGGGTTTAAAATAATAATTTATTATGTAAATAAAAAAGCATGTGGTGCTGCACCATCAGCAGGTACAGCATAAGCTGTTTTGTCTTTGGTTATGCAGCAATTTCCAGACCAGATTGTTGGCTTCGTCCCACGCAAACATGTCTCAACACCAGGAGGAGCGTACAGTTACGGCAGTTTTGAACTGCAGGACCCAGAAACAGCTGGAGGTGACAAGTAAGTTGTGCTTTTCTTTTGTCATAATTTCTTTTTTTCAAGCTAAACATAAAATTCACTTATTGGCTCCTTGTTACTTACTTTGTTCTTACTTAGAGATGGGCGTAAAAAAAACATTAAAAAAGTTTCTTGTTGCTAAATATATATACTTGCTCATCAAGTGTCTGACCTTCACACCCCTACGTTGAAAGGAGGAGCTTTGCTAATTTCTAGTGATGTTAGATTTGTTGACAAATAGTTATTTTGAATGGAGTTTACTCAATTCACAAGCAGGATTGAATCGTAAATCCTGCTTCTGTATCGTGCACGCACAGTTGTCACCAGAGCCAGATTAACTTCCGAGAGCTGCTGCTCCAGACTCTGGTAGAGATGTTCCGACACCAGCGTTTTAGGCAGTATCGGTATTGGGGAGTACTGGAGTTTATACACGATCCTATACGTATGTATAAAAAAAAAAAAAACCTAAAGAAAACCTACATTAAAGTAGTTAATTTATGTTCTTTTCTTTTATGACTGACTGCCAAACTGGATAATAAAAGAAGGTTCTGTGTCGTTAATTGTTTGTGTTTGGTCATGTTTCACAAAGAGTTTAACCTGAGCCAGACCGACAACAGAGATAGAAGCATATCCCATCCATACAGGGAGAGTAGTATACAGTTCTTAAAACATAATAAAATATATGACACACTGGTATAGGATCAGTACTCGGTATCGGCCGCTACGCAAGTTCAGGTATCAGGATTGGTAACTGGAAGCAAAAAATGGTCTGGGACCATCTCTAGACTGGTTGAGCGTGCACCCCCTGAGCCCCCTAAATTTATACAATTGTGGCATCTGACACTGTTCATTTATTAGATGTAAAAAGCTAAGAGAGCTTGCAGAATGTAGCAAACTCATCGCGCTGGAGCTGGGTAATTTGAAGTGGCGAATCGAGATATTTTGGAGGTGGGAAGCTGCAAATTCAGGGATGCATGCTGGGTGGTTTCTGTCGGTCAAAGCGACCATCGACTGACTGAACAGCCAACTGAAATGCACTAGCTCTTTTAGATGACAGTAGGCCTGGTACAGTTTTTTTTCTACTTTTTATACCTTGGGATAAAAATGTGTCTAAGTATTTCAAATATACAAATACAAGCTATTAAAGTATTTTGTTACAAATTAAATCTTTTTTTCCCCTGTCCAGCTAAATGCAAATTACAAAATAATCAAATACTTTAATTCTTTCTTGATCCACTCACTGCAGGTACTCCATGGTGTTAGTTGGTGCTGCCTTCTTCCACCGCCGGTACCTGCAGCTCTTCCAGGACCAACCTCAAGCAGTGCACGCGCTGGTGGATGAAACACAGAATTGTGACGACATTGCCATGAACTTTGCTGTAGCGCTGTATTTGAGGAAACACTCTATAGGCAAGGTTAACAAACCCTCCGGGGTCTTTGTCAAACCTGTAGACCTCCGCAACCTGGAAAAGGATGCCAGGAGCGGGTACCAGGGCATGTGGCATCGTCCTGAACACCTTCTTCAGAGATCCTACTGTATGAACAGGCTGACACAGATCTACGGCTTCATGCCACTCTGCTTCTCCAACCTGATGGTGTCCCAGTTTGGCTTCCCCAGCTACGCCAACCATAAGAGCTGAGCTGCCAAACAGCTGATTATTTTGGATTGAAAGAAGACAGACTCAAGTAAGTCTGCGTTGGAAAAATAACATCTGTCTAGAATCAGGGTTAGGTTGACATTGTTTAGACACTGCTGATCCCTGCATGTGTAGGAACTCTAATTTCAAATTTCACAGACACAATATTTGAACAGTATTGCAACAAAGTGTTTCAGCAGTGGGTGAAATACAAAATAAAATGTTTTTTAATAAGAATAGTTTAGCTCAGTGTTGTGCTCTTTCTGTATCTTGTGATACTGAGCTGTTTCATCACTGCATCTGCAGGACTATCATTGATTTAGGACAATCAGAATTTTCTAAACATGGCCCAGTCTGAGGAAACATCTATATTTGATAATGTAATCTCTATGTTGTTACCAAAGCTGCCTTTCTTTCAGTGCTACCAACCCTCTCAGTGGATTGTAGTGGTTGGTTTACAACCAGCAGGTGTTAGTTTTAGATCTTCTATGACAAGTGGCCTCATTTGTTACCATGATTTACAGCTCTCTGAAGCTGTCATGTAAATATTTGTTTTTACTACATTTATTTAGTTTATGGATTGTCACTTTTCTGGTGAGCTTGTCTAAATTTGTAGGTACTGTTATTCAGTATTTACTGGTCAAAAGAGTGTCTGTACCAAAGGTGTGAATTTATGAATAAAATACAGGTATTTTGTACATTCTAGGTAATTCTTACTATGCATGCATGGACAATCTTTTTCTGTTGTTTTTGTTTTTTTTAAACGTGTGCACATTATAAAGACTGTATCATGTTAATAAGTTAAATAAAGCCAACACTCTTTGAACAGAATTTGTGGATGAATTCATAATTATCGGTAAATAACAGTTAAGGAGGAACTACAGTTTTTTCCCCAGCCTGTACCCTATTTTCCTATGTTTTTGTGTCTAAGTGATTTATGGGAACAACAATCTTTGAAATTGGTCCTGTATTAAGGACTGTATTTTGCCACACAAAACCGTTACAAAAAACTTGCATTTCTTTTGAAATATGTTAGGTCCATATGTGTTTATGTTGTAAATGTGAAAAGGAACTGCTACCTTCTGTCAGCCCTGGCCACTGAAAAGAAAGAAGTGGAGAAATCAGGCCGATTACAAAAGCTGGTCAGTCTGATGTCATGTTGCCTGAGCTCATTACTATTCATGAGCTCACCCAGTTGGCCAGGCTCTCATTGGCAGCTGTTAGCCAATCAGAGTCAAGCAGCTTAGCTCATTGAATATTAATGACAACTGGCACAAATCGAGCCGAGTCTTTGTGCAGGCTTCCTATACCACGCTAGAATGGCTTGAAACAAGATAACTAAGGCATTTTTTTCCAGAAAAAATGTTAGAGTCCATGGTAGAACTTCAGACATTACCACAAAGTAATTAAATATGTGTGGCAGGGCACCTTTTAAGCAATAACGAAACAGGCTACAATGTAAGTTACGGGGCAATTGTCCAGCTTGTTTTGCCACTGACAGGCTCAGATTAATATTCTGTCTGACATTATGGAAAGAATCCCTTCAGAGATAGACCTTTAAACCCTCTTTGAGACCCTTTTTGTTTAACCAGAAACAGCTCTGAAGCCGCTAGCGTTTAAGCCACCAGGCTCCATTTAAAAAAAACAAAAAAAGCTATGCTTTTAGCACGTATAGAGCAAACATATTTTCACATGTAAATCAGTAAGCTGTGTTTATTTCAACCACAAATAGGGTTATGATGGTTGGAAAAGGAGAAAGACGACCCAAAACTGTATTTCATAGTTTTTTAGTTTCTTTCGACTTTGAATAAAGTGTATTTTATAATGGTAAAATTACTGTTTATTTACGTGGAGTCTGGTGGGTTTAGCAAACGTGATTTCACGGATGTTATGTTTATTAAAAAAAAAGAAGAAGAAAAAAGGATATTACTCTTTAACAAAAAGTTCTCCTTAGAAATCTCTTCCATATTGTTGTCAGACATTAATTTGAGCCTGTCGGTGGCAAAAAGAACATTTGTGACGGTAAATACAAGCTGGACCTATTAACTGGCAGTGTAGCTTGTTTTGCCGCTGCCAAATCCAGTGATCTTGCTTAATACTGGACCAATTTCAAAGATTGTTGTTCCCTTCAGTCACGGAGACACAAAAACATAGGAAAATAGGTTGGGGGGGGAAAAAAACGGTAGTGAACAGAGGTCAAGATCCTGAGATATACTAAATGACTGAAGATTTTTCTTTTCCTGATTTTGTTTTCAGGGCTTCCAAGCTGAATTACTGACATATTGATGCATCTTGTTGCTGACAAACAGTATCACTCCTGTGTGTAGAAGTACGAGTTGCCACTTGTTCCTAATTATGTGGTAAATTCTTGATTTAATGACTAGTCCCCTCTTTAATTAAATGCAAATATAAATGCATAATTAACTCCAATTGTTTTAATAGCAACATAAGACAAGCCCACAGGACTGTATATTACACTGAAGTCAGCAAATAATTCAGTCACTGAATCATATCAGCACTCTGTTTTTACTGCCCAGGCTTATACAATCGCTTTCAATAATATTAACCGGAAAAATCTAACTTTAAAACAATTTCCAGTCTCTGCATACCATTAAATCAGCTTATGGTCATAACAAACCCTGATAAAAAACTATATTAATAAACAATTACACCGACGCCCTCTTGGTGGATAAAAGTGTCCTTGCGTATTCTGGGGTAACTGTGGACTCCCAGTTCTTTCAAAAAGCATCCGAGAGACTTTGCAGAGTCTCATTGTGGTCCAGGTCCACCACCTCCACTGACCCCAGGCCCACCTCCTGGCCTGGATCCACCCGCACCTGGAGAACGCATGTCATGCCACAGCTTCACAAGAGGCTCCCTTTTCCTCCAAATCAGTTTGTGACCATACGCCACATACCATCTGTAGGACAAAAAACATGGAGACGGTTGAGATGTACTGACTGCAGGACAGGATACTACCAAACTATATAATCCACAACAAGAAGATGAAGGCTGCTGTAAGTAGCTGAAAAAGCTGAAGTTCCAGTATATTGTGAATAACTGAGCAATAATGCATTATATAGTAAATACAGTATTCATCAGCTTTTATCACATGAAAGAAATCCCATACTAATGACAACTGAGCCATCTATTGCACATCTGCTGATGAAGGCAGATGTGTTTGAAAGATCTTGAAAAAGCTAGTAAGTGGACTTTGATTTAAGATTTTTTTTTTTTCAAAACTATAAAAACACTTTATGGTGCCATTGCTTTCTCACCTGCTGTTAAGAATGAAGTCTGGATGGACCTCAGCTACAACAAGAAGTTTTACACTTTCACTGTATTTCTTACAATTTGGGCAACAATCCAATTATCTCTTATTGGCATCTGATGTGTTTTGAGGATAAATGTAAGATTTAAGGGACATTCTGCCCCAATATAAACACACTTATTTTCAATGAAAAATAAAGTCGGCCACTCACACTCCAAAGAGGGCGCCTCCAAGGTGAGCTGCGTGGTCAAAGAGCCGCCATCCCAGTATGAGCCCTGCTGTATCTATGGCGACGAGTACTTTCAGAGCCTAAAGGCGGACCAATGCCAGGAACCTGACGTTACACACAATGTGCTGCACCAAATCAAGAACTATTAAGCTACCATGCATCCAGACATGCGTACAGTACTTAGACATTCGCTTACATGCACAGGACATTGTCCGTTTTGCTCATGCAGAGAGTTACATCTCTTATCTGCAGCTAAAAATAAAAAAATGGGAATGTCAACACCCTATTACCAAACTATTTCAAATCATATTGCACTTCAGACTTGTGTCTCTACTAGTGCTGTCAGTTAAACGCGTCATTTACGACGTTAATGCAAACCCATTTTAACGGCATCAGTTTTTTTATTGTGAGATTAACGTTATTTTTGGCCTAGCAAACTTTGTAGTTTTTTTCCCACATGATGTTGCAACAACTAGAAACTACAACACCACACATCTAGCTAGACGGGAAACAAAACAACAGGCACGCCACACACACTTGTTTGGGCTTAAAAGAGTAGTAACGTTGCGTTTTGAGTGGATGGCGAGCGCGCGAGACGCCGAAATGGACGCCAATAAGATTCTGGATGGAAAGTTGACTTTTTAATAGTTGCCAAATGTTCCATTGACAAGACCAAAGTGATCTGTGTGTTTTGTTGCTGTGAACTGAGCTACCATCGCAACACGTCCAGTCTGAAATACCACTTGATGGCCAAGCACACAGCTGATGTGAATTCTCCTGTCTTCAAAGTACAGTGGGTACGGAAAGTATTCAGACCCCTTTAAATTTTTCACTCTTTGTTTCATTGCAGCCTTTTTCCAAAATCAAAAAAGTTCATTTTATTTCTCAGTAATGTACACTCAGCAACCCATCTTGACAGAAAAAAACAGAAATTTAGAAATTTTTGCATATTTATTAAAAAACAAAAACTGAAATATCACATGGTCATAAGTATTCAGACCCTTTGTTCAGTATTTAGTAGAAGCACCCTTTTGATCTAATACAGCCATGAGTCGTTTTGGGAAAGATGCAACAAGTTTCTCACATCTGGATTTGGGTATCCTCTGCCATTCCTCCTTGCAGATCCTCTCCAGTTCTGTCAGGTTGGATGGTAAACGTTGGTGGACAGTCATTTTCAGGTCTCTCCAGAGATGCTCAATTGGGTTTAAGTCAGGGCTCTGGCTGGGCCATTCAAGAACAGCCACAGAGTTGTTGTGAAGCCACTCCTTCGTTATTTTAGCGGTGTGCTTAGGGTCATTGTCTTGTTGGAAGGTAAACCTTCGGCCCAGTCTGAGGTCCAGAGCACTCTGGAAAAGGTTTTCGTCCAGGATATCCCTGTACTTGGCCGCATTCATCTTTCCCTCGATTGCAACCAGTCGTCCTGTCCCTGCAGCTGAAAAACACCCCCACAGCATGATGCTGCCACCACCATGCTTCACTGTTGAGACTGTATTGGACAGGTGATGAGCAGTGCCTGGTTTTCTCCACACATACCGCTTAGAATTAAGGCCAAAAAGTTCTATCTTGGTCTCATCAGACCAGAGGATTTTATTTATCACCATCTTGGAGTCCTTCAGGTGTTTTTTAGCAAACTCCATGCGGGCTTTCATGTGTCTTGCACTGAGGAGAGGCTTCCTTCGGGCCACTCTGCCATAAAGCCCCGACTGGTGGATTGCTGCAGTGATGGTTGACTTACTACAACTTTCTCCCATCTCCGACTGCATCTCTGGAGCTTAGCCACAGTGACCATTGGGTTCTTCTTTGCCTCTCTCACCAAGGCTCTTCTCCCCCGATAGCTCAGTTTGGCCGGACGGCCAGCTCTAGGAAGGGTTCTGGTCGTCCCAAACGCCTTCCATTTGAGGATTATGGAGGCCACTGTGCTCTTAGGAACCTTAAGTGCAGCAGAAATTTTTTTGTAACCTTGACCAGATCTGTGCCTTGCCACAATTCTGTCTCTGAGCTCTTCAGGCAGTTCCTTTGACCTCATGATTGTCATTTGCTCTGACATGCACTGTGAGCTGTAAGGTCTTATATAGACAGGTGTGTGGCTTTCCTAATCAAGTCCAATCAGTATAATCAAACACAGCTGGACTCCAATGAAGGTGTAGAACCATCTCAAGGATGATCAGAAGAAATAGACAGCACCTGAGTTACATATGAGGGTCACGGCAAAGGGTCTGAATACATATGACCATGTGATATTTCAGTTTTTGTTTTTTAATAAATATGCAAAAATTTCTAAATTTCTGTTTTTTTCTGTCAAGATGGGTTGCTGAGTGTACATTACTGAGAAATAAAATGAACTTTTTTGATTTTTGGAAAAAGGCTGCAATGAAACAAAGAGTGAAAAATTTAAAGGGGTCTGAATACTTTCCGTACCCACTGTATATTTTCACTGTTTAATTGATGGGCAACGTTACATTGTGTGAGAGATTATTGGTGAATGACTGCTCCAAGCGAGAATATTAGGTGTGAAATTGAACACTACAGTAGGCAATAGGCCAGTGTTGTTTTCAATTTTAAAAAAAATTGCACAAAGCAAGCCGATCCACTTTTCCATGTTGATAAGAAAAAAAGGGACAAAAAGAAATCAAGGGACATTTACAATAGATAAAACATGTGCAATTAATTTTGAGTTAACTATGACAATGCAATCAATTGCAATCGTTTGACAGCACTAGTCTCTACAAAACAAAACAACCTGGGAGTGCACAAACACACACACACACACACACAGTACATCACTTACATTTCCTGCTGTGAAAGTGATCATGGGGAGGAAGATTATTCCTAGTTTGGCCTCTGGCACCTTTGCACAGACTGCGGCCAGTACTGCCATGACAGCTCCTGACTACAGAGTAGACAAAAGACAGGTCAAAACGTTAGGACTGCTGTAGTTCTTTTAAATCAAGCTGTATGAAGATTTGAGCAAAACTCTTACTGCTCCTAATGATGGATGGAGACGTCCAGTGGCAGTTTTACACATGTAGCTGACCATAGTAGAAATCACACCTGAATATACACATTATAATTGCAATATCACTTTCTTGCGCCAAAAAACGTAATTCATCCATTTCATCATAGATACAATATATTTTACCAACTGGTTCCAAATGTTAATATAGCCAAATGTATTAAACTCCAAGACTAATGAGTCTAATTAAATTCAGAGTCATTTACCTAAATAGTAAATATGTAATATGTACAATATGTCTTTTTAGTTTTCTAAATGTCATTAAATTTGATGACGTAAAGATTAAGTTATCTATAACTTGTGTTACTTAAATTGTTGAACCTAAATAAATTATGTAAGAGATTAAAAAGGTTTCGGGTTTGACAGATTCAATGCTGTTGCAACACTGGATTTATAATCAATTCAATGTTATCAGACCCCAGGTCTATCTTTATTTGACTCACCAGCAGACAGGTAGAGTGCAAGAAACTGCTCCTTCCCTAAGAGAGAGACAATTCCTGATGAGAATGTCCACAGGACATACATGTTGGCCACCATGTGGATAATGGAGTAGTGGCTGAAGCAGGACAGGGCCATGGGAAGACACCGTGTTTCTGGTGGGGGACAGAAAAATGGACAGAAACAGAGAACGTGATCATGGCCAGTGGATCCAGCTGCACATTTTACACAGGCAAGAAAATCCTTCCCTTTACTGTCCTTGTGTAAGCCATTTGTATTATGTAATTGATTTAAAAAGAACATGCATACTCACTGGAGGCTGGGTTGGACGTGAAGTACTTAATCATGGTTCTTTGTATTGAAGGGATGCGCCAGCAACACAGAACTACAGCATTTATTGCAATGATGCCTGGAAAACAGTGATAAGGAAAGCTCCTGACTATGAAGAACTGTGGGGATTACATTCAACATGTGCAAAGGTGTGGATGCTAGCTATTCAATTTTAAGAAATACAATGACAAAGGGAGTCCGTCTGCAAAATTACCGGTTACAGTCTTCTGTCCCTCTGTGAGACTGCTCCAGAAGTCATCTACCATGGACATAAGGAGAAGGAGCTGCTGCTGGAAGCCTGACAGTTTGTTCCACCAGTCATGCCAGTACACCATGTCCTGAGACCCCTGGTGACATAGGAAAGGTAACATGTGATCTTGTGAAGTGCTGTCCCAATCCCATGTACACCTATCTGAGCCCATTTGGCCTCACACATTCACTCACTTAGCACCTGAGATCAATTAAGTCTGTGAGTCTTTAGTATTTAGACCTCAGGGCTCACTCTGCGATTGGGTTATATATGTTAACAGCAGTGGAGGAGAGAGCCAGCAGTTTGCATCATTAAATCTCACCTGTAAGAGTTTTTCTGACTCCTCTTCAGCTTTTGCAGTCTTAACTCTTGACTTCAGGGTCTCATATTGCAGAATGGCAGCCGCACCAAAGGAGCAGCCTGTAAACTGACATAGAGTAAGACAACAACCAACGGCATCATTCTATCCCAAACCAAAGTACTGCATTCATCTTTTTCTCATTCTAGTAAAAGAATGGGAGGACCTACTCCTACTGTGAACATCAGGGGTTTTAAAAGTGTTGGTCGGGGGACTTTGGGAGGAGGGGGACCTGGTGTGCCAGCCTCAGAAGGTGAAGCTTTTGATTCTTGGGTGACATTTCCTTTCTTTATATCCGGCCTTTTGGCTTCCCGACGGAAACTGCACCTCTGTTGGTTGTGGGGGTACAGTCTGCCAGACAAAACGTGTAGACACAGTGTTATTACCTAATTTACAGATAGACAGCTTTGGTAAATACACAATAACATGGACATCTGTATGATATAAGGCAAAGCAATATAACAGCCACACAGGGGAAAAAGCATGTAACGTTCCTATTTTCTTGTTGTATTTGGTCTTTGAAATGTCAATAACAGTGAAAACTGTCAGCCCACAGTGAAAAAAATTAAAATTTGCCTGTTTTGTCTGATTTGCAGTCTAAAACTCGTTAAATTTACAATTGATTGAGATATTTAAAAAAAAGAGCATCAGTTAATTAGGCCCCATGACCTAAGGGTTAACTATTGGTCATTATCATATTGATTTATTAGGCTATAGATTTAATAGGGTAATGTTAAAGGCAGGAAATGCTGCTTGGACAGAGATAGCTAGCTAGCTATCACGGACAATGTTGTAGCGTTAGCTACATTTTCACTGTAACAGATGAAATACACCTCTGTCTTCAGTCCCGTGAAGCTCTTTTCATTGACACTCGGAATAGTTTAGTTACGTGAGGTAACGTGATTAACGTTAATCTTAACGTTGGCGAGAATTGACCAAACACACAAAAACACGTCCTGCCCGTTATTCTTGTAAAGGCAACCACCGTCACATGAACAGCTTTACATCTGCCCACCTGGAGCTTTGTGAAGTAGTGTTGTTGGACCTGATGAACTCTGTTTTAGTCCATTTCATTACACATCCTCTCCACGCCATGTTTGTTATGACCTCCTGCCTGAAGCCCCTCCTTCTCACACTGGAGCTAATGCTGCTTTCAGGGACTCGCGTAAAAGCTCCGACGACTGTTTTCCACCCGCGTCCACTCTGGAGCTCTTCTTGGCATAACAAAGTACTTTTTGAGGAGGAGTGGAGAAAGGACGTTATATATATATATATATATATATATATATATATATATATATATATATATATATATATATATATATATATATATATATATATATATATTCTCACTATTTGTAAATATGTACACACAGTTAACAGTAATAATGTGGCCTGTATGTAGATACTGTATGGACATTCTGAGAACTATTAGAAACATTTAAAACCATCAAATTACTTATATGCATAAGGATACTGCGCCAATAAAGAAAATTCGGATTCTGAAATATTGAAGAGAACATGAATGCAGCAGAAGTTGATATTTTTGTTTGTCCAGGTGGCACTTCACTCCCCTCTAGTGGCATATTAAAGTAGACATTTGTCAGCTAGCCAGTGAAGGCACAGTGATGGGAATTGCATATAATGACAGTACAGTACCGTTTTAAGGTACTTGTCTTTCAATTTCGTGCTATTTTATGCTTCCATTCCACGTTTTATAGGAAAATATTGTACTTTCTTTTCTTTTTTCACACTGCATTTATTTGTCACTAGCCTGTAGTCTCGCACTGGCAAACCTATCGCCACAGTGCTGTGTCAGCGTTGGAGTATTACAGCCTGTGGCAATGCAAAACTAATGATCAGTTTGTCAAATATGATGCATAGGCCCTTTTCTCAGTACAACAGTACACATTTTAACACAGCAGAAAAAGCACAGCTGAAAATGATCAAATTAAAGATGGCTGCATTGCATTTATCTGCTTCAGTCTCAGGGTGCTGGTTATTGTGCATGCTGGCTCCTGTCCTGGCTTATTGGGACAAATTAAATAGGACAGAGCCATTGTATAGATTTAACTACAAAACAGTATATAGAGTAGCTAAAATTACACATTAATGCATCAGTAATACTAATCCAATAATGTAAAACAATATCACACTCTGTCAGGGGTAGTTCTGCAAAATGCATACTTTTGATTCTTTAAGTACATTTCCCTTTAAATACTTTTGTACTTTTACTTGAGTAAAATTTTTAATGGACTTATACTCAAAGCAGTATTCTTCTTATTTCCATATTGATACTTGAACCTAAGTAAAGGATCTAACTACTTCTTCCAACACTAAAAATAGATATATAAAAGGATATATATAAAAAAAGGTTTTAAGGACATTAACAAAACGGAAAGAGTGAGAGCACTCTAAACTTCAGAATGTCAAATGTATAATAAATTAAAACAGATATGTTACTTCTTTTTCTTCTACTTCTTATTAAAACATTTGGTGAGCACACAGACATTTGTTTTCATTAAGACAAGCGTAGAGGCCTTGGACTAAACAGTATTGATGGCACCTGGTGTTGCTATTGGCAATTATCTGGAAAAGTTCCACAAACTCCGGACAAGCTTGCCAGGGAGTCCAGGAATAGGCGAATAAGGTAGAATTTACAGGGAGAAGGCTGCACTGCAGTGTCTGCAGAGTAACTATAGGCTCTCCTCCAGTGCAATATCTGCACTCAACTACCTGGGCTACTTTAGCTAGAGACAACAATGCACAGAGAAATTACTCATTATAGCTAGAAAAGAATAAAAGAAGTTTAGCAGCAGGTCTTAACTGAAGCGGTCAATACATCCCGTGGGGACATTATAATACAATCTCACTGCTGTGAAACAATTATATAGTACAGGAAAGTCTAGAGGTTCCAAGTCAAAGATACAGTGTACAAAGAAAGAAGAGCAATATGCCTTTGCCACTGTATGGACCCAAGGACACACTGCCAAGTTAAATGATATCCCATAGGTGCAAGTGTGGGGCAGGGTAGGACAGGGAGGAACGAAGAGAGCGGAGAATGGAAGGGAGGGACGACAGCGATAGGAGTAAGCATGTAAGGGGTTGAGGTGGGGAGGCCGAAATGAGGAACAGAAAGGGAGGAGAGTGGGCAAAATAGAGGGCGAGAATCATAAATATTTAAGCAGCATAGAAGTTAATTTAAGAGCCGTATGACGCTGCAGTCCTGCTATACAACAACTCAATCCTCACACAAACACATTCATCTCTCTCTAAATCTGTAGAGGTGCCTTTCTGCTCAATGCAGTGTGTTTTGTTCCTTCCCCCAGCAAAGGTATCCTCTTTCAGGTCCCCTCATTGATTTGCTGTGAAACGACGCCAGCCAGGATTTGCCTGTGTCGGCAACAGGGCAGCAAGGTCTCGGTCATGTGACAGGAAGTGTTTGAAACCTGGAAACAACTTGTCATTCATGTAGGACACTTATTCATCTTACTGCAGATATGTCTAGATAGAGTAACCAATCAAGAAACGGATGTCCAGCACCCATATTTGTGCTGTGCTTGGATCCACAGGCAGACGCATGATGCTGAGCGTCATTTGGCCTTGAGGCTTCTATCTCAGCCCAAAGGCCAGAAACATCTCCTACCAGCAAACCCGCCTTTATATACCATCATAGCGTCCCATCAGAACGCTGACAGTGAGCTTTGATTTGAGATGCTGCTCAATGGGCCGGGTTAGACCATACCACACTGTGACGGTGTTTTATGGTTTTTCCTGCATAGATTTTACGATTTGGTCAGTGTGTGATTCTTTGGGAAGCCGTCCGCAGCTGATTTATATGAGTGAGCAGTGTGAAGTGGACACTGAGTGGGATTTCAGAATCTGTTTATTTTACCCAGAATACCACAGGACAGCACAACAACATCAACCTCTCACTTCTCTGAGTGTAAATGTCTGTTGTTTTGTTTTAGGGTTACAAAAAAACCCATTAGAGAATGACACTCTCACACTCTTATGCACAAACTGTACCTTTGTTTACAAATCTGCCCTGGCAGTTCACACCGAGTTGATTACTCAACACCAGCAACTTCCTCAAGAGCTTTTTGGCACAAACCCATTAAAAATGGAACCGCCAGCTCATTCTGAAAGCACAGTGCAGCCTTTGTATACTGTATACTGTACACAATGTCTGTCAGAATTCTACTGCAGTATTATCAAATAACAGGCCCAATAAGGTGTCAGATGCTCAGGACAAGACTATTGATCTGTGATTCATTCATTAAATATTGATGTCTCTCAGAAAAATATCATCTGCAGAACGGTATAATGCAACATGGTACAGTCCGTGGTCAGCAGGTGTGTGAGGACAGAGCTCATCACTGTAATCATTTCTTTATTTGATAAAGCACCTTTTACAGACAAAGTCACAAAGTGCCTCACATGATGAAAATAATTCAAAAAGACCAATGAAAGTTATTTTAAAGATTAATACCTAAAACCCAAATAAATGTTTTTGTTAATTCAGCAGAGAATGGTTAACAAATAAGAAATACTCCATGAAAAAGTGTCCTAACACTTGGTGAATTTAGGATAATTCATTGTACTTCAAGCCCTCTCTCACTGGTGTAACAGCATTACATATATTTACAATGAAATGGCCCTGACACACAGATGATGAAAATTGCAATGGCTGTTTAATTTTGATAGATTTAAGTTGACCAATTCCCAAAAGATTTGAAAAGAAAGCAAGTCTTTTTCAATCCTTGAATAATTTCTAAATTTCTCCATATTATAAAAGTACATGTTTAATGACCAACTTGTGTTGTTGATGAGAAGGTCTGAAAGTCTAAAATGTATATGCAGCATTCTGGATCTGGGAGAAAAAAAAAACCTTGAGATGTATCATCTCGTTTTCAAAGGGGTCCCAACATACTTTATGCCTACTGTATAACACACACTCATTAAATGTGTGGTGTCTTGTTAGGCCATGCAGGCTGGGCTTAGTATGCATGGTGCAATGATAAGAATGGAATTGTTCATTCAAGCATTATAGGTGCAAATATGTTCTTAATTAGTGTTTTAAATGATGGGGCAGCATCCACCTAAAGAGTTGGACCATAATCATATTGAATAAATGTTGAATAGAAAATCAGGGTTTGGTAAAACTGTGTTGTCAGCATAATCGTCACAGATTGGTTAGGAAATTATAATCTATAATGAGAACACACACACACACACACACACACACACACACACACACACACACACACCTCGTGCTTAACCTGAGCCCTCAGTCCACCTCACTTACTCAAACATTCTTGCAAACGAGCTCACTAAAGAGCTCATCCTCTGTCGCTCTCGCGCGTTTCAGAGAGGGTCCCAGAAGGTGCTTATTTTGCAATTCTATCACTTGAAAAAAGCAACTTGCCTCCCTCTCTGCTCGGCGGTCCCAACTGAAGAAGCGAGTACGCACCAGCTCAGCCCAGTGCATATTCCTCCAGCCTACGATCGGCAGTATAATCAACCTCAACACCGCAAGGGGACATGGGTGATAAAAACGCCGGTAAGAAACTTCCACGTGTGTATGAATAAGTTATGAGCTCATTTTGTTGTGGTGTTAAGTTGTTTTTTGGGGTCCGTAGGGTTGCTTATTTGTGTGGATTTTTTTGAGCACATACTGCGGAACACAAAAAGCATTACTTTTGTTATTATATCTGCAGTAGGACATAATAAAGTAAGGATGCACTTCTTTATCCTGGGTTAGGGCCAGGGTGCGCATGCATGACACCTATAGGCTACTGTATGTGCGCTAACGAGCCCCAGATCAGCACATGCTCCAGTGCTGCAGCGCGATGCCGCCGCTGTGTATCCGGCTCCATATCTCACCCCCCCTACCATGACTAGTTTGGCCCCTCTCGCATGTTACACCTTTCCAGAAAGGGGGTATAATCCAGTTTTATCAGCAATATGGTTAACGGCTTTAGTCTCCCTGTCGGAGCTTTCGTTTATTCTATCGGTGCGGTCAGCTGATTCAGAGAAAAACTGCTGGCGCTCCACTTTTTTTTTCTTCGGTGAGATGAATGTGTGTTCTCCGGGCAGCGGTGGCGGTGTGGCCTCAGCGATCAGCATGCGGGTTGTTGACAAAGCTGTTCAACTCTGCCAGTAATGGGCTATAAAGGCTGTTATTTAGAGGATAAAGGATGCCATATGCTTCCAAGCAGCGTAAAATATGTCACTCCGAAACGCCTTGTTATAGTGTTGGCTGTGTTTTGCAGGATGGTTTAATAATGCATGGGGTTAAAGCTCAAAACAGGCGCATCCCCCTCTTAAATTATATTTGGACAAGGGACAGAGCGCCCTTGTTTAAGTGGGGTAAACTTCTTGCTCGTGGTCATCCTGATCTGGTTTATCCACAGTTTACAGTAAAGCAAAAATGCTGCAGTATAAAGGAAAATACAAAAGGCATGAGGTATACAGTATGTCAAAGTACCTGGGCAGGGGGCTTACCTACAGTACATCCTCTAGCTGTAAACCTGACTCACCCTTCCTAAATCCACTTTATGGCCTCACACATTGATCCCACACAGGGAAAATTAAGTGTTCACTTGGGCAAATATGAAATGCTTTACTGTCATGCATAATAATAATAAACAAAAATAATGACATATCTGCTATTGTTGTTAATACTTCCCACTTGAGCACAGTGTTTGCATCCTTTTATTGCATTTCAGGAGCAGCGTTATGATTCATTCAGATTGTTGTCATCTCATTTGAACTTTGTGTCTGCTCGTCGTCTGTTTAATAGAACTTCTTTATGCCACATGTGCACTGTGGAAACATTAAACATAAATAACTCCAGGACAATTCAATATAAAAAGCCGCTAGCTCAATGCAGTACATCAGTCTGACCTCACAGTATGAGGTATCTTCCTTTAGACCAACAGTTTGCCCTGTTTCCGCTCCCATTTTGTGACTCTTTACGATGGCAGAAAAACTTATTTACTTATTTATTTATATTATATATATATATATTTATATTTCTAGTTTTATTTATCCTGTATTAAGCACATAAGTTAGTGGTTTGGCGGGCTCTACACTATTGTAGCCTAGGGGAGAGTCGGGACGATTGAAACGCGGGAGGGATGAAACATTCCAGTTTTCTCAGAGTCCATTGATGATAGACAGACTTCCTTAGGTGAAAACATAGAGCATGTTAACCTCTTTCTATCAGCCAAATATCTTCCTGTTATTTCCTTTTAGCACTGAGTTACAGCCGATAAACGTGTTTATATGGTCAAAAGTAAACTTCATTAGCGGTTAAATTTTTTTGATTTGTTTTTCATTTAAAGGTTTGACTGCATGCTCATTCAGTAGACCATTTAGTGTTCTCCACAATCCCAGACTTTCATATTGCATGCTAGTTTACATGGAAAGCAAAACAGGCTGTAATGGCATATATCTATGTTGAGTAAATGCACAAATATCTGGTTTATCCCTTGTGTTGTCTTCCCGTTAACCATGAATAGTTTTCTCATGTTATCCTGTGGAGACTGACGGGCTGTGTTACTTGGATGTCCAGTGGTCTAACCCACGTTAAAACCTAGTGAAATGGCATTTTCAACAAGAGAAACATGATATAAATGGAAAAATTCTAGCTAAAAAAATGTCAGATCATCCATAGTGCATGATATTTCAATAACCGCTTCATACACCCTTCACGATGATGGCAATGAGTTAACAGACATTCACAAAAACGTATAGCCCTGCAACAATCTATCCAAAACAACACCTTTTGGAAGTACCATTCATGATATATAGAAAAATCTTAAAGTTTTGGGAAGTTTATATGACTTAAACTATGGTATGTATGTTTCATTCGTCCCCCCATGCTGTTTCATTGGTCCAGGAGGGACAGATGAAACATTATGCACGTCCCACTTTTGCTTTATTAATTCCTGAACGGTTTTGTTCAAAGCTGAATATGCAACAGTATTTGACAGATGACACGTGTAGGTTGCTAGTGACAAAATATTAGCTTTCAGTGCGATACGACCGCTTTGTAAATTATGTTTAATTAAAAGGTGTTCCAACTGTCCCGGCTCTCCCCTACCCTAACTCTGTAGCAATTTGATTCATTGTGATTTTGTTGGGGAATAGGAAAAGCATGCACCACTGGTGCACAATATCAACATAAGGGCCTTAAATTGGCTCCTGCTTTATTACCTGATCTCAAAGCTCTGTTTAGAAGAAGTCCCCTGTGTCAAAAGCTTGTTTTTAAGTTGCTACTGTGTTTACATGGTGCATATATCTAAATTAACTCGTTTGTGTGTCATTAAATAACCACACATAAAACCAGTGGGCAATGTTCCAGCATAGGAATACTAAACATAATGCACTGCTAGAGGGAGGATTGGGTCATATTCCCTTGCAGAGTCCCCAAGCAGGTTAATGACAGTCCCCTTATGAGGTATACTCATAACTCACGATCAAGCATATTTCCACCAGTGTTTCTGTGGTCTGATGGATGTGACATTCCTAACTGACCCAGGTGTCTTTCCTGTGCACACCTTTAAGAAAAGAGGAGAACCTTATCATAAACATGTACACGCAGCCACTCAGTGCCGCGGATTCATTTCTCACATTGCTCCCCTCTCCCCACCCATCTTTTATATCCCCTCTTTTTCTGCTTTTCACATGACTGCAACTTCATCTTTTATTCCTCCTATTTCGCATATGGGATGTAAAAAAGCTAACTGTGTCTTTAATATTGTGATGCTGATACTTGTTTGTGTGTCTTGTGGCTGTGTCGTACTCCGATTGCGTCCCTAACCACGAGTTTGCAAACTTGTCATTTTGTAAAGAGATTTTTGGCAGCTTTACATAATGCAACCATTAATAGTTTTGCTGATTTAAGCAAAGCAGACGACACATTAGCTTTGCAGAATATGAGAATGCTTTCTGGCTCCAACCAAGTGACATATAGGCTACTCTACTTTGATTTGATTGCTGACCATTTTCCAATACAGTGGTGATGTTTTTTTTGTTTTCTTTGAGTCACTTAGTTGAAACTTTAAAATGAGTTGTGATAGACAATAACATCTGCATATGTTGTCAAATATAAATGGTGCAAGGCAATGTAGTTGTTTGTGCTAATTGTTTTAAAAAAAATCTGACACACAAGAACATAGTTTTGACAAAAACAGAAACAGACATGATAATAATGGTGCATTCAAGTTCAACTGCAAAGTCAGAATTTCGATGTTCCCAGTTGGCCATTTCAACTGGAACTCCTCTGAAGTCGGATATCTGACTTGGAACGTCCGGAGAACCCTTAGACATCAATCCAACATGGCTGCTCTACGACTCATTAAATCAGGCATAAACACAGTGGGCATCCTGTCCAGCTTCTGTCTGGGGACATGCTGTTAATACATTGTTATTGCTTTGGCTAATCTGGCTAATAAAAAGTGCTAATTTACTGTATATTACTGCACGGTCCAGCCATGTGGGATTTTGAGGTTTCGTAGTCGAAAATCCAACTTCTGGGGGCGTTCCAGTTGAAATTTCCGACTGGGAACTTACAACTTCCGACTTCCCTGTTCAAACGGAATGCAACAGTATATCCATGCCTTCGACTTCCGTGGTCAACGGAACGTAGCATAATGTATGGTACTTTAAAGAAAACAATACTTGCAAAATTGTAAAACAAAGACTCAAATATTTGATAGCCAAATACTTTACATAACATTACTCTTAAACATGAGATTTTAAATGAATAAGTGGCTTTTTCATAATGATCTGTTCTGTTTTTTTATCTAGCGTGCCCCACTGTGGGCAACTGGGCTGTAAACACTTATAAACAACTGAGTCATCCACCCAGTCATTTTACACTTGGACTACATGTTGTTATATAATAATATATTATGTAGTTTAAATAAGTAAAAACCTGCATATAAACTTATGCTGTATATATTGTGTATAGTTTATCTGCCTGTTTTGTTGGAACTTTATTAAATTGAGTGAAATATTAGATCTAAAATGTAGTTGTAATGGCTGCACCGTAGGGAAAGGAAAATGGGAAATGCTAGATATGCTGTGCATTGTTTTATACATATTTCCATTTAATGAGATTTGATCTATGCTTGGGTGCACAGCATGAATGTATAATTATGGAGCCATTTGTTGGGTTGAATAGTTTGAGATTTAATGTGCGTGAAATACAGTAGTTCTGCATTCTACCACAGAAACCACCAAAACATTTAGTTAGTATTAATAAATTAATCTAAACTATAAAAACTAAAAGCACAAAATGTTTTTCTTTGAAATGAAATGATATGGAAGAAAAGGACATCTAAATCTGAATTTGCAGTTATTTGTCTTCTTTTAATGTGACCCGCATACATTGCTATATGATACCTTTCGATTGGAGTTCCATGTTAAGCTGATATAACCATACAAGGTGAACATTTTAACCTCACTTCTGTTGACATACAGTATATAGAAGGGTGAAATGAGAGCTGGCTGCTCTTTCCACAGTGTCATCACAGACAGATCTGAGTTTGCTCAAACACAGACAGGACAGGACACGTCTTTTTTTGGACAAGGTAAAGTTACGACACAAGCTCAGTGAATGAAGACGGGTCATACACCAAGTGTCACACAGGGTCTGAAGCTAAGAATGTCCAATTGGTAGAAGGGGAATTTAACATCTAAATTTAGTTTTCCCAAGGGCGGAATTTTGACTAGGGATGGGGTAATCCAACCCCTTTACTATTAATTATTTCAGGTTCATTTTCTTAAAAAAATCTCTCTGAACATTGGCCTCTTATTGCTCAGCCACCAAAGTCCACATAAGAGACTAGAGGAGCCAATGAAAGTGTGAATACACTCATCTGAGTCACCTGAGTCTTAAATCAATATGCTTAGCTATTTTTTTATTGCATTTTAGTTCCTCCCTGTGCCTTGTGCTATTATTTCCTCTTGTCTCTCTCTCTCTGCATATAGTGGTGATTGGCTCTGCAGTGGGACAGTTAGTGGGAGCTGAATATACAGCACCATCACCATATCTGTGACTCTGGGTCTGATGCCAGCTCCCCTCCCTCCCTCCCTCCCTCCCTTACACCTCTCTGACCTTTCCTTATTTGCATTGATGCTGTTGTTGAAGCATTTTGCTGACTTAAAACATCCTTTTATGTACAATTTTATGTACAGATTTTACACACTGCAAGGGCAAGGTAGTTAGTGCCGTATTTGTTGTCATTGTTGTGCAATGTTCTATGAGCAGAAGGAATTATTAGATCTACCTTAAAATACTTTAAATACAGCCATGTGTTAAATGAATGCTGAAGTAAAGGTTGTACAAAGTGTCTTTGTTCACTACACAGCCTCCAGAACAAGCAAATCCAAACATTTGTGTTTTGTCTTTAGAGAATCTGAATACTTTAGAGACTGGTGATTATACATTGTCTCATTCTCTGTCTCTCTTCCTCTCTCTGCTACATGGTCACATCTCAGTTTCTCTACATGTTATTTAATCCGAGTGCTTTATCTAATGGCACCCCCTAGAGTAGAAAGTTGCACCTAGTTTTGCTTTCATGATAACTCAATGCAACGCGTCTCACATCCTGGGCTAATTTAGTCTTTTGGATCATGATTGGTAAACCTAAAAGATCTTTAGAATACATTTAAATAAATCAGATTGAACATAGCACATATTTGTGAACTTTATACATTTGAAATCACACACTTTTGAGTTACTCTGTCTATATGCATTATTCAAATTGTCTTTATTATTGCATTTTGAGGAACACGTTTGTTCACTGTAGCGCCAACAACTATCGTCTTATTGTTGATTCCATTCATTTATAAAAGTATTAAGCCAAGCTTTAAAAAGGTTTTTAAAGGGCAACTGATGCCGTGAGAACTGTCGTATTACTATCACATGGTAACTAATTAGAAAAAGTATCATCTAGTTTATTATAAAGCCTGCTAATTTTGATTTGGTTCTATTTTGTTGTTCTTTTACATAACTATCCTGCTGCTTAATTATTTCTTTCCTTTTTTATTATGAAAAACCATGCTTTTGCCTTAACCTTACATATTTTGCTTGCCTGCTTAAGTCGAATTGTCTTTAGTGCCCAGCAGGTATTTTATCAAAGTACAAGTAGCCCACTTCAAAGTTGTATTTCAATTTTCATCTACTTTATAATTTTCCCCTATTCCAATTCAGTTCAAAATACTGTCCTTTCTACTCTTTTTAAAATGATCTCCACCTTGACAAACTACACCAATTAAATTATTGATTCATCAGGATTAATCCAATCAAATACTTATTTATTACTGGCACACAGGTCAGGTTTTCTGTACCTTATATTTTTTACTTATATATTCAAGCATTATGTATAACTGCAATACTAAGTAGCATTTTCAAAAGGTATTTCTAAAATGTGGCATTTCTACTTTTACTTAGTTAAACTATCAACAAGAGACTCACGTCACATGATTTCTTTATGTAAGTCGGTGCACGTGCACCGGTATAATGGCTGCTCCTACAAGGAAGCTGTTATTCTCTATAAAGACAAATTTAGGCTATTTTTTCTTCTTTTTTCCTGTTCATACCCTTTTGGAGAACGCACAGGTGCCGCACTGCTCGGAGACTGCTGTGTGGTGTCCACTGTTGATACCTGGGCTTTCATAATGCAGTGCCTGAGCCATAAACTTTCCGGTATGATCATCACATTGAGAAACCCCCTTTGTCTTTAAAACGGTGGGCTGCAGATGACGTAGGCTCTGCGTCGCACGCTTACTCTTGATCTGGGGGTGACAAACAGAGAGAAAAAGATCAGAAAAACATCTGTGCAGCCAGCAGCGTCCGATCGCAGCTCTGCATTACCTCACTCGTGGCCGGCCTGCCACTTTACCCCTGCAGTTTAACTTTGGCGTGCATGCTCTCTCTCTCTCCTATACTCTCTCTATCCCTTTCCTTTCCTGCTATTACGTCCGCTGCTGTTAAAGACGCTAAGACAGGAGGCGGGTGGGGGGCGGTGGGGGGGATGTACAATTAAGAGCACATTGTAACGTCCTTGCGTTGCCTGCCGTGGCGGAAGAAGAGTTTGCCGTGAACGCGAATGACCGAAGCTGGACGAGAAAGGGACAGACAGAGAGAGATAGGGCTAGAGAAATAAAGAGAGGGGGAGAGAGAGATAGATAGAGAGAGAGGGGAGAATCACTCAAGATGCCTCGTTTTAGCGTAAATTGTCCCGCAGACTGTGTCCTTCCGGCGTTTTGAGGGCTGCTGTGAGCCTAGAGAGGCTGGCTGGCCGCCTACGCTATGCTGCCTGACCCTGCTGTGTTGTGATAGCGTTGCCCGATTATTTGGATTGAGGAAGGCTCCCATCAACCCAAATCAATGAGGATTCTGAGGCCATTCCTTCAGAAAGGAGCGCATATGCTGCAGTGTTTCTGTGGACAACGATCGAAGACGACCACTATCACCAACGGTGAGAGACAAGCATAGACACACCATAGCTTTACAGCTACCTTCGCTTTGCATGCTTTCTTTCTTAAGTGATGAAAAAAGAAAAGGGGGGGTTATAGAGAGAGAGAGGGGGGGGAGAGGAAAGGGTGTGTATGTGTGTGTGTGTTGGGGGGGGGGGGGGGATCATTGGCCAAGTCGAGTATGTGAGTAACATCTTCCGAGTCTGCAGTGGAGAGAGCCTCAGTCTCCTTGTGCTCCTTGTATCTGTCCCGAGTTTTGTGTGCGGATAGCTGACAGAGAGGGGGGGATACTTTATAACACCGAGCTATATTTGCAGACTAGCGTGTTCCAGTGCTGCATCTGAAGCGGGCCAAAAAAATTGACAATGCAGGGATCAAGTCATTAAACTTCAGGAGCCTGGAGAGACCGCTTTGTTTTTAGGGCCCCGAACAAGCAGCGTGGTTCAGCACCACGGATAGCGCCAGCAGAAGTCCTCCAGGAGCACCGAAACTTTTCATGTGAGGATTTCTTTAGATTAGAGAATAGATTTTTATCAAACCAGGACCAGGCATTGGTTAGGTTTTGTCCAAAGATTCCCATTTGACAAGACAGGTAAATATAAATGTAAAACTATACCCAACTGTCTCTTCTCTTAAGCTTTAACGACTTGAATGCATGTTGAAAACCGGAGCAGCTGCATTTATCCTAACCAATCAAACAATACTTCTGAAAGTGAATTATTTTGCCACATGTCCACTATGAAACAGAAAGTCTCAACATGCTCCGCTCAACATTCTCTGGCAATAAGCCTCAGAGGCCTGCCATGTCCTCTACAGTCAGGTCTCAGTAATCCACTGCATTGCTGCGGTTTACCCATAACTACACCTCCAAAAGTGATTAAAAAAAACATCCTACAGTATTTGCAGAGCGAGAGAAATGCAACACCTCCTCCCGTCTCCACCAGTCCCTTGCAGTGCTTGGGATCCCCAGTAGTTTCACTTCGGATCAGCTATCTAATTCAGGGCAGACAATTAGAAACTCCATTAAGCACAGCTGATTCCTCTGAGGAAGTTGGACCAAAAGCAGCGCGCACACTGGGATCTGTACGGCTCGGATATAAAGCTCCATCAGTCCTCATCCTGCATCTCTGCTCACTGTCAGATGAACCGTATGACCTCAATCAAAACTTTAGGAGTCAGCTTAAAGGTTTTGACACAAAAGAATGCAAAGTTAAGGCTCCTTTGGCATGAAGCTTTGTCGGGTAAATACTTTGTTTAAAGAAAAAAAATAACTTGAAAATTCCTTTAGATTTGGATTTATCCATTTCAAATGTAATCTTTTTCTATTTCTCTGTTTTTGACACACACAAAAAAAGAGTTGCCCTGTGTCTCCGCTGCTCATCCAAGACTGTAATCTGTCATTTTAAAATAGTGATGACAAAATGATGACAGCATGCCTTTTGGATTTAAAACAGACACTACCCTGCTCGTGGATGATTAATCAGCCCATAATAACTCAGATCTAACTTGTCTGTCTGTTATACGTCAGCAGTCACACCTACATTATTCATCAGTATGTAAATCACCCATCAGACAAAGACTTAACCTTGGCTGGTAATCTGACTGCATCACTCACTACAAGATCATCTAGAGCAGGAAGAGCAGAAAGTGTTTTGCTCTCCAGGTTTAGGAACTGTGCCAAAACCACCTCCAGGGATTTTAGGTAAAGGATGTTTCTGAGTAGGCGTAAGTGTTTGCACCTGCTTTCCTTAGTAGCGTCCAGTCTGCACCTGGCTTGTGTTAAAGTTACAGTCGTTGGGGGTCTGGATTGCATGAGAACTTGTCCTCACGAATGGTAATCCTTCGTAACATCAGGTCTTATTTAAATAACTTTGGGAACAGCGTTTTTACCTTCTATGTGGTGAGCAGAATCAAACCCATTTGTGTTCTTAACCCTCCTGTTGTCCTCAGGTGAAATTTGACCCATTTTCTAAAAGTTTCATTCTCAGAAATTTGTGTTTCTATCAACCCAAATGTCCAAAAGAATTACATGGATGGTTCCAGTTGACTCTCTTTACACGTAAAATAAATGATCATTTCACTACTTTTCTTTGAAATTGGGTGTTTTATTCAATTTTATGGCATTTTTTTTTAAATAAAAGAACATTAAGGAAAGTGATAAACATGACAGAAAAGCTTAAATAAAGTGTGTGGGGGGATGTCAAAAAATGCAGAAGAAAAGTGACAAAAACATTGTAAAAGGGAAGAAAAGAACATGTAAAAAAGTAACAAAAACAACGAAAATAGTGACAAAAAGGGGGGGGGGGTCTCATTCAGTTTAAAAAAAGAATTTGGACCAAGAAAAACAAAAAGTTGCATAGTGGGCGGGAGGACAACACGAGGGTTAACCAGCAGTGGGTCTTCATCTCGCTTGTGTTTGTCTGGCTGTTTGGCTTTTTGCGCCTGACTAAATTTTGAATGTAGTATGTATATTATGTATCTAAAAGGATCATGTTTGCAATGCAGGAAAGAATCACTTTGTTTTTGTTCACCTATCCAACCTGGGCTTTGTTCAGTTTTCAGCATCACACTTATCTTGCCTCTTTGCCCCAGAGACTTGGCAGGACAGCTGAGCAGACATCACACGATGAAAACCAGCTCCAGCTTTTGTGAGTCAACACATCTGTGAGGTAGCTCAAGGACACATAGGAGTGGTTCATTCTTTTTCCACAAGGGGGCAGCAAATATAAAGAAATCTTTCTGAACAAGTTACTTATGTCAGGGACTTGGGGCTTTGGTTGATTTCTTTCAGTTTTTGGAGCTATTTAGTTCCTATGCTACAGTGTACAGTGTATGTAACCAACATGGTTCATACATACAATCCAATAACTAACATGGTCTGATACTATAAAAACAGTGTATACTCAACATATTTAACACTACATGGCTGCATCATTTGAACACAATATTCAGAGTATGATAAATGCAAAAGACATATCCAGTTGGTGGCACACTGAGAATTTGTTTTTAAAATGTTGACATCACACGGTTTCTATAGATGAACTAGCAAACCTCCACAGACTTAAATTATTCTAATTGGCAATATATGGTCAGCAGTGCATATCATAGCGGGAGGGTTTTATTGCACGTGGACATATCTCAGCTGGAATGAACAATCGTCTCTGGTAGAGATAGGAAGCCTCGCAGAGCCTCATTAGGGAATACTTTATCTTTTTCTGACAAAGATATATGTCCCATGCCTCTATAGTGCTCTACACCACAGTCTCTTCCATTTCTGAGAAAGCTCACTCCAACCCACCAGTTTTTTTTTCTTCTTCTAAGAAATGTATATCACGCTCCTGCATATCCGTTAGAATGATGAATGATAAATTGAAGTTATAGATTTCTTTATACCGCAGTGACATATTCTTTTCTACCACGCACTGGCAACTCAATAAGAATGGATTACAGTTTTTGATTTAGACTCTTACTAACTTTTCTTTTGCCGTCTGTCTAATTCCCTGGGAGAAGAGTGTAGCTGCCCTCCATCTCTCTCTCTTCCTGTCACTCTCTCTCTCACACACACACACACACACACAACACTTTCATCCATTATATTACAATCTTACGTAAGGGAGGGATGGGGGGGCAGACAGTGGTGCTGAAAAGAAAATCCTCTCTCTGGATCTCTCTGAGGGATAGCTGGGTTTGGAGAGAGAATGTCAAATGCCCAGAAAAAGCCTCTAAATGTTTCATGCCGTTTCATCACGGGGAAGAGAGGTTTGCTGTGCTGCTGAAGACTCACGTGTGTATCCTTCCACAGAGAGAGAGAGAGAGAGAGAGAGAGAGAGAGAGACAGAGAGAGAGACACAGAGAGAGAGAGAGACATTTTACCAGAGACATACTCACAAGCACACAGACATGGTTGCAGGGCCTCTTTGTTGACTTTGCATTGATTTACAGCTGATCCTAAACCATCATCATTCGCTATTTTCCAATGGAAACAGAAGCCTTTAACATCATGCTGAAAGCGATATATTGGTCATTACATTGATCGTTTGTGTGTGTGTGATCTACATATAATAGAAACACATGCAGAATAAGCTCTCATACATATATTCATGTATGCACTCCCTCACTCCTGGCTCAAAGTGATTTAAAGGGCAGTTGTCTAAGCTTTGATGTTACAGTATGTTTCATGAGAAGGACTATTGTGTTGTTGTTGACAATGTTCCCACGTCATTTTCGTAAGCCCTAAATCATATCTATCCATGTGTCATTGTCTGGGTCTTTAGTGTATCATTTCTGCTTTGGGTTCATACTCTGTGTGCTGAAACCTGTTGCAGGTAATCCTTTTAGCCCCTTATGCGCTTTAAGGCATGTGGCCACAGGGGTTTTAGAAAAGAAAAATGCGTGCTTATATCTCTTAAGTATAAGCTAAGAGGATAAGAATGCTGTGTATCAACCAAAGCTGCAAGATATCTGCACACTGCCTCCACAACTGCTCGCTGACCGAATTCAACAAGACAATGGTGAGACTTGCTCCCTTTTAGATGTGCACATTGTCCCACATTAATAAATAAACTTTTAAAAAAAGAAATCACGCGCGCGCACCCACTTTCCCCTGCATAAACACCCACCCAGCATTTACCCCTTTCACTTTTTTTGTAAATGTGGCCTACATTTTATATTGACGTTTTCATCATCTAGCCTATCTTGTAGCCTGTACCCCCCTCCGACAATTCCTAATACGAACCTCAATCACGTATGATTGCGTTAAAAGAGTTAGAGTTAGAGAGAGAGAGAGAGAGAGAGAGAGAGAGAGAGAGAGAGAGAGAGAGAGAGAGAGAGAGAGAGAGAGAGACCACTCTTGCTGTCCGCGATGTAACACACTGGCAACATCCATTCGGGGCGCACTGGGAATAATGCTCAGGCTACTTATTTGTGCGCTACAACTAATTGTCGCTTTTTGGAGGACAATCCCTCCCTACATGCTTAAATTACATCTCTGCAGCATCTTTGCAGAGTAGCCTCTGCTGCTCATTCCATTTCTCCAGCTGCATTTCGAGGTGCCGTCGACAGAACCGGACACTGGGCTCACATATCTGGGCTCCTGCACAGCCTCCTGGACGGGCAGCGGACGGTCTCATTCATCGATGTGCATGGAGTGAATAATTAGGGGGTGGGGAAGTTCGAATAATTACTCCAGCCACGCACGAGCGTCTCGTGCATGACTTTAGGTTGATGCGAGTTATCAAAAGGCGTCTGGAAGCCAGAGGAGAGGCTGGTGTGCAGATGAGGATTACTAAATCGTGCTCGTCAAACGCGGCGCTGTTCACCTGGAATACCTGAAGCTTTTCAATGACACCCAGCTGCGTCAACTTAACACTGTTGCATGTCTCCACTGCTGAAATGTCGGCCCCTGTGGCCTAGCTCGTAGATTTATGTTTAATATCAGACCGGTGGCTGTTGATTCGAAACCCTGAGTGTCAGAAAGTCGCGGCAGCTGAATTAAGCTACGTTACTGTCCCCTCAAGAGGATGCTGCCTGAGGCGCAATGATGCCCGGGACTCGGAGGGGTTTCTGATCAGGATGACATCTGGTTGAACACACTCGTGGACGTTAAACACAGAATAAACTCTCGCTTTTGTTTTGAGCCAAGAAGCTGCACCAAGATCCGACTTCTGCCGAACTAGACTCGGTTTTCAGACTCGGTTCGGGGAGATGGCCGCAATCGCGAGCTCCCTGATCCGGCAGAAACGCCAGGCGAGGGAGTCGAACAGCGACCGGGTCTCTACTTCGAAACGTCGCCCCAGCCCCAGCAAAGACCCCCGCTCTATTTGCGAGAGGCATTTCTTGGGGGTCTTCAGCAAGGTCCGATTCTGCAGTGGCAAGAAAAGACCCGTCCGGCGGCGACCAGGTCAGTGCTGTAGATTTTTCCCCCCCACTGATGTGTGTTACGTGTGCGGTTTTCCACAGCCCCCCCCCCCTCCCCTCTTTGGAGCATTATACTGCAGTCAAGCGCTCCAATCTGAACCGAAGGAGAAGATAGATTTTCTCCGCGGTGCGAAAAATCCACCTGTTCCATTAGGTCTTCTTGTTGTCTGTCGACCCCGATTCCCCCCCCACCGGACGACACATTAGTCCCCCATATAGGGAACAGGCGGATTGTATAGGAAATCTTTCTGCTGTGACGTTATCCCCTTTATTTATTGTGCTACTGCTCGGATCTGAATTAATTACACTGGAACAAAAGTAATGCTACTGTATCAGTCACAGCTGTTTTGTTCCAGCAGCTAGGCTGTATAATATATTTAAGCCTGAAATTTTACATTTTTGCAATTTTCACACCCCCCCTTCCCTCCAAACACGTTCACACACACACTCACACACAACTAGGATACACTCAAGAAAGCTGCTTTAAAATTGCTTAATTCAATATTACTGCCTATCGGAGTGGGAGAGATAAGTTGCACCGCAGTGCACCAAGGCTCTTTTGAGATTAAATGTTTTAATGGTAAATGTTTATTGCAGAGAGGGCGCTTTACTGCAGTGAAGGGAGGTATAGCCTCAGTGATTAAGAGCTACTCCGGCTGTATTGATGGACATAGGCTCCATGCCTATTACCCTCACATGGTCTACCCTTCCCCTTTTTTTACCCACTTGGCTTTTGTCCTGGTGCACAGATCACAAGCCAACTGTCCCCGAATCCTGGTAGTTGTGTTTGTGACGAACGACAGACAGGTCCACTCAGAGTCCTGTAGACCGACTGATGAGGAATGAGGACAGACGGACATAATTTTTTAAGGCAGAAAGGGAGAACAGAGTCAAACACCCAGCTAGACAGACTAAATTTAAAGCCTTACATTGTTCAGCCTAAAATCAGACAAACAATCTCAACGCAATATGTGACACAAAATGTCTGAATAGAAACATAAGCAAGCAGACAGACAGACAACAAGCCAGTCAGGGCTCCACACACTGTTGGTCAGGTAGGTTACTGACAGATACATCCCAACAGATGCTGCATTTTTTTCCAATTGATCATCCTCATCTTTCCACTGATGCCTTGCCATATATTTGCATATAAACAGCCGATACACTGGAGAATTTATGAATTCTGCCTGTTTAAAGACTGTTGTTTTTCCCTTCTATTCCCCCCCTTCGTAAGATGCACCCTCGAAACCTCCACAGGTGTCCCATAAGGGCTGCAGGCTAGGTCAGTAGCTCAGCCTCCATCTGTGTGTGCTGTGTTTCTTCTCGTCTCCACTCCATCTCGCGCCCATGTCGCCTCCCCTTCGGCCAGTGAAGGACGGGAGGTGGGGAAGGGGTGGGTTGGGGAGGGACAAAGAGGGAGGGGCGGGGGGCTTCAACACCTGTCTGACAGCCGACGAACCTCTCCTTTGCTGATCTCTTCTTCTTTTTTTCTGTCATCCCTCCTTCTGTGTGGCTTTCTTGGGTTCTTTAAGCTTAATTTATTACCCGTTGTTTTTCCTTGTAGCTAAGGCTCTCCTTAGTCGCTCCTCTGTCTCTTTTCTATCTTTGTCTTCTCTTCTCATTTTGTTTCTGCCTCATTCTCCTTGTCAGTCTATGTCGGATCAGTCTTTAACCTCGCTACTTGTTCTGTGTCTGTACTGCTGTGTAAGTGTAGTAAAGGATCTTACCGTAGTGTATTTTGGTGTATATGGATATGTATGTTTCCCTCTGTCAAACACTGTATCAGAACAGGTGATCCGCACCATTTCATGGTCATGATGCCATTTGTCGACATATCTAAATGTTTTTGTCCTTCTGTATTGGTATGAAGTAAATTTATTGATGTTTTAATGCCCCCCAGAGAATGATTTGCTCTATGTTGCCTCTAAAACGACATTTTTCATGCACAAACATGTAAACTCTGGAGTTTGGCTTGAAGTCTGATTATACCTGCACACACAGCTAAATGCTTAGAAATGATGAGCTGTCAACGATGCTGAGGCCTTAATTTACGGAAGTGTAGTTATCACGTGATTTACTGTACACACACACACACACACACACACACACACACACACACACACACACACACACACACACACACACACACACAATAATGAAGGGCCTGTCCCAGGTATTGATGGCCCCATCCCAGGGGTAGGGGAGTTGGGGACTGACGGTCAGGATGATGTACAGTTGAGGTGAACCCAGTCTAGTTGAGGGTCTGTCACTCTAGTTAGGGCTTTTTTCTCCACACACTAATATAAAGAGGTCATATGAACCACTAATTATTGTAGTGAACAAATTTTATGTAAAAAGTTACTGTAAAAAGACAGATAGATTTTTTCTCTCTCCGGATACCAAGTTTGAAAATGTGTCATTTTGCTAACTCATTATGTACCCAACTGGAATACACTGAATTGCATGACCTCCAGGTCTTGTTATGAGGTTGGGAGGACAGTCACATTCACTCATATTCCCGTATTGCAATCACATACATCATTTATCAGAACATGTTGTGAGCCCTGCAAAGCAAGCATTTTCAGTTGCTGAATGTGCATTTAGCCACACATGTGAAACTGAGCACCAATTCACTTGTGACAAAATGTGTAATTTGTTTCTTTTGTCAGGCTGAGAATAGACAGAATAACATCCAGCATCTGAGTTGATGTCAGATTTTAATGGAGCTTGTCTCAAAATCTCTGCCATTGCAAAAACAAAACCATTACGGTTCAGCTGTACTGTTTCATTATTCACAGTAAACCATAAGAAAAATATGAACACATTAGTTACAAATACATACTTTCTATCTCTATCTGGAGAACAAACTTTACCTCTGCAGTGTTTCTATGGCAAAAGCCACAACCCAAGCCTTGTTTATGCTAATGGAGTCATCGGACTCTGACAACTGCTTTTGCACACAATTAAAAGAGCTGCGGGACATTAGACAGACTGCAGAGTCCTCGCATGCATCTTTCTTCAGACCTGTTTTTTTCCTGGCATTGTTTGAGGCCGAGAGTCTCTCTTCCATGAGCTAATCCTCACCTGCTCCCCTGAAGTGTGAGCGTCGAGCAGCACCCTGGCCAGTTTCCCAGATGTCATAGCCTCAAAATTAGAGGTGGTTTCAGGGTTATTGCACTGGTGGAAAAGAAACTCTTAGAAACATTAGGTCAGTTTCCTTTAGGTTAAGAAAACCCGCTGGAATCATTTTTGGTGAACCTATTACCTGCAAAACTCGAATATCAGTGGCATCAACCCAAAAGTGCACAGTTGCTTCATACCAAATAAAGAAACCATCGGCATGTCAGTGTACATTACAAAAGGGACTTTAAAGGGTTTTCAAATGATGCAAAATCAGTATTTTTTTCTGTACTAGATACAGTGATATTAAGAGAAAGTAAGAGCATTCTTATTGATTTTCTGTCATGGCGCTGCCATTGTAAAGGCCTTTCCATGTTGGGGATTACGTGCTACAACAGATAACTCATTACAAACTTTCCATCATAGTTGTGTTTATATTCAACAGCTGTTAGAGTTAAATTAAGGGCTGAAGTGTTTCTAGTGCTGTAAGTTTAATTTGTTTTTTGTTTTTTTAGCACGCAATCCGGAGGCTTGATTGTGCCAGATGAACAATACGATTTTTTAAAAGGTTAACTATAAATTGACTATTTGATATATTTAAATAGATTCACTTCATGAAGTACTTAAATTCATTTTGGATTTGAAGTATGTAAATCAATTCATTCTAAAGGCCTTAATCTGACATAAAAAAAAAAAAACAATCCCACCAGTGAATGTTTTTAAATGCTTTAAGCAATTGAAGGGCTGAGGGTCTGTAATTGTTCTGCTGGTACTCTCCAACCTCCACTGCCAACTTGTCTTTAATTAATTAAACACTGTACATTTTATGTCTGTGAAAAGGGTTTGTGAAACATTTTAAACTGCTTGATATGAAGAGCTGTGAGTGTCACAATTATAAGAATGCTGTTCTGACATATTCTTGGTGGGGATGGGGCTGCTGCTTGTCCGATGTTTTGTGTACGCGTGTGTATATGTATATGTGTGTGTGTATGTGTGTGTGTGTGTGTGTGTGTGTGTGTGCGCGTGTTTCAGAGCCGCAGCTGAAAGGCATCGTGACACGGCTGTTCAGCCAGCAGGGCTTCTACCTCCAGATGCAGCCGGATGGAACCATCGACGGCAGCAAGGATGAGAACAGCGACAACAGTGAGTGGAGCGTAATGGAAACTATAGCTTCCAGCATAAAACATTAGATGGCAATGAGTCACTTTTATAAGCACAGCTTATAAAATGTGGTTATATATTATATAACCACATTTTATAAGCTGTGCTTTTATCATTTTGAATTCTTGCATAAACAATGCTAGACTAAAGCACTTCAAACTTTGTTTAAAATGTCCTGGTTTAATTGGATTACCAACTTTCAAAAAGGAAAATATTCACCAAACAAGAGCCCTCTTTTCTGCATCTGGTTATGTAATAGTATATGCATGAGATATAACTGTAGACATAAAATGTGTCAAAAACTACGCAAAGCGTTTATGAATTATCATCGAATTATCAAGTTATCGAGAATATTCAAATACAAACCATTTGTACTGGGTACACTGCATGATTGTTAAATGCCACATAGTTTTAAATGATTCGGCTCTGAAGCATGTGCGATTATCACAGCAGAAATTCCTTCCTGGAAAAACCCATTGCTCAAAACAATTGTATCCCCACAGCTTCACTTCTAGTCACAAAAATCCATCCCTAAGCCACTTCTTTGCAATATTTCAACAGCAATTGACTTTCCATAGTGGACTACCAGTGAATAAATAGTCTCTAGGGAATAGGCCCCTGAAGCTATCACGCCCCCTTCTGCTCTCACAGGAACAGCCAAATGGAAAACCAGCAGATTCTGTACAGAGTCTTCTTTATAAAACATATAGACTTTTGTAACTGTTTCCTATGGGAAGCAAATGATCAAGAAAGAGATATGTGTCAGCGGAGAATGGTCAATTGTCAAAGCGATAATGACGACACTCCCAATCTGGAGTGAAGCCAGAAAGGAAAGTAATAATGACCATTATTCTCTCAAACATCCTGCCAATCTTAAAAAGGAAGCCAGAGCCAAAGCTGCTCGACGGTAGCAGTTATGCGGCGAAAAGAACGGTCTCTGCCCATCACTCATCGTTTTAGAGGGGATAAATCTTCAGTACGTATGGTGTATAGAAAGGGTCTTCGGAACAAAAAGGATTACTGCGCACAAAAAAACAAAAATGCTGTAATGCATTTCCTCTGTGCACCTTTAACACATTGCTGGCTTTTTTTAGAGCCTCCATTGTGTTGTAAAGGTTTTGGCTGAGAAGGTGTTTGTTGAATGTGAGGGTGTCCCCACCTTTAGGTAATCTTCTTGTTAAGCAGTGCTGCTGGCCCAGGGACGGAGGAATGCAGTGAATAATTCAGCCAGAGGAAACTAAAAATACCACCTTCTCCATTTGTACCCAATAAATAATTCTCTATATGGGATGCCTCAGGCTCAGAGACGGTCTGAAGGAAGACACAAAAAGAGAGCAGGAGATGCAGCGAGAGGAATGTGACATGTTTTGAATAAACAAGGAGGAGACAGAAAGAATTAAGAAAAAAGTGATTAAGAGAAGAAAACTTGGTATTCGGGTCTTGCGCTGAACTATTGATTGCCCGGCTGGATTATCAAAATAATACATTACCCCCACTCTTGAACCAATACCGCCCTCTGACCTGCAGCATCTTCAGCAGCGGCAGATGGAATACAGTAATTTATTTTCTGGGGAAGGTTGAGTGAAACCGATGTGATTGAGGAGCATGACAGCGTCTGCATACTAGGTGCAACCTGAGCCCCAAGTGCGTTTCAATTCCATTTTTTTTTTATTGTTTGCTATATTTCTGTGGCGAGAGAAGGGCACAACTGAATAGCAAGTAGATTTAGCTGGAGAAATGCATAAAAAAAATAGAATTCTGCTTTAATAAAATCATGATCAAGACTTGTTGGACCCAAAATATTCAATAAATTGTGACTAATAGAATAGATTACTGCAGTATGTAAAACTGCTTCAGTGGTAAGCGTGACAGGCAAGCAGAGCTACAGTTAACTTACTGCAAGGGCTGTGGAACACCATTCAATTAATTAACGCCCAAATTTGAGCAGTTTTTAATTTAATTGTCATCAGTTGATTGCCTGCAGTAATGATCTGCGCACACTGCAGCTCAAGAAATATACTGCTATGAGACACCTGCCATTTCTGCCTCTGATGCTCCTGGTAGATGGATGGGTTGAACCAAGAATCTTTCTATTAGCTGAAGACTCAGTCTCTAATTTTGAGCACTTTATGAACTTTAGCATGAAGGGGTGTCACCAAAATATAAAAGACACTAATAAAGACGGTATATAAGAGCGCAGACTGACACACCTGTACTGTATGTACAAGCTCCCCCATCTTTGGATTTGCACTTCTCTCTTGTTTTGGAGACATGCCCTTGGCACATGAAGTTTGGCTGAGTGTTTTCTCTAAAGCTTTCCAGCAGGGCTCATTTCCTGCTGCGCCAGTATTCCTCACATCAAATGCACTTCCGTTAGTCTACCTGCAGGATTCGCTTGTGGTCGGTTACTGCTCCACTGGAAGACTTGCCATTTCAAAGTATTTAACTTTATTGGGTAGATTGAAGCTATTTTTTCTGGCCCTTTGAGGATAGAAGAGCCTTGGAAATCTCTTAACACTTTCCCTACACTATCCCAGCCGCTCTCTTTTCTCGACGAGAGATGGAAATCAAGTTATTAAGGAAGAGGAATGGCCCTCAGTATGGTCGCCAGGTACTCAAACTGTATTTTTGGATGGAATCCATCAACCACTGGAGCTCCAAATAGAAAAGTCGGACATGTAGAAGGTAGCTAAATGACAGCTCCTGTCAGTTGTGCAATCCCTTTGGCAGGCAAACGAAACTGATGGCGGCACATTATAATTATAGCAAAATAGTGAACTAGTGTGCCATATTTGATGCCTCTTTTACTCACACTTTTCAAGCCAAGCTATTACAGTAAGTCTTTTGAGGGCCCTATTGCAAGTACTGTACGACTGCTGAGTAGGTTTTGATAGATGCTCTGGGGTGGAACACTCCTGGGTTTTGGTGATACGTGACAGACATGTGAACGGTGGCTCTGAGAGACATCACCAGTCATCGGAGCGACGAAGGCAGCAGCCATGAAAGGCAAATGGATTCAAGAGCGAGGGAACAGACAGAGGGGAAGGTGACTGTTATGACAGAAAAGAGATTGAGAAGGCTGAGAAAACAAAATTTAAGGTGCTAATGGACTCACATTCTGCCAGAGTACCCCAAGCATCCAGCCCCTCAAGGGCATGCATAGCTGCAGGGATGGCCAGTGTGTATCACCTGTACCAGTGGCCTCAGGGCAGAGTTAAAACCATTGGCAGGCACGTCAATATTTATCGAGTGAAACTGAATCTGCTCGGAGGACGGACCCTTGTTGGCACGTCTCCTATCGCCCCTGCCAACTTTATCTGATAGTCCCAATCGCCACCCGCAGAACAATCATCCCAACAATACAGTGTCCTCACACCTCCATCACACCAAAGCCTATGAAAGTCACAGGCTCAGATTCAATTAAAAACTTACCTTCATAGATAACAGTCAAATAAAACTAGACTTTACAGATTATTGAAGTCTCTTCGATGATCATTATATAATTATAATGTGGCGTCATCTGCACGGTGTAACTCTACATTAAAGGCCCTGAAAATAAATAATCAGTTTTGGATACTTCCCACAAGAGATTTGTATCTGCACTTTTATCAGTGCTTGTGTCACTGCTTTAAAGTGTGTGTGTGGGGGGGGTCAGTTGGAAAAAGGTGATGTAACAAACTACCGAGCACCAATCAGCATTCAATGGCCTAATAATTGATTAAACCATACAAAATTATTTTTTTTAAATAAGTGTTTTTGTCTAAACTTAAACTTTCAACATTTCACTAATGCCAACTATTTCTGGTAGACCAGCAGTTACATACAAGAAATTACTTTCATTGAGCATAACTATGTGCTACTCCGTGTGTTATTTCACGCAAATAATCCAATAGGCTAAGTTGTCTAAATAAACTAGTAGTTTACCTATATTTTGGAGTAGCTTGCTGCTAGTTTGACTACATTCATATTTGCATATTGATTAAAGTAGTTAAATGACTATTTTAGCCAGTTGTTGTGTTGTGAAACTACAATTTTGGGCCACAAAAGAAAAGGAATGATTGTTTCAAATTGAACATTTTTAATCATTTTTGTACCAGAAACCTTTCATTTTCCGCTTTAATGTTAACGCTTTCCTGTCATAATGAGGTGCGTCGGCGTCCCCATTGTCCATGTGCTGCCCTGTTCACTTGACTGCTGACAGGTAGCCAAACAGAGACAGAAGCTGTCGTGTCTTAAAGAGTAAAGTCAAAGCTCAATTGTCCTATTCTGTCCTTTCTCTCTTTTGTCTCTGTCTCTTTGTATCTGCCTGTCTCCTTCCCTCCGTCTTTCTGTTCTGCAGCCCTGTTTAATCTTATTCCTGTGGGTCTAAGAGTGGTGGCCATCCAGGGAGTGAAGAGTGGCTTCTACATTGCCATGAATGGCGAGGGCATGCTCTACAGCTCGGTAAGATACAGCCCCTTGCACCAGACTTCTGTTCAAAGATTGATCCCAACAAAACAACACGGTTGGAAGGTTTTCAGCTTTACCTTATTGAAACAGAGCAGCTCATATTGGTACCGGCAGCAACAACTTGGTCGACTGCAGACGTCACTGCACATGCAAAAGTAAATGACAGCAAAACGCATTACAGACTGAGCTGCAATGGATACTCTAAGCTGCAACACCTATTTTTTGGATTAAAGGCATTCATTTTGAAAGATTCTGGTAATCCTGTAATCCTAAATCTCCCAAATATCTAGAAATCGCACTGTGCAGTGCTCGGTTTCATTTAATTTTTTTTAGGTATTTTTTTATATTAGCCAAAAATACTGCATGATTATAAAAGTCCTTGAAAGGTCCACTTGATTGAGAAAAAAACCGTTCTCACCACATTAGCAGTAAAACACCTTTGGGTTATAAAAAACCCTAATTTCAGTTCTCACTAGGGGAGTAAATATTGTGAAGATGGATAGTTTATTTGCAGTGTAGGATATGAGAAGCATATAGGCAAGTGTGGGTTGCTGATGCCCAGGCGGGGGTGGACCCAGTCACGGATGTCAGCTGGAGAAAACTGAAAAGCTGACGTTGTAGCTGTTGCATTAACGATGAAGACATGATTCTGGAGCATGTTTGTGGGAAATGGAGGAGGCAGAGGTAGGTATGGAGACAGGAAGATATCCCTAGTTGGCATGGTTATGCAACCGCCAGTCTCATGGTTCCCAATCCAGCAGGACAGAAGAAAGAGGAGGATGGGGGTGGGCTGCATTACCCACACAGCCTCTGCTGAGGTTTGACATTGTGGTGGCTGTCTGATCGCCAGACAGCTATGCTGATGAACGATTGGAATTCACAAACTGCCCATCAAACTTTTTCAAAACACTCATAAAATCCGTGAAGGACACAGTGAAGCCAGTGTCTGCTATATCGCAACTTATATTTATTGAAAAGAGAGCTGATTTACTGCTACAAAGATCCAGGAGAACATTTTGAAATAGACCAGATAAATGGTGTACACATGCTGCATTTAAAAGGACAAGTCTAGTAAATTCAGAGCCATTATTTTAGCCAAGCGGGCATTCTCGCTCAGCACAACTTGAGCACAAATAAGCACTCACAAGTTCAGAGAAGGACATACAATAAATGCGCAGGCTGTTATGACTCACCCAGGAAGTCAGATTCATTCATAACTAAAGGCTCATGAACAAGTTCACAAATCACAGCCCTACTATGAGGCTTATAATATCCCTCCACCCGCCTATTTACATCTCATTAAAGTTTATTTCTGCCCAGATAGCAATACCCCCACTCCAAAGAGACATACACATATACGCTTGAGGAAATCATCATTTACATCAGATTAAATGATTATTATTAATCATTCAGGACCTCAGTGTCAAACTGCACCAGCATGACAAACATAACTATGTATCTTTGTGTCACAATTTTGGAAAGAGGAACATATTTTTGACCTTTCTATCACAGGGATAAGGGGATGTTTGTCAGAAGGCAAAACATGTTTTGCGGTAACAGTAGAAAGGCCATTTTAATGTAAGCCATGCGGTGATTGAACTCTCTTGCAATATGGAGGCAGTTCAGTTTCTCAGATGTGAAGCATGGGAAATTAGCATGCACGAATGCGGGCGGTGGGCTGGATCACAGGTAGGCTTAGAAGCCTTGAAGAGCCACAGAGTGCTCATAAAGAGGCTGAATTAACATGCAAAGCTCAAATAGCTTGTTTCTCTCTAACCCCCATTTAGCAATACAGATTATGTTTAAGAGGCACATTTCTGTTCTTTATTCACACTTTCATAAAAGCTTTTGTGGTGCAATCACAGCTACATAAGTCCTTCACTTTCATCTTCTCATACTAACTTACCTTTACTATTATTTTCTGGAGCCTTTACCCCCCCCATCTCCCTCACTTATTAGCTCTTCAAGGTATCCATTGAACTTGTTTGCCTCTCCAAGCTAAACTTTTACACTGCTTGTTTGTCTTGTCTTCCTAACATCTGAGAGTCGAGATGCATGGCTCTCTCTCCCTCTGCCCCCCCCAGGAGATCATTACTGAGGGATCTAACACTCCCTTGTTTTTCTTCTTCTCTCCCTGCTGCTTTGCACTGTCTTGTTAGTGAGCGAATGTGACAAGCTTTGTCTTCTGTGTGAGATGACTGAGAGGTGGTCGTGTTGCAACTTTGAGAAGCCTTAGTCTTTCATCTAGGCTTTTGGGCACTAGCCAGTCCGTTTGCAGTCACTGTTGATCATTTAAGTTACGTACATGCTGGTGACTGGTTGGCTTTTCTTGCCTGGAGTGCAGAGCTCACGGTTGAGGCAGTTGCTGATTGGAAGATGATTCAGCCATGGGTGAGCGGGGTGATAATGCTTGTGTGGAGTGTTTTGCAATGAAGTGCATGGGGGCTGAGCATCTACAATAAAGAGCTCTCTTCCATTATTTATAACACTTCTCAATATGACCTAGTTTACTGCACAGCAGTAACCACTGTTCTCTATCTGTGCTATCCATCTAAGACGAATATCTGTCAATAGCTGCACTCAATGCACTCACACAATCCGCACGCACGCATCTTGATCTTTTTCTGTCTTGAACAAAAATGGTTAGGAGGATTTCGAAGCGTTAAATTTAAAGTCTGTGTGTATTTGGAGTGCATTAAGGCTGCAACTAAATGATTAGTTTCATTATCAATTCATCTTTTAATGAATTCTTTTCAGTTTGATATGTTAAAAATGCCCATTTCCAAAGCCTTAACAGACATCTTCAGATTGTATTTGAGACACTGGTAATAACTGTTTGGCATTTATGGCTATTTGCTTGACAAAAGACCTCAACAACTAATTATTTATCAAAATTTGGGTGGTTAATCTTCTGTAAATCTAGTGTACATGCACATTAGAAAATTGCATGAATTTGTGTTAATGGTGCAAACTAATGACTAGTAAATAACAGTGCCCTCTGGAGGTAAAGAAAGAGAAAAATGAAAGTAAAGAGGACCAGGACAATCGGAGCATTGGTAGGTTTGTAATTTGATTTGAGAATGTTCTTTTACGAAGGATGTTAAAGGGACGACAGGACAGAACATTGAAAGTGATTGACTTCCAGAGTCTGCAAAGAGAAAAAGAGCAACAGTGAGGAGAGGGACAGAAACATTGAGAGTTTTCAGTTAAAGTAAAGTCTAGACAATGCCTGACCTGAATCTCTCCCAGAATAATAATGAGCTCCCTGGGAGTTCCATGGCAGACCTGGGATTCTCACTGAGGCCAAATCTCTCAGATACACAAGTGGCTCAGGCCCATATTTAATTGGCAATCCCCCCCCCATATCCTCGGCATCTTTACCAGAATCAAAAGGACGCCTGTCGGCCGCAGCAGGGCTCCTTAATGCAGAGCCAGAGAGCTCAGATGGAGACAGTTGTCTGATTTGGATGCAGGACGCGTTCATCCCAGTTCTGTTGCCAGCCCCATTTCATTTCCATTACATCTTGCTTTCTTTTTGTTTCATTTTACACTTCCTGCACCCCCACCCCACTTTCCACAAGCTCCCAACACAAGTATCACCTTGCTCGTATCTGTTTGATGTACTGCTTCATCTGGTAGAGCAGGTCTAGCAAACAAGTGATGTTAAGATTTTCCTAAAAAGGTGTTAGCCTCTCTTCTCTCATCCTGTTTCACCTGTCCGTGTCCGTCTTTTTTGTGTTTTATAATTTGCATTAACTTCTAATTTGCATTTCTGCTCTGTGCATTCAGCACACCGGCCAATCACCCAGTGGTGGAAGAAGTACTTTGTGTGCTTGTAGAGGAGGAGATGCAACTAGTAGAAGTTGTTATAAATTCAGCGTGCAGTCTTTGGTAAAATTGATGTCAAATTTTGTGTGGTAAAACATTTACGTTCTGTCCCGACTTTATTGGCGTTTGCTCACTGGGTCTCAGGTGGACCTCGGTTTGTTTATCATCAGCTCGCTAATGATAGCGAGTGTACCGTCGCACAGGACCAGTTTCAAACATCCTCCGCCTTTCTCCTTCAGATCCCCACAGAATATAAATAAGTGTCCTTGTAAATAGTTTACAATCAATAAGCACGGCCTGTTAGCGCTGAAATGTGGCACATCTATTAAAAATTTTTTTTTTAATTCTTGTTTTCCGCGGTGACAACTTTGGTTGATTATGTATTCCTGGCAGAGGAAGCGACAGTGCAAACCTGTTGGTGTGCATTTTAAATGTGCGACAGCATGCATGTCGCATTGAGTATGTGTGCACATGTGGCCGTTTGCCAGTGTGCTTTTCCTTCCCTGTGTGGTTCTTTGCTTCACACATGTCCATTAAGGAGATCCCATTAATCACGAGAAACTCTCACCCGTCTCTTCACCTCATATTTTCGACTTAGTCATCCACAAGCAAGGTGCTCTGTCAAAGACTTCAAAGTCACTTACATTCCACCACTATCATTTCCAAGCCACAGCCAGGGTGCTTTCTAAACTGCTCCTAGCCTTTTCATAGACAGTAACAGAGTGTTGCCCTTGTGGATGAACTGAAGGAGAATTCTACTGTGTGTCAGCAAAGCAAAGTGACTGATTGGGAAGGGTAGGATATTAGAGCGCACTGATGTGTTTGTGTGGGTGGGTGGTTTTTTTTGTATGCATGCTTGTGTGCTTGGCCTGATTTTGGCTCCAAAACGATGAAGAAGGGACAAATCCTGCTGGTATGTACTGCATCACTGTCTGCCCCCTACCCACTCAAACACATATGTTCACAGATAAACACACACAGCCAGACAGGCACAATGTGACCCCCAGTGCCCAACACCGGCAGAGTCCTCTGCTGTCTGACAGTGTGTCCGCAGGACCAGATCAGCCGCCAGCCCTCCACAGAGCTTGTCCTGCCTCCTGCGAACCAGCTAGACGTTTCCACACAGCCGACCTCACCTTCCCAGATTCATTTGCACAACCTGCTATGCGCTGCTGTGTCTTATAAATGAGGTCACACACAGTGTGACTCAATTAGCTGAAGTGTGGAGCCATGCGGGCAAAGATACAGATATGCATACTCTTAACAGCATTATTTTACATGAATTGGTCGAATTGTGTATAATGGGAATTGCTTGCAAGGAACAACCCACAGAATTGCCACCTGGTTGCCATTTCCCTTGATTCCACTTAGCTTTTTAGCATCTTTCTACTAATTTTTATAGTTTTAGGGCTCACAATTGTAACTCTCAAAGTTCTCTTCAACCCGTTTCCAGTTGTAAAAGGCAGCTGTTTAACAAAAAAGCTCTGATAAACCAACTGTACACTACCTGGCCAGCACCAAACAAAGTTAGCGGCCACCTGGAGGTTTGCCATAACTAACTAAAAACATAACTATATAAAGTGGTAATATGTCAATGTTTTGTCTACAGCCCCCACGTGGCCTAAGAAATCAATGTGTTAAACATGTCACACATAATCCAACTCAATCCATTTTCATAGGTACCTTTACCACAAAAGAAAGGAATAACTTAAAATCATCCACAGCAATAACCGCAAATGTTTTTCTTTCTAGGAAAAGCAGCATCACATGCTAAATTCTGACACACACACACACACACACACACACACACACACACACACACACACACACACGCACACACGCACTTTTAATTCATTTTCTTATTTTGTTAACACCTCTGACATGCCCGCCCTTCAAACTGACTGCTGTTAGTTTTTAATTTAGCCTCTTGCCACGAGGAAGCATTCAGATGAGTAATGATGACCTTACACCATCCACCCTGTCAGCACATCTTAATTAGCTCACCTGCTTTAATAAGTATTAGAGCTGGGTGATATGGAAAAAATCTAATATATTGTTGACCAAATAACTCAATATTAATATTGTGGCAATATTGTAGGATTGACAATTGGTGCTTACATATTTACACAATGAGATTTTTGATAAATAATAATCATTAATGTGTATATAATAACTAAATGGGTAAAAGCAAATAATAGAAAAGCTGGAATAGCCTGGAAAGTTACTAAAAAGAAGGTACATCACTGTAATCCAGCCATTAAAACCAGGGACATAACTATGATATTGACTAATGATATTAACTACATCCACGATATCCAAAATCTAAGATGACATACAGACTCATACCACGATATCAATATATTGCCCAGCCCTAATAAGTATAGATTTAGCTTGAAAAAGTAAAGACACAGATTTTCCTGCATATTTAAAAAGGTCAGTGGCACCATTAGCTTAATAAAAATCACTTTTTCTTTTCTTTTTTACTTTTTGACTTTCTCCTTCACTTGCTGCTTTGATAATTAAAAAAAAAAAAAAATATTTATTGAAGGAATCGTTTAAACATGGGTTGTACAGGGTATCGAGTAAATGGTAAAGAGTCTACCCTCAGGGTTTTCTGAAAGTTTAAGCATCAACACAGCAAAAGCCAACAAAGCCTAAGCTACCCCAACCCCCATGACAGCAGAAGATAAAACAAAAAAAATTTAGAATAAAATAAATAAATAAGAATAAGTAAAAACGCCAGCAGAGAAGAAAAAATAAATAGTGACAGTCAACAAAAGAGAAGCTGCATACTCATGTGCAAGGGGTGTTGCCCTGGCCGTTATATGACTCATACGAACTTGAAAATGTGTCTGGATGGTAAGTCATATGTCTGTTGGAGATGATGAAACAACATTAGGTCACCTTCAAGGACAAGGAGAACACCAGCATCCCTGGCGGGCACCCCTGTGAACACAGAATGGTTGGGAGATGTGACTGTTACGAAGTATTGAGGCTTGAGGGTGTGCATAAATAATTTCTATCCAATTAATGAAGTCTGTACCAAAACCAAAATATTTCAAGGAAGTCAGCATGTACGTCTAATGCAATTACCACAGACTCCTCCTTGTGTTTCTGGTATATAATGTTAAAAAGATGATGTTGGTTGAAGTATATATGTCTACCCGCTAAAGCTGGTCTGGTCGGGGTGTATTAAATTGGCTATGTATTTACAGAGTCTGTTGGCCAACACTTTGCTGAGTATTTTTGTTTCCATCTGGAGGAGAGATATTGGACTATAGGATGACATTTCCAAAGGATCCCTGTTGTTTAAGGATTAGTTAGCACTTTACAGTTACGGAGGCAGCCCTGATGTTTTCTTGGAATGAGTGAACATGCGCATGTAGCAATGGGGCAAGATTAGATGAATATCTCTTATAGAGTTCAATGGTGAACCCATCAGGGCCGGGGGCTTTATTATTAAGAAATTGAGAAATAGTTTGGATCTCCAGGGTTAAGCAGCATCCATCACTTTAGCCGCCGCTAATTTGGTAAGTTGGCTGTTCTTCAGAAAATCTTTCATTTTCTGGGAATCAGCAGATTTTACTTTAAACTGGTACATGTCCTCATAGAATGAAGCACATGCTTTGTTTATCTTAACTGGGTATGTTGTGAGGTGACCTTCAGGGTCTCTTATTTTATGAATGGCGCAAGTAGCCTGTATGTGTCGCAGTTGTCTTGCAAGGAGTCTATGGGGTTTGTCACCCAGGTCAAAGTAATTTTGTTGTGTTTTAGCAAGCAACAAGCCAACTCTTTTGGAAAGGATGGGGTTATATTCATATTTTAAGTTGGTAATTGTTTCAAGAGTGGCATCAGTGGGGTTATGTTTATTGGAATCTTCTTGAAGAGAAAGCTCATGTTCTATATTTTTAAGTCTACTGCCTTCCGTTCTCCTTTTACTGGAAACATAGGCTATGGCGTGGCCCCTGATGACCGCCTTTAGCGCTTCCCATGGGATAGAGTCATTGACGTCGCCGGTATCATTGTCTGTGATAAAGTGAGAAATCTGTTCTTGTAGGAAGTTAGTGAACTTCTCATCCGAAAATAGCATGGGGTCAAGGCGCCACTTTTTACATCCAGCTCTAACCTCCCCCACTATCAGTACCATGGCCAAAGGTCAGATATCAAAATAGATTGGTATGTTACCGTTTCCACTGACGCCAACAATTTAGAGTCCAGTAAAAAATAGTCAATGCAGGAGTATGACTTGTGTATCGGAGAAAAAAAAGGAGTAGTCCCTCACAGTTGGATGCTTCAGCCTCCAAAAGTCAACTAGATTGAGGTTCTCAGCCAAGGAGTTTAAGCAAATGCAGGAGTTTGATTTTTGGAGGGATTTGGAAAATTGCTTGTCTAGAAGAAGACTTAACACGCAGTTGAAGTCTCCAATTATAACATTAGTACTGGAAATGTCTGGAATGAAGTTGACAACTTTTTGAAAAAAAAAAAAAAAATATGAGTTATCAAAATTGGGCGCATACGGTTGACAAGTGTTATTGGGACAGAATGTAGGGTACCGACCATTGTTAGAAACATACCATTAGGATAAAAAATTGAGGACTTAAAACATTTTTCCTGATTAGAATGGCCAACCCCCTTGCTTTTGTAGTAAAATTTGCTTCATATTCCCTTTAGCAGTATGCTTAACGTGTGTTTCCTGACGAAACATATCTGCTGAGAGAGTTTTCAAATGTGCAAATACTTTAGCATGTTTGATAACATGACCGAGACCCCTCACATTCCATCTAACTAATTTATAACCCTTAACCCTTGCACCTGAGCTGCAGGAATATTATGTGCTATTGTCTAGGTTTATAAAGGACAGAGAACACGGAGTGTCAGGGAGAAAGTTAGAGTAGCATGTATTAGGTGGCAAAAAACAAAAATAAGAAAACCCTAAACAAAAAAGGTAAACACTGGCAGTGGTAAAACACAGAATCGACTGAAGAACGCCAAATCAGGGAAAAATCTAAGGCATGTAGCTTATTGAACAGAGAAATTTGCCGCACAGCCTACGGGACCAAACTGTTACGAATTCAAAGGACAAACTCACGGCAGGTAGGATAGGTAGCCTCTGCATGGGCTACGACACCCAGAGCCTGGGCTGTGGCACAGCTGTGAACCTCTGAAAAGCTCCATCTAGACGTCAGGCTGTGGACGGCGATATGAGGACAAACTTTTGAGCCTCCTGCGGGGAGAAAAGCCGTTCCTTGCCTTTGTTTTTAAGTGTGACAAACAGCTTAGCAGGGAAGTGTAGAGCAGGTTTGAGACCGAGGTTGTAGAGCTCTTTCATGACGTCTCGATAGTCAGACCGCTAGTTCAACATATCAGGGCTGTAATCCTCAAAGATGTGAATTGGGTCACCACGATACCAGAGTCTGCCCCTCATCTTGCGGGATTCGCGTTTCACCAGGTCTTGCGTTTGGAACCTGTAGAAGCAGATGACCAGTGAGTGGGGTTTCACGCCCGGGCCTCGCTTGGAAGTGAGGGCCCAACGGGTACGATCTAACTCTGGTGTTGACATAAGAACTTGTTCCCCCAAAACTTCCAACAAGAGACTGGCGAAGAAGTCCGTGGGACAGGAGCCCTCGATAGACTCAGGTATGCCGTTGATACATATGTTATTCCTTCTGCTCCGTCCCTCCAGTTCCAGAACCTTAGCCTGTAGCTTGGCATTCGTTTTGGCTAGCACCGAACAGCTTGACTTTAAGGCCCCAATTCTCTCACTGAATGGAGTGGCATTGGACTCAAGGAATAGCACTCATCTTTCCTGGTTGTCAACTTTAGACTGAATTGTATCTAGTTTTGACTCAAGGGTTGAAAAGCAGATTTGAAGTCAGACAAAAGGCCGCTCTGTTCTCCACTAGCACGGCGGCTATGGCTTTCATATCCGAGCGGCTAGCAGCTGTGTCGACTTCGGCAGCAGTTTCATCCTTTTTAGTGTCTTTGTTGGGTCTTGTGGCCTTCTTATCGTTGGGCTCGATCGTCAGGGGGTTAACGATTGTTGATGTTCATTCGTAAGGTTGTAAAAAGGGAGCCAAGTACTCAGAATTTATATAGTAGATGGAAGCATGAAGTAAGCATGGTTACCCCATGCTCATGCAGACCGGAACTTTGCTGCTTTGATAATTAAGCAGAGATAGATAACAATCTTCCACTGTTCACCATTAATGTAATAGGAATCATTACTTAGATTCCAAAGAAATGTGTGTGTGTGTGTGTGTATACACAGTATGTTTACTGACCTTGGCAATGTTCACATGCTAGTGATGAGGGCCAATATTGGCAGAGTGAAACAGACGCAGACTTCATTAAAATCAGCCGTCTGTGCCTGCTGGTTATGTCTGCATGTGATATTTATGTGGATACAAAAATGTATTTGGTGTGTGTGCATGCATTGATTCATATGTACAGTACATACTGTTTGCATTCTTAAATGCAGGAGCCCACATGCACATATTGTATCTACATCCTTCAGTCTCTTATTTTGCAGGAGATGTTCACACCAGAGTGCAAGTTCAAGGAGTCTGTTTTCGAGAACTACTACGTGATATACTCGTCCACTGTGTACCGGCAACAGGAGTCGGGCCGGGCCTGGTTCCTTGGCCTCACCAAGGAGGGACAAGTCATGAAGGGCAACCGGGTCAAAAAGACTAAACCCTCGTCACACTTTGTGCCCAGGCCCATTGAAGGTATGAGAAAGCTTGTTGTTTGGAACAGCATTGAAATTACGTTTTTAACGTTTGGTTTGTTCCTTTGTGTGGTTATACATGTACATCCCATTTACTTTAATTACTTTGGAAAACATTCCAAAAAATGTCAGATTTCCCACCCCTTACATGACAACGTGGTATGAAAACTGCTTCCAATGATTTTAAAAACCATTAGCATTCTAAGGCACAGGATATTTGGAATATGTCTTATATTAAGCATTGTTTTTATCAAACCAACCCCAACAATCAAGAAAATACTTGGTTGAAGAAAACAATGGTTTAATTCTTGAATTTAAAACGTTTTGGTTAAATAAATGACGATCTAGTTTAAAATATATTTTAACAAGGAACGTTTGCTAAACAAATCATCTTGCAATGACACTTTTGTGCATTTACTGTGATGGATTACCTATCGGAAGCAGGTTTTATTGCCTTGTCAAAGTTCCAGTATTTAAATTAGTAGATCAGTAGTTGTTTTTAAGTTAGCAAAGAATAAACTATTTATGCTTTTGGGCTGGCAGTGATTTTAACTATACATAATTGATGGTCAGACTCAAAAATAGTATTTTTTGAATATCACCTCCAACATGTTTCTAGTGAGAGCAGTGTTTGATACACATCTTGAAAACAGGCAATTTGATAAAAAAGTGCTTACACAGTCCTGATTCTCTGCCTGGTAGAATTGTCCCTCCAGCCTCACACCTGACCTTGTCTCTGTCTGCACATCCATCTCTTCAATCTGCTATCCATTGTCCCTTTTCTGAGCTCCTCCACTGTTTTTCCTGTCCTCTCCCTCCTTCTCCTTTCCTCTGTTTACATCTCCACTACAGTTTGTATGTACAGGGAGCCGTCAATGCATGAGATAGAGGACAAGCACCGCTCCAGGAAGAGCTCAGGGACTCCCACCATGAACGGAGGGAAAGCTGTCCATCAGGACTCCACATAGCAGCGGGGGGAGGGGCTTCCAGCAGGGGGAGTGGTCTCATCCTGACTCAAGGGGAGAGGCCATAGGAAAACTCACGCACCACCATCCCCTCTGAAAAAAAGGCGGCGTTGTGGCGATGAGGAGCTATTACTCTACACCCAAGACAACAAAAACAAAACTGAACTCTTGCCTGTGAAAATCTTTTAGATGAATTAATATGAAACCAGAGGAGAGATATATGGGTAAAAAACAAACATTTTCAATCAGGACTTGACCAACATTTTATGCAAAAGAGAAAAAGCTGTGATAAAAGAATGGTGGTCTCTCTTCACACAAATACAAATAACTATCATTTTCAATTTATGCTGTGAAAAACAAGCTTTAATACATCTTTTCTAAATGCTACTGCACTCCCATATGCTTTGTGTTATTGTTGTCAGTAATAACTATAACATCATTACTAATCTGTTGAATCTTATCATCCCAGTTAATATCATGGTCACTGGCTCTCTTTTGTTTTTAGGACTAGTTATTGGTTTTCCAATTTCTCTCTCATAGTTTGATCCTGAAAGCACTGTCACACTACCTGCTCTGTTGTGAAGGTAAGACTGAATGTATTTGATAGTTCTGTGTTGTACTGTAACAGAAACGGAGTGCTTAGGGTGGGATGTAATTTACTCAGGTGTGTACTGTAAGTGTGAATAAAAAGACAGATAGGGCTGTTTCAAGTACTCCAACATGAAGTCCCCTATATTGTTCTGCAATGACGGGACAAGACTGATTCAAGCAATATAATAGAAAACCGTCTAGTATGTCTCTAAACAATAGCGATGTCAAGCTGACAACGCATCCCTGTGGTTGGTGTGTTTGTCAGTAGAGAAGACAGGCAAAGAACGTTGTACAAGTAGGTAAAAGTGGTTGTCAAAGTAAAACTGTTTTGATATCCATTTAATATAGTATTTAACATTTGCAAAGATTATTAGGTTTTTAAGTGAAAAGATGTCCAAACTTGTCACAAATGGCAAATAATAGTATTCTCTCCAAACCAACCAGCATCAGCACTATGAGCCATGGCCAAAAGAAATTGGCCACTTCACATATACACCTCAAGAAACACAGACCCCTCTCTCTGCTGTTAGCTAGGCTAAAGATATAACCATATAACAGTATTCATGCCTTTAAACTATATGGACAAAATACTTCTGCCGTTCTTTTCTGAGCAGGAGAAGAATGACAATTGTGTGAACAAGGTGCCTGACTGACTGTTTAATAACCTGCTGACCTGACTTGTCGATGTTTTCAGTATACGGACACAATCATTAAGACTTTCTCATCACAATGGGAGCAGAATGTCTCATTGAGGAACCAGTTCGCCTGGATTTAGCTAGGTTTGGGGAGGACCTACCATCCCAGTGAGAGTATCTCACTGAACTCATACAGTCTCCATCCAACCTGGTTTTCTGACCCATGAAATGAGCCATTTGCTGCATTGTGGAGGAAATCTTCTCTTTCATAAATCAACATGCTGACAGGGCTGTTTAGGTGGTGAATTGACTGGTACACCGCATACACCGTGTAGGCTAAATAGCTCATTCCCAATCCCCAATTAGTTTGACTAACTCAGGAAGTCCTACAATTGTTCCGCGAATGGGGCCAGAAATAAAATACTGGCCACTCGTTGTCCAGCACCCGTTGCACAAAGCTTGGCCACCGGTGTGGTGTTTAAGGAGATCGGGATGAAGTCGATGGTGTTGTTTTTCAATAAAAAAAAAAAAGTGTACAGCTATGCCTAGCCAGGTAAGGAAGGTTGCAAATGGGATTACAGGAGCCGAGATGAAGCATGAACATAGCATGAATAAGAGATGATGTAAGCTTGGTTCAATTTTGAGGCGAGAGATTGTTTTAAATTTGGGGAGAATACGTCCAAAACCTTTTTATGCAACGTTTTGATCAGTATTTTAGCAAGAGTTTATACAACTCTCCTGTATCTGGTTGGAAATCATATGCTAAATTGATGGTATTTACAGTAAATAGCACACATTCAGTTGCAGGAAGCAAACTGCAGTGATATATTATCATGGATCTGGTGTAGTAATTGGGCCGGAGTTAATGGTGCAAGTTACCTGTAAGAGCTGAGGGTAGATTAGTTCAATTTCCACAACACCTACAGCGTAACGGTGATACATACAGTATATCAGACGTGACACTAAAAGTCAAAAGGAAAGACCAGCATATAGAAGTATCTTTTTATAGAGGTTTATATTGGTGCAAATGGAATACATGTCAACTTAAAGCAATGCATGAAATTGGATGTACTCGGTGTCAACCGTTGACGGCAGAATGAGAGGATTTGAGAAAGGGATGAATAAATAAAGCAGGTAAAAATAGATGATGTGAGAAAAGAAGAGCACTTTTCGGGGGGTATTGATGTATGAAAGGGTGAGCAAAGACGTTGGTTGTATGTGATATTAAGTATTATTTATTATTTTATGTTTGCAGATGATTTCACTGCACTGGAACATGCTCATATATGCATTATGAATTGTGAGATAAAAAATATGCATTGATAATAAAAATCTGAATGAAGTTAGTGATTGTTTAAGAATAAAGACTATGTTATCAAAAACCTTTCACCTATACGCAGTGATTGATTCAATGTGTTGTTGACCACGTATCTTTTTTATGGTTGGTCACTTTACAACTGAAGCAGACAAACTAAATCTATCAACTTGGGGTTTTTAATGGGGTTTAATTTCGAAGAACAATCCGCTTCATCTAATAATTCGCCGGGGGTGATTTATCTTCTCACTAGCCCCTAATTCCAATGTGTCATTTTGGGATGGCGCTCCTTCGCCCTTAATTCTCCCGTTGTCATGGAAACAGACCCTCTGTGCCGTCTGCAAGGAGAATGAGGAGGAGGAAGAGGAGAAAGATGATGGCTCCCCTGCTTTCAGGATGTGGCTCGTCTTCTTTTGCGTAACAGCAGAGTTGGAGTATGGGGGTGGGGGGTGTTAGGTTTCCTTTTATCCGTTTCTGCTGAGGAGAGTGTAAATGTATAGGTACTCACAATAAGAGAGAAAGAAGTCTCTCTCTCTCTTTCTTCTATGCGCCAAAAAACCGAGGAGGGACAGAACAAGATCCGGTTTAGTTGAGGAGATATCAAATTAGGATGAGATTCAACGCATCTCACAATGACAATTTTAACAGACTGATGTTGGCATATGGTCACCAGGTTCACCACCAGTGCAGTGTCTAAAATTAAGGGGGGCAAAAGTGACCCACACAAACAACGCTGTTACATATACAGTGAGGAAAATAAGTATTTGAACACCCTGCTATTTTGCAAGTTCTCCCACTTAGAAATCATGGACGGGTCTGTAATTGTCATTGTAGGTGCATGTCCACTGTGAGAGACATAATCTAAAAATAAATCCAGAAATAACAATGTATGACTTTTTAACTATTTATTTGTATGATACAGCTGTAAATAAGTATTTGAACACCTGTCTATCAGCTAGAATTCTGACCCTCAAAGACCTGTTAGTCTGCCTTCAAAATGTCCACCTCCACTCCATTTATTATTCTAAATTGGATGCACCTGTTTGAGGTCGTTAGATGCATAAAGACACCTGTCCACCTCATACAATCAGTAAGAATCCAACTACTAACATGGCCAAGACCAAAGAGCTGTCCAAAGACACTAGAGACAAAATTGTACACCTCCACAAGGCTGGAAAGGGCTACGGGGAAATTGCCAAGCAGCTTGGTGAAAAAAGGTCCACTGTTGGAGCAATCATTAGAAAATGGAAGAAGCTAAACATGACTGTCAATCTCCCTCGGACTGGGGCTGCATGCAAGATCTCACCTCGTGGGGTCTCAATGATCCTAAGAAAGGTGAGAAATAAGCCCAAAACTACACGGGAGGAGCTGGTCAATGACCTGAAAAGAGCTGGGACCACCGTTTCCAAGGTTACTGTTGGTAATACACTAAGACGTCATGGTTTGAAATCATGCATGGCACGGGAGGTTCCCCTGCTTAAACCAGCACATGTCAAGACCCGTCTTAAGTTTGCCAATGACCATTTGGATGATCCAGAGAAGTCATGGGAGAAAGTCATGTGGTCAGATGAGACCAAAATAGAACTTTTTGGTCATAATTCCACTAACCATGTTTGGAGGAAGAAGAATGATGAGTACCATCCCAAGAACACCATCCCTACTGTGAAGCATGGGGGTGGTAGCATCATGCTTTGGGGGTGTTTTTCTGCACATGGGACAGGGCGACTGCACTGTATTAAGGAGAGGATGACCGGGGCCATGTATTACGAGATTTTGGGGAACAATCTCCTTCCCTCAGTTAGAGCATTGAAGATGGGTTGAGGCTGGGTCTTCCAACATGACAATGACCTGAAGCACACAGCCGGGATAACCAAGGCGTGGCTCTGTAAGAAGCATATCATGGTTCTGGCGTGTCCTAGCCAGTCTCCAGACCTAAACCCGATAAACCCGAGAATCTTTGGAGGGAACTCAAACTCCGTGTTTCTCAGCGACAGCCCAGAAACCTGACTGATCTAGAGGAGATCTGTGTGGAGAGTGGGCCAAAATCCCTTCTGCAGTGTGTCAAACCTGGTGAAAAACTACAGGAAACGTTTGACACCTGTAATTGCAAACAAAGGCTACTGTACCAAATATTAACATTGATTTTCTCAGGTGTTCAAATACTTATTTGCAGCTGTGTCATACAAATAAAATAGTTTAAAAAATCATACATTGTAATTTCTGGATTTTTTTTTAGATTATGTCTCTCACAGTGGACATGCACCTATGATGACAATTTCAGACCCCTCCATGATTTCTAAGTGGGAGAACTTGCAAAATAGCAGGGTGTTCAAATACTTATTTTCCTCATTGTATTTTTTGTAATTTTTTATATTGCATATTAAAGTTCCAAATCCAATTAAGTTTTCCTGTTCATTAATTCCTGCTAATATATAATAATTCATTCCTGCTCATGCACAGACAGTTTAAAGTAATAAAATTGGTGTCATGGTTGTTAGTATTTTAAAGGTTAGGGTAATGTAAAAAAAGAACGTTAGGGGAACGTTCTGAGAACGTTTGGTGTAACCAAAAACTAACGTTCCCAGAACGTTAAACCAACTTTCTTATGCAACCAAAACACAACCAAAACCGAACCTGACCTTCAGGGAACGTTCCTACAACCACAAACTAACGTTTCCAGAACGTTCTGGGAACCAAACATCGTTAGATGGGAACACTCTCACACAACAACCAACACACAGCTATGGTTAACGTTATCATGAAAAGACAACAATAAACTCAACAGCAGCTAACGTTACAGCCCACAAAACCCACATTAAAGCAAAAAGAGAGCCATGCAGCACAGTTTTTACACTGCTCTTTAAAATAAGTCTAGTGTAACGTTACTCACCTGTCAGCACGTCGTTCTGTGAGTCTCCTCCGCAATCTGCTCCTACTTCTCTGCTCGAAACATGGGCTCGTCGAATGCAAAGCAAGTTTTGAGTTGAATGAGGCTAACCTCTGCAGTCACATCAGGGAATAGGGATTAAGAAGTTAGAAGAAGTTCGCTTTTACAGTCCAAGGAAGTTTCTACGCAAATGTAGATGACAGCATTGGAAGAGCAACACTATTAGCTTAGGAGTAGCTAGACCCAGTATGCACGTGACCTGCAGGTGTGTTGATTTGGGTCACTGAGCTGCGCATGCTCACCGCGTCTAATGTAGATGATATTTATTTGTAGGCCTATTTATATGCCAAGATGGAAGACCTATTTAACCATAATCCATATTGGCGTTATTGCATTGCACATCCTGACACTATAACCAGTCAAAGTAAACATTCAACATGTATTTCTTTTACAGACTATCGGCTACCTCTCAGTTTCATTAGTTTTCATTAGTCCTCCTGAGAGTATTGTGAATTTCTGTACCACATATCAGGGCACTGCATCCAATAGTAGTCCAGATATGTCACACAACCGCAAATGAGATGTTTCAGTCAGACATACATTGCACACAAGAACAGTTAGAATCTATGACACTATTATATTCACTGAGTATCTTCATTCTCTCCCAGACACCAGAGGATGAACTATTTCTGCTACTACCTCTAGTGTCACCCTCAGGTCAGAATCTCAGGATTGTATAGAAGATTTCTCACATCTCAGTGGCAGATACAATAGCTGTGGAATGTGGTCATCCAGCAGGTCGCCTGTGAATACTGTGAAAACGGTGTGCGCATGAAATAAATTGATTCAAATGCTTTAATATTTCAACTTGTTCTGTCAACACTCAAAACAGATGTTAACCTACACCAAATTAGTGACTGGATACCAAGTAGTGTATTTTTTCTAAATTCTCATCCCGAGGTAACAAACCTCTCTCTCTCTCTCTCCTTTTCTCTCAAACCATCTGTGTTAATATGCGACAGAAGACTGATAGTTTTTTATTGCACTTTAAAGGTCACAGCCGGCACGGTTTACAACATCTCTGCAATAAAAAAATCCCTTCGCCGGGGTTTTGTCAAATGCATCTCTGTGTAACAAGTGTCATTACTTACATTTTCCATGTTACCAGTATCGTAAATCTTCTTTAATGTCATATCACAGGTATAGCTAATGGGGAACTTGTAGCGTTTAGCTGGGTCAACAACACAGACATCTATTCATGCCTTGTAGTTTTTATACAGATACATACATGACATTATTTGTCTTTTGCAGACTTGTGAGCACACAGAGTAAAAAATATTCTTGATGTTTTATCCCACACGAGCTCTCTTCCTTCTCTGTCTACGCCTTTTTGTCCTGTTGTTTTGATATGGGCCTGTGTGCCACTGAGACTCTACTCGTTTCTCTTTTCTTTTTCTCATCCTTGCAGGGAGAGAATAAGGGAACTCCTACTTAGAAGTGGGGCGTTCAGTTCTACTCATTAAAAATAATTGGTCTCTGTTCAATTAAGGCTCAGTGATGCTCCTTTGATCTAACTGGCTCGGTGTTTCTTATCTGCATCTTTTACATCCAAATCAACTTCTCAGAGCTGGCAAGAGTAATGGATAATTGGTTTTAACGTGTTTACTTCCAGAAGAAGTAAGCTTTGGAATGATTGTAAATGTTTGAATGAAATGAGTTCTGATGGTTAAAGAGACTCAATTCAAAAACCTGAAAGCTTCTGCTGCTGCACCTTGTGAGACAGTCCGCTCCTGAGACAATACAAATCACTTTACTTTCTGTCTGCTGCTCTTTCCCTGGGATTTGGTGTTTTTGGCTTCTCCTGTTTGCAGATGAACACTGCCAGGAATACATACTTAAGAGACATAAGACACACACACACACACACACACATTGTAAACCTACCCAGCCGCCTGCCCACACACCCACTCCCACACTTTGTAATTGTTACTCTCACACTCTAACACTTTATTGAAGAAGCGCTGCAGTATGAGCATGTTAATGTCCTGGCAGCACCTCCTGTTACAGGGGGGAAGCTGTTCGCTTGAATCCTAATTGCCCAGGGACAGAAAGGATACTTAGCCTAGCTTTGACTGCAGTTATGCTCCAACACTGCTACTTTAATAATTTTCTCGATGATCCCGTTGCTCATCCTCTTTGCACCTCTCCTTCCCTCCCTTCCTCTACTATCTCACGTTCCTAATCTATATTCCCTCTCCACTTCTCTATCCAATTTGTTACATTTCTACTCAATCTAGCCTCCTTTGTCTGCACCCTACGTTTTACTTTTCCTTTCTCTTGGTTTCACCTATAGTCTTTTTTTCTTGCTTGATGAATGAGTTCATGTAATTTTCACAGAATCCACCTCACAGTTCTACATGCTGCTAAATGCATGCGTCATCAATGTGTCAATCTGTGGTGTTACATGACATTTTTTATGCACACACAGGCATGTGTCAGGAAAAATGCAAATGTGATATATGCGTTGCTCACTTACACAGATGCATGCACAAATGGCAGACACACACACACAACTCTCAAAGCTACAGTACACTTAAACAGGGAAATGGGAAATAGGGATTTGCTTCAATCATTGGCGTAACGATTGAAGGAACATCAAAGATATGAAAGATGAATGTAAATGGATGTCTGTAAAGCTGTGGGTTTATTGCTGTGTTGGTCTACCACGAAGATCACTTTGAAACATAAAACACACTGCAGACATTTATGACATCTTACTGGATTAAACAAAGAGAAGAACAGCCTCCTCTGCTGGAAAGAAAAGAATGTGGCAGAGAGAAATCTGCTAACAAAAGAGGACCTATATAGAAATACTTTGATGTGTGAATGAATAAATGAATGCGAATAATCTTGATTTATTTGAAACATAACAGACGGTTGGTCGTCTAGGAAGCCTGTAGAGTTGTTCAGCTCTCTGCAGGGCTCATTTAACTTGAGTAGGGTTATATGGAGCAGTTTTTCTTCATTTACCAATCATTAAATATTCAGTGACCACTTCATTTTGTACACCAGTCAGCTGCACTGTAAATAATGTAGACTCGCACGATCAAGGAGGTCAAGTATTGTTCAACTAACTGCAAGTATGAGAGGTGTATACAATGATTTTACTAATAGATGTGAATGTTGCACCCCAGAAACAGCCAATCTGCTTAATATTCTCCACACTAAATGTTGTAAAGTTTACTGACAATGGTGGACTAAAACGTGAAGGTCAAGTCCTTTATGCAAAGTGAGATGGTAGAATGTTAAGAAGCCAATCCAAGTAATATGCAGAATCATCTTTTTAATTGTTTTGGTGAAGTCATGCCTCAAGGAACGTAAGCTTCAGTGGCTAGGTATATTTAAAGAAATAACAAAAACTGTTTATGTAGTACATGAACATCCACACATATAGTTTACAACAGTGTTCCACTATTTTTATATTCACATTAAATTTGAAGGTGAGAGCTAATTAAAGCTGCCCTAACATTTTTTTGAAAATTTATTAATTAAGTAATTTAACATCCAACCAGCATAGAACATTTATATAAGCATGGAAAGCAAAAATCACTTTTTTTCTTTCTTTTTTAATCTTAAGATATAATGCAGTTGCATGATTGTTTGGGACCCTAGAGCAGCAATAAATTAGGTATGCCAAGAGAAAACTATATTAAGACATAAAAAAAGATGGGAGTGAAATATCCATTTCATGGTTTGTCTGGCACTTAAGTGAGAACAAAGTTAGCAGGGAGCCCAGGCTTTCCAGAAGAAGATTCTGCAGCCGAATATGCGAGTTGTCTTGCCCAGCGCACGCCGATTCTTCTCCTGTTCCTCAACGTCTGTGGGTTCTTGTAGGATATTTCCATTTTCAAATTTGGAGAGTTTATAAAGCAAGTCTATTAAGTTCTTAGGTGATTCCTATGGAGTAAAAATGTTGACATGGTATAAATATTAAAGCATTATAAACAGTAACCGAGTCATAAATGTCAGTAAATAGGTAACATTACTGTAAATCAGTTTATCTTATGCTACAGAACTTTTGCATTTGTTGCTCATATTTAGAAATGGACATGCAAGTTTGTGGTAGTACTTTAATCTCTAATCTGAAATTTGACGGAGGTGCAGCCTGTTGGATAATCCAATGACAGTAGTCAGACAGGTAGCTCTGACAGCATCCAGAAGGACTCACTGGTCAACCTAATCATCATCATAGTCACTAATCATCCCAAAGCCTGCAGTGTAATCAGAGCTGGTCCCAGGGGCTTGGTTTCAACTGCTGGGAGAAGGGATGTTATTTTTAGGAACATTTGGAGAAGGGCATTAGAAAAAATAAAGACATCTCACCTGTTTGTCCTGTGTTTCGTCGAGCCATGGAAATGAGTCTTGCTTAAAGTAGAGATCCCGCGCAGTCTCCGTATTTTCCGCAACACACGAGGCAAAACACAAAAGTGCCACAATGCAAAAGATGTGGGCCATCCTTACTTGGGATGTATTGCTTGTGTGCTTCTTGTTGAGAGAATTCTTCTTGGTAAGACACCACAACATCCACCGCTGATGTCGCTGTCACAGTGAGATGTCTGTTTTTAAAGCGTTACCTACAGTATAGGCCCAAAGAGGGAGGAGGAGTGGGCAGGTTATTTGCGTAAGGACAACTATCCTCAATTTCGCGTTTGGCCCCATCAATGCACTGAACCATATACCCTGTAATTTACAGCAGGCATAAATAGTGAGGAAAAAGGTCTAAATAATGAGACTTTTGCCATTTTGGTCTTTCCTTGTCATTTACACACTGTAATCTGAATGTATAAGTGAAGGTCATCCTGATGCTGTCATTGGCATAACTTGCAGATGTGAAAGGTCCCATCTGCATTCTTGTTTAAAAGCAAATCCCTGTAGGTGAGGGCCAATGTGCACTTATGTAATATTAAAAAAAACATTAATGACACTAACATGGGGGAAACAATGACTTCATTAACCCTGTTGTGCTGTAAAAGTTCAATCAATGGGCAGCGCAGTAATAATGGGATATCAAGACGTCATAAAGATCAACTTATCCTTTGTTACACTCTTGTGAGTTGGTTCATTTGACTCCTTTAATGAGATTTCTGCTCCGTTTAACTTAAGTTATGTTGCATCTAAATTAAGGTGCATTTGTAAGGCTTTAATGATTTTCCTAATGACACATGCTGTAAATATGCAACGGCGTTACATGGGCCAAAGATTTAGCAATCTTTGTTTTTTTAATACCGTTTTATGGTTTAACAGGCAAGAGGTATTCAGTTAGTGTTTTTTATTCAGATAAATGTAAAGGCCGAGTGGGTCAAAAGACTTTTTTAAAATAGTATATTCAGCTTGAAGATGAATAAATAGGCCCAAAATCTCTTTTCAGCAAGTGTCAATACGCAATGTTTATCTCAAATGATCGGCGCAAGACAACAAGCATAAAATGTATTTACATCATGGCAAGAGCAACAGAACTTTTATAATTCAGTCCAGGTTAAGTTAAAAAAAGGTGCAGCTCAATTCCCCATAGAATTAGGCTTAAATGTGGACAGACAATATCTAACAACTGCAAGTGACTGGAAGTAAAGGCTTTTAACAGCTGATCCTTAAGGATTTTACCTACATACAGAATGCAGGTATACAAAATAGTAGATAGCTAGTAACCAGTGTGAGTATGGTCAATGTCGTTGTAGTTTTTATAGAACTTTCCTTGTAAACCTGTAATAAATTGATCATGATATGAACATATTTATTTTGCCAATAGTTATTCTGGATTGAGATCTGACCTGAACTGGGAAAAAATCCTATGTGATAATGTGTTTTATAAATTTCATATACATTTTTTTCCCAAAATTGAGTAATACCCTTCAATGTTTAAAGTTGAAAAACATGAACAGATGTTTATCTTGTCCATGTAAGGCACACACGTTTGGAGAAAACTAAAAGGACATGTCTTTCACATGGGGGACAACCTTGAGGCGCATCAACCTTTCAACAAATCACTTTTATAACCCAATTATAGAGGTGTAGGTGCCTGAACAAATATTAAGTGCATTGTCGGAAGCAGAATAATCCTGTTAAGAAGGCTACCAAGAGCACTTTATAGCAAGATTGTTTCTATCCATGCTGACGACAACTGTCTGCACCAGGCCATGTATGACTTGGTTAATTTAATGTGGCATTCAAGGAGTGGCTGCTTGTTACATCAGGGCTTTTTCAGATGTGTTAAAACTTTTAATGAGTTGAGATTGTGCTCCAAAAATGTCAAAAATTAATTAGATAAATCAGTGTGATACTTCATCACAGGTTTTTAATTCCCATAAGAGGGTTCCGCTCCTCTTCAGATGTTACTTGTGTTCGCTGCCTCCCTTACATAAGCATATGAGGCTGCTTGTTATTTCTGACTCTGAGCAATCGATATGTTGGAAAATGCGCCAGATAGCAACAGCATTTTGAACACTGTGTTGTTCATTGCTGTACCTTTTTTGCATCTAGCTATATGGGGAGTTTGTATCTATTGATCACAGTGGCAGGTATGGATGAGTGAGCAGGAATGACTGCTCCTTAGGGACACATTGCTCTACTGAGTGAATAGTGCGGGGTGAAAAGAAGAATGAGGCTATTCTGGATGGTAACATTTACAGTATTATTTTTAATGACAGCTTCTTTTAAACCTCTGGTTTAAAATATTAAATCAACAGGCAGATTAACAAACCACTAAAAATAATCATTATTTCTCTTCATTTGTGATTTATTTGAATACCTTTTCCTCCAATCGACAAACCAAGACAACATATGGAATGCAACATAAATCAGTCGACAATATAGCCTATCAAGATCTTAATTAGCAGTTATAGCTGCGAAACCAACGAGACCACCTCCCGATAGTTCATTTAGAAATGTAATGTAGAAAGTTGCAGGCTGTATGAGTCATAAGGTTTATTCTTTTCCGTGCACCATTCAACATACTGAAATCTGTAGAGGGCACAAATGACTCAATATTTGTGTGTGAAAACATCAAAAAACGTACCAATTCAAAAGGGAAACTAACATTTACAAGATACAGCCCCTCCGAATGTCATAGGAACATGTGTGTCATCTGTTCATGTTTTACATCACTTACTGACATCAGCACTGTATATACAGTAGATAGGTTCATTATATCTTAGTAGATGTCTGAACATTAGTTTTTATCCGAGACACCTTTAGTCACATGGACACGGCAATGCAGGCCAAGTGGCTGTTGTGCTTTTATCAATGAAGTATACACAGCCACAATCTTGGCTTGTCTAGTGTCACAGATGGCTTGTTTTCAATGTTCCACTGACATTTAAAGGCAAGTATTTGCAAGAATTTAACCCTCACTCTTCCCAAAGATCTTTGTTTTAAGTTTTTGAAGCTTTCTCCGACATTTATTGTCACTTTTTGACGTTCTAACTTTTAAGTTCTTTCTCACTTTTTACAATGACTTTGTAAATTTTTGTTGTTTTATCTCTACATTTCTGTCCCTTTTTCAATGTTTTTAAGTCTTTTTTTCTTAAATGCCATGAAATTAAATAAAACACCCAAATTCAATGAAAATAGTGAACTGATCAGTTATTTAACTTCTACGTAACCATCTACGTTATTTTTTTTTACAATTTGGTTGAAGGAAACCCAAATTTCTGATTTAGAATCTTTTTGAAAATGGATTAAATTTAACCCCAAGGACAACAGGAGGGTTAAAGAAAATTTACAGAAAATCTTGGTGGAAAAAAAACAAATGTACAAGAAAGGACTATTTCAAAAACTGAATTGGGCAAAGTGCTGCTTTTAGTACCTTTATCACTGCTACTGTTAGCTGTTGTTGAGGCCCAAGTGTATCAACAATTATACAAAGGTGGCACACTACAGCCTCTATAAGCTATAATGACTCATTAAGTTTATCATTAAATTTAATATACACTATAAGAGCTTATATAACACCTGCCATTAATTGGCAATTTGCTTTAAATGTATTTTATTCAGCGCTAAGACTCATAAACACAGATTTGTAACTTCAAAGCACCAGTTTGACAAACACACACCACAAACAACCAAGACTGTTTTATCTCACATTTTCATACTTCAAATAATATTGAAAAAGTAAAATGGGATGTTAAAAATTGTCCCCACATTTGTCAACTATATCAGGTTGCCATAGTTTCCTGCAGACACGACAACGGCTGATGACACTTTGTATCGAAGGTCCCTTCACTGTCTGAGGAACAGGTTTACTACAGGAGAGAAAATATACACACACACACACACACACACACACACACACACACACACACACACACACACACACACACACACACACACACACACACAAACAATTATGAACCTGAAAATTAGCATAGTAGGAGCACTTTAACTAACCCTGTGAAAGATGGGATTTAAACTGTGAAAGGGCAGCACCTCCCATGGCATGCATCCACAACTGATTACACAGAAGGGAGAAGTTTACCTGAACATGCGGTTGGGGTCTATGGAGGCCAGCCAGTAGCTATAGGAATCCGGGTAGTAGTTACACGTTCCCCTGCCGTGACACTCGATGAAAGGCACTTGGCGGAAACTTTCCAGACATGAGCCAGGAGAAACCAAGGGCTGGGAGGAGCCTTCTGCTCCAGCACCCAATTGCTAAAACGGATGAAGGTCAAAGGAAGAAAATGAGATGGATTGTAGCATATGAGAAAATTCAGGAGAAAAATGCACTGACTTCTTTACCATGACAAATGAGTGTCCGGTCCATAGTGACTCCCAACCTCGGGGACACACAGGAATCAGAGTTGTCTGGCTGTGGACGGCTATGACATTGGAGGTGGTTTCACACACTGAGCACCTAAACCACACATGCATACAGACACTCATATTAAAATTGGCCCAACTAGTTTACAACTAATTGTACATTTCAATTAACAGAAAAAGTAAAGTATTTTGTATGTGTTTATAAAAATACATAAGCCTGTAGCTATGTTTCCATCCACACGTTTTTATCTGAATTAAGTGATATTGAATGAAAAATGCCTTATGGAAACAGTAAAATTCGATGGAATTCCATGAACATCGATTCAAAGGAAATACGTTTGGTCTCATTGGATTTTATCTTGATCAATATACGACTTATGTGATAAACTCTGTTGGAAACGTTTTAGGTCATTTTATGGTGGCTACCCGCCACAAAACAAAAAAAAAGTTTGAGTTAATTTCCGCCCAGTATTTCCGCTCTGTTTGCACACATGGCGGGTGTCAACAAAGACAGATGTAAATGGACAAACGAGGAGACAAACTGAATTTAATTTATCAAGAACTCGTGAAGGAAATGGCCAACAAAGGTTAGGACAAGCCGTGGGACGTCCTCCGGAGTAAATGGAAGGCGCTCAAACAGCGAGACATGTCTCTCAAAAAAAGAGTTGTCTCTCAGCGGTGCCCAAGGGAAAACAAAAGCCAAGTTGCATCTACATCATCAGCAATGTGTTGATTGCATTGTCGTTTTCTTATTATAGCTTGATATGTCGCTTTCAGCTGGCACATAAGCACTATTATAACTTGTGCAATATTGATCATTTGTTGGTAGACGGTGCGATCCATTTTGTCTAGAAAAACTTGAATTGTTTGCTTGAATGTTGTGCAATTCAGTGTGAAAATAAATGGAAACACCTTAAAATGTCTTAAATCAATTCGATACACCAATTTGATTGCAAAACAGCATGTGACGTCATTACGCACAGGTTTTTATTCACTTTAAAGCCGTTGGATGGAAACACACTTTCTCCAGCTTTATTCGCATGAGTTTTTTTTACCAAACTTCAGATAATTTGATTGACAAGTTATGGAAACTTAGCTTCTGTATATGTGTGAATGTTGCTGTCCCACCTGCTGATGTAGGAAGCCAGGCTATTCCCTGTGATGGAAACCATGTTTGCAGGCATAGGAGTGTCAGTGGACAACCAGTAGGAGTAGTCATTGCGAGAAGCATAGCGGCAGTTTCTTTCTGTGTCACAGAACAGGAAGGGCATGGTGGAGAAATGAGGGAGACAGCTTCCCATGGTGCCTGAGAGACAGCGTCAGAAGTGTCAGAAAAATGACTCACACAAAGGCACAGTTTTTGTTAAGATGCAGACGCTGCACAGTAGGTCTGTTCATGAAGGTTGTCATGCTCTTACCAAGGTCCTGACCGTGAGCTCTCTCATTTCCGTTGATGAAGAGGAAGGAGTAACCAGAGTAGATGAGGCTGCTGCCATGAGGACAGTCAGGGACACTGGTGCTCTGGCTGTGTCTAGCTATTAGGAAACTGTCAATATAACCTGGACAACCTCTGCCTGGCAATCCTTGAGGACCTTTGTTGCCTGGGTCTCCAATTCTGCCTACTGGACCTGCAGAGGAAACACATTAAGGTCCTACAACCATTTTTAACATTCAAGTGACCTCATTGCAACCCAAATAGTCTACTAACCCAGTTTGTCCTGAAAAAAATGATGTTCATATCTTCACTGTAGACAACAGGGTTGATGTTTTATTGGCTTTTATATAAAATAAATCCAGACGGAAAATGAACTGTAAAAATGGCCTCAGGGCTAGGAGGGTTAAAAAATGGGAGGCAGGGAGGTGAACTACAGTCTTTGTCACTGCTAACTCTCACTCTCAGGATTGTGTTTTTAATATGCAATTATATGCCAGTAGGTACTTCATCTGGAGGGTGTGACACAAGATTGAGGTTTTCCACTAAATCCCTCACTGGCTTCCCACTCACATACACAAGTGCATTACCCAGCCAGGGGTACTACTGCTGAGAGTTAAACATGGGTTCTTTCAAGGGATTTACCACCCATATGACTCATGATGTGGTCACACACATAACATAGCATCTGGTCTGCACCAGTGATGGAGTACTTGAGTCCTGGACTCCAGTCGCTATTCTCTGGACTCGTGACTCAACTGCTGACTTGGACTTGGACTGGAGGATTTATAAAATCTGACTTGAGCATTCATGAAATAGGACTCAGAAGTTGGATTAAGTACTTGTATTTGTAAAAGGCAGTCCTGGAATTGGACTCGAGTCAGACTTGAGTCGCTATTCTCTGGACTCTCCTTTGGTGATTCAGACTTAGACTTGAACACTGGGGACTCGATACTTGACTTGGACTTGAGAGTTGGTGACTCGACTACAACCCTTGTCTGTACACACAAACGACCCACAGACCCACAGACATGCATGTACCTGGCAGTCCTGCTCTTCCTTTGTCTCCTTTGCGGCCAGTAAATCCGGGCTGGCCATCCGGGCTGGCAACACCAGGCTGTCCTTTGACACCTGGCTGACCTAGGACAGAAAGATTCATTGTCACGTAGAGCAAAGAAAACCAGCTTGGTGAAGAAAGAGATAAATCGTCCATTTAGCAAAAAGACATCACAATACATATGACATTAAGTGTTAATGTATTTGTTGATGGAATAGTACAGGGTCTACTTTTTCAATCTTTGGTCAGCTGGTCCACCTTGTGTAATAATACTTGTATAACCTAAACCCTGTGATGCACAATCAAATCACAGACATTGTTTTTACAGGAGAACCTGAGCTAGGAGACACCAGGAGGCCAAATCACACTCATTTACACATTTTAACACAATGACCTGCAGCTCTGCCTGCTATACACACACACTATTGCAATGCATTCATGCTTGTATCAAGTTAGGGTAATATATTGGCTGAGCAAGCCTGACAAAGCTTCTGGATGGTCTAAAAAGAAAAGAAAAAAAGAAAGTCTCTGCACTGTATTGCTCTGGAGATATTAAATATGTCATATGGCACAGCGGGAGGTTGCTGGTGTCAGGCTCAGAGGGAAATGAGTTGCAGTATCCTTGGCAAAATAGCAGCACATTTTATAATCAATGCATAGACTGAGCTGAGATCAAATGCTGGACCTGGTTGGCCTACTGGTCCTGATGGTCCAGTGCTCCCTGGGGCTCCTCGATTGCCAGGTGGACCAGATGAGCCAGGAGGTCCTGGTTCATATATCACCTGGGCCATTGTTGGTTGACCTTTGGAGCCTGTAATGAAAGAGTAGGAGCATTTGGAAAGCTTCCGAAAATATATGACACCTGTGGGCCATGGCTGATCTGGTCTAGATTAGTCAATGCCAGTCATGTGCTGGACAGGTTATCTGACAGTGATGGGTAGAGTATTGCATTTCTGCAGATTGTCTCTTAAGATGTAGAAGTGGATTTAGTCTGGAAGATAATAACAGGGCAGTATTATTCCTGGTTATTTTGAACAGTAGTAAAACAGACTTTTGCCGTACCTGGTCGTCCGGGAAAACCTTTCATCCCAGGTGGACCCGTTGGACCTGGGACGTATCCGGGTTCTCCCTTACCACCTTAAACACACAGGTCATAACTACATTTGAAGGGAATTAGCATTTCAACATACCCTATTGTATACATTTTATTTTTTATCAAATTTCACAGAAGAACATGAAATGAATCCTCATACATCTATTGTATAGTCTGTCCATGTCTTTCTCTGTCCCATTTGTATTCCTCAGTTGTGTGAAACATAAATCAATTGTAGAGTAGTGCTTTTCTGTAGTGACAGCTCTGCCATTGTCTGGGGAAGAAGTCAGCAAGAAACACTAATCTATGGGCAAAAGTTGAAATGATTGATTACCAGGGGGCCCATGGACTCCAGGAGGACCAGGATCACCTCTTGGTCCTAGGCCTCCAGGTCTACCTCTTGGACCCTGGGGAGGCAAATGAAACAAAAGAAAGGTCAAAGGTTAGACTTTGAGTAGTGCAGCCAGAGTTTAAAGACTCAGCTTCTGTTGCAATGCAACCACAGATGATGCTTAACAGTAATCCCATCTCGGTTATTTTGTTGAAAGAAAATACAGACTGTTTAAAAAGATCATGTCATTTTAAATGAGAGCTGTGTTCAGTTTCAACATCTAAAAAAAACCTTTGCTTAAATTGAAAATCCCATCTCCTTTGTTGAATACAAATGTGAATGTAAAACGTTGGACTTGAATCTTAATTCTCCTTAGTATAGATGCTTTTTCAGGCATTTGTCAAGTATTTCTCGAAAAAATAAAAATATGGCTTGCTTACAGGTTGTCCTTGAGGGCCTGGATCTCCACGGGGTCCACTATAGCCTCTGCCTCCTGTAAGACCTGGGTCCCCTCTGTCTCCTTTTAATCCAGGCACTGGTGGACCTGGTTGGCCAGGTGGGCCAGGATAGCCTACATATAAAGAGTCATTTTAGTTGAATGAATCCTGAGATTGTGGTCTGGTTTAGTTTCACTTTCAGAAAAGGAATGTGAACAGTACATCCTCACCTGGGCTACCAGGAGTGCCAGGACGACCGTGGTCTCCTTTTAATCCAGGAAGACAAGCCCCGTCGGTTCCTGGTAGTCCATTCGGACCACAGGTCCCAAGTGAACCTGGAAATCCTCTGTCACCTATTGGTCCAGGACTCCCAGTACCAGGCAAGCCAGGGGGACCAGGGTTCCCGGGGGGACCTACAGTACACAAATATAGACGTGTACTAATGTCAACGATGCGTTATTATGGATCCCACGCAACTTCTAGGCAAGTCCCTACAAAGCAGCCCGATTGGTTGGCGTGAGATATTGACCTAGTTACACTATTTTGGAAAAAGATTTTAGATATTAGATACATTCATCATTGTTTATTTGGTCAAATGTGATGAGCTTTACATGGATAGGTGGCATTTCCTCTTCAAGTTTTTATGAAGCAGTCATGAAAGAATGTACATCATATGTAAAACCAAACTCTGCAACCTTTATATTATACACAATAATTAACACATTAACAAACAAAGGGTCTAATTGAGACAATTTAATAAGAAACAACTTTATGTGATGTGGAACCCATCCTTTATTATTCAAGACTTCTAGCGTGTGGGGATAATTACATTAATCATTAAAGATTTGTTCGCACTGGTCTAGAATAACAGTCTTGGATATACCGCAGAATTATGGTCTGGGTTTTGTACTCAAACAGACACTGACCTGCCTGCTGTACTTTACAGTGTAAAAACACTAAACATTCTAAGGTAAGGCAGTTGTTTTTGGTAAAAGACAAATTGCGGAAAATTCTCCAAATCTGCCAAATACAAAAATACAAATGTCTTTTTAAAATGAAGGAAACTGATACAAGTAGGATGTTTATAAAAATCTTGAAAAGAATTATGTTGTTTACCTGAGACTCACCTTGTTGACCTGTTTCACCACGGCCACCAGGCGTCCCTCCCATGATGTCTACAGAGAGGAGATGGAAAGAGAGGTGAGTTTTGGTGGAAACCATTACTTTGAAAGTTCCAATAGCTATGAAAGAGGCCATTTTTCTACAGGCCAGCGGTTTGGACATGAAGAAATACAAAGTATGATACTTGAAGGTTTGATATATATAGGATGTGCAGGAGCTTGTAGAGCCCTACAGGACCTTTCCCCTTACTAGTGTCTCCTTTCTGCCCTGGAGAGCCAGGAATCCCATCCCGGCCTTGATTGCCTTTAGAACCTGGATAACCCCTGACACCCTTCAGGCCTGGGTCACCTGGGGCAAACACATGTGAAAAAAACTGGGGTCAAATTCCAAAGAAAAACAAATAAAATAGTCACAGTCAAAATACAATACAGATTCAAGTTCCTTGCCTTTAAAAAGTGACTAAAGTAAAGGTAACACAGTATGCAGCACTTTCAGAGATTGTTGTTCATTATTTTAGTCAAATGTAAAGTTTTCTTTTTAAGAATAGTGTTTATAGCACTTCAAAAGCCTTTACCTGGCCGTCCGTTAGGTCCTTGCTGTCCTTTGCATCCTGGAGGCCCATCTGAACCTTTAAACCCTTGATAGCCTGGTAAACCTGGAGGTACACAGAGTGTCAGCAAAACATACAACAATTGTAAATTGCCTGTTTTTGTGATCAATGGTAGTTACCATTTTGTCCAACAGACCCTGGGTTTCCTTTTGCTCCACGGCTTCCTGGTAAACCCAGAACTCCAAAAGAACCAGCTTCACCTTTCTGACCCTTCCTCGCATTAGTGCTGGGTGATCCTGGTTCACCCTGAGCACAGAAGGAACAATAAAGAGGAAAAGAAAGAGAATTAATCTGTTATGGTTGTCTACCCGTGTTTTCCTCGGTATTCTTGTTCCCTGTTATTCCTGTTTGGACGTTTTTGTGATTCTGCCTGTTCCTGTTTTGTGATTCTGCCTTTTCCTGTTTTGTGATTCTGCCTGTTCCTGTTTTGTGATTCTGCCTGTTCCTGTTTTGTGATTCTGCCTGTTCTTGTTTTGTGATTCTGCCTGTTCCTGTTTTGGGATTCTGCCTGTTCCTGTTTTGTGAGTCTGCCTGTTCCTGTTTTGTGATTCTGCCTGTTCTTGTTTTTGGGTCTCTGCCTGTTCCTGTTTTTGGGATTCTGCCTTTTCCTGTTTTGTGATTCTGCTTGTTCCTGTTTTTTGGATTCTGCCTGTTCCCGTTTTTGGGATTCTGCCTTTACCTATTTTTGGGATTCTGCTTGTTCCTATTTTTGGGATTCTGCCTGTTCCTGTTTTGGGATTAAGCCTGTTCGTGATTTTGGGGTTCGGCCTATTCCTGCTTGTATTTTGACTGCTGTATTCAGGACACCTTTTGTTTGTTTGGATTTTCTTGTTATTAAATCTTCAAACTCGACACTGCCTGCTGTCTCTGCATTTGGACCCTCCATTTTCTCTGAACCACGAGACAAAATCATTGTTTATAATTAACACAGTTTTGAATCAACACACATTATAGCATTTCACTTGACTGTACTCTGCTCTGCTGCATCGGTTACAAATCCTCTTTACATCAGTAATCTCTGCACCTTTTGTCCTACTGGTCCAGGCAGTCCATATCCATAGTAGCTTGGATCTCCCTTAACTCCTTTGTTACCAGTTGGACCTGATGCACCATTGCGACCTGGCCTTCCAGAGATTCCTCGATCTCCTTTTGTTCCCGTTGGGCCTGTGAGGGTTTAGCCAAACATTTATTTGAAGTATAATACATTAAAGAGTCCTTTATATCTCCAGCAGCAGTACAGGGTACAGCAGCATTGTAGTACTCAAGATCAGTCTTGGTCTCAAGACCACTTTCTGAAAGTCTTGGTCTCCTCTCGGAATCCACCACATTTTTACTCGGTCTTGTCTCGGTCTCGGGTGAAGATGACTCAGTATTATACGTAATTTCATGACCGGTCAAGACCACAACTACAGGGTTATCACTCAGTTGCCAGTGTATCGTCTAATTTATGTGTTAACGTCATTACTGTGATTGGATGTAAAACGTCCTGCTTCAAATGCAACCAATTAACTCATTTCTAGTTTGAAATGTGTTACTGTTAACACCCGTTCCCTGACCCCCTTAACACTCACTCACAAAAATATAATAAATACAAAATAATAAATAAAAAGTTATTTATTATTTTGTATTTATTATATTTTTTAAAGAGTTTATTTGCAAAACAACATCTATAAGAAAACACACAGCAGTGTGTACATTTTTCCAATGATCCGACACAGCTGGGACCACTTTCATTTTTCATCTGCACTAAGGCCCTGTTTACACATACAGTGAGGAAAATTATTATTAATTATTAAGTATTTGAACACCCTGCTATTTTGCAAGTTCTCCCACTTAGAAATCATGGAGGGGTCTGAAATTGTCATCGTAGGTGCATGTCCACTGTGAGAGACATAATAAAAAAAATAATAATCCAGAAATCACAATGTATGATTTTTTAACTATTTATTTGTATGATAAAGCTGCAAATAAGTGTTTGAACACCTGTCTATCAGCTAGAATTCTGACCCTCAAAGACCTGTTAGTCTGCCTTCAAAATGTCCACCTCCACTCCATTTATTATCCTAAATTAGATGTACCTGTTTGAGGTCGTTAGCTGCATAAAGACACCTTTATACCACACTATTTCATATCTATAATGAATGTTCATCAAAATGTGAGTTTGTATGAAAACAGTATATGTGTGTTTGGCCTTAAACTATATTTTGGGACTTACCTGGAGGCCCCCTGACTCCTGGGTCCCCTGAAGTTCCAGCAGGTCCTTGACTTCCTTCTGAGAGTCCATCAACACCTGGATCACCTTGGGGACCTGGACAAAGAAAGGCACACAGCATAAATGCAGTTTCAAAACCAACAATACTGACACGTTTTCTTTTTTCAAATATGGAGCTAATTTCAAACCTGGTTGTCCGGGACTCCCTGGTGCTCCATCTATCCCTCTCCGCCCTTTTGGCCCAGCACTTCCAGTATCTCCACGGGCACCAGACAAACCAGGGTAACCTGAGAAAGTACAGCTAGAGTTAACAAGCCTTGCAAAGACTGTATTTATGACTTCACATGTAGTCTTGCAATGTGGTGAAATGTCCCGTGGTACCAAAATCTAAAGTCGAGTTGAAGATCTCTTAAAACATTTGAGTTATGTTTTGTAAAACAACTGAATGACAAAAAAGAATGCATTGCAAAGCTTACCTGGATCGCCAGGCTCCCCTGGGGGCCCGACTAAGTCTAATGGTTGTGCTGAGGGGCCTGGAGGACCTCTAAAACCTGGTTCACCCTTCATGCCTGGTGGACCCCGGGGACCTCTGGCTCCATCTGGGCCAGGGGCACCTGTAAACAGTCAAGGGGACATCACAGTAACTCTATTGTAACTGGGAACTTCCTGTACACATCCTGTCTCAAAACTACACAGAAAACAACACTACAATGGTTCACTAACCATTGTTTCAGATCGAACGCCAGGCTTTGTAACTTTCTTAATGTACCTTTATATGTTACTGTAAACATATAGTTGATGTACTGTACAGGGATCACCTTGTGTGTGTGTGTGTGTGTGTGTGTGTGTGTGTGTGTGTGTGGCACCTATTTGGCCTGGTGGTCCTATAATTCCAGGCAACCCGTCTGTTCCGTATCCTGGTAACCCGTCTAGTCCAGGGTCTCCTCTCAGTCCTGAAGAAATGCAAGTGAAACACGTGAAAACACGCTACATACATACAACATTCTACAATATAATGGACATTTTCCAAAATGTATTCTAAGTCAGTTGAAAAGTTGGAGGGTTGGAGAGGTGCCAGTTCACCTCCTGGGCACTGCCAAGGTGCTCTTGAGCAAGGCACCGAACCCCCAACTGCTTGGGGAGCCTTTCCATGGGCAGCCCCCCCACTCTGACATCTCTCCATTAGTGCATGTATAGGTACTGAGCATGTGTGTGTAAATCAGGCCTGTGTGTAATGTGTGTAATAACAACAAAGTGTAAATTGTAATTTCCCCTTGTGGGACTAATAAAGGATACAATAATATTATTGTTGCTATTATTATTATTGTTATTATTATTATTATTATTATTATTATTGTTATTATTATTATTATTATTATTATTATAAATTAAACATGAAATTAATGATTTAGCCTGTCAGAGAGACAATATCAAACCTGGTTGACCGGGCAGGCCGTTTTGTCCCTTGATCCCTTTTGGTCCAGTTAGGCCAAGTGGACCTGGCACTGATGGGCCGGGGATACCAGGTTCACCGGGGATGCCAGGGCGACCAAACCCCTGGCAAACCTGGGATCCCCTTCTCACCGGGGGAGCTATTAGGTCCTGGAAGAGGGGAGAGACAGAACAAAAAAAGAGGTACAGAGCAAAATATAATGCAGGTAAGGGGATAGTGAAAATGTCTTTATTGAAAAAGTCTTTATTTATTTGCCTATTGCAAGAAACTGTCTAAATTTGTTGGACAGTGTTGAATTATGGGGAAGATAGTCCACATCATCCTCTGTTAACTTTCACCTTCTGAATTCATTGTCCCTCTGGAGTTGAAAGTTACTCACTTTAATCACTTTAATACACACTGACCTGGATGTCCTGGATAACCATCTGGTCCTGGTTTTCCCCTAGGTCCAGGTAAACTACCTTTACATAAATCCTTATTACCAGGTGGTCCCGGAAGCCCTACAAAACCTTTATTTCCTGCATAACATAGAATAAAACAGTAAATATGTGTTTGTATGAATATGAATGCATGAATGCACACACGTACAGTATGTGTGTTTGAACCATACATTAGCATCTTCTTATGTATTTCTGTCTGTCTGCACTAAAGTGTTATTATATATTATATATTATATTTGATTTATGAGTACTGTACCCTTTTCTCCTGGATAACCAGGATTGCCATTTAGTCCTGGGTTCCCAGGTAGGCCAGGGATCCCAGGATCTCCTACAGGACCCTGTTCTCCATCTTCTCCTGGAGACCCTGGGAATCCTGGGGAGCCAGGGTATCCAGGGCCACTATCACCCTAATGATCACAAATAAACAGCATATTATTTATTTTCATAATTGTTCATATTCACACATTTCATTGCTCTAGTGCAGTGCAAGTTGTCTATCCTGACTTTTCACTTGACAGTAAAACACAGAGGGCCCTATTTTCACGCATGGCGCAGGTGCGTTAAGGGTTTGTACAAATCCACTTTTGCTAGTTTAACGGCGGAAAAAGGGTCCGTGCGCCAGGCACATGGTTCAAAAGGGTTGTACTTACTGTGTCTTTATTAATTCATAGGTGTGTTTTAGGCGTAAAACTTTACTTTCACATAATGGCCAATAAAGTACTACAATACCAAAATACTCTCTGACCTTTTGTCCTGCAGGACCAGGAAGGCCTTGTGAACCTGGCCGACCAGGCAAGCCCCTAACTGAAAGGCCTGGGACACCTGGCTGCCCCTTGTCACCTGAACAACACACACACACACACACACACAATAGTATGATACTTTGATTACATATTCTTTTTCTGAAAACTCCCAAAGTAACTTAACTGGTAATCCACCTTCTACTTTAAGAATCTTGAATCTGTTATCTTTCTGGCTTTTTCTTCTTCTTTAAGCTTGAGCTCAATAACACATGGGATACCTTTCTGTCCTGGGATCCCCGGCCTTCCAGGAAGTGACACCTCCCCCTTTTTGCCTTTCTGTCCTCGAACACCTGTTACTCCTGGGGTACCCAGTGCTCCGTGATTACCTGGATGTTTGTTTGTAAGTATGAGAAACGCTTTCATCATCAACTGTATGGTAACATAAAGACCTTCCATCAATTAATCATTGCATCAATCACAGAGCCATGCTAACCTGGGCGTCCAGGTGAACCAGGCAGACCTGGAAATCCAGGTGGTCCAGGATGTCCTTTGGTGTGGATGTGGCTTGGTTCGCCTTTCTGGCCTACCAATGAAGGAGTGTGAGAACACAGGACACACAATGCCTGTCAGTCTTTTTATCTATTGACTTGAGTTTTTATATATAAATGTCTGTCAAATTGTTTGTTGTGTTTCTTGACCTGGAATTCCAGGCGGCCCTGGCAGGCCAGGGACCCCAACATCGCCCATTCTTCCTGGAATTCCAGGAGGCCCATATCCCACTGGCCCAGGGTAGCCAGGTGGTCCCGGTCTTCCTGAAGGCCCCGGGTGGACCTGGGAAACCACGGTCTCCCTCTTCCCCAGCGAAGGGATACTAGAGAGAAGATGGACAACTTATTCCAAATGACAAAATCTCTTGGATGGGCTCTTGAACACGGCTAAGAATTGAAGAAGGTTAAAACATAAACACTGGACACCCTGTCTGTCGTAAAATTCTCACCGAATCCCCTGGAGGCCCTTGATTGCCTTTGCGACCTGGTTGTCCAGGAAACCCAGGGAGGGCATCTGCACCAGGCCTGCCAGGCTGTCCAGGATCACCTTTCTCTCCTTTTATCCCAGGACTGTTGTTGGAATATGATTCTCCTTTTTGTCCTGGAGGCCCTCGAAATCCAATTTCACCAATAGGACCCTTCAGAGAAAGAACTGTTATTTACAAGTGTTAAAAAAAAAAACCCTAACAAAAAACTACTTTTTCAACAATGCTTTCTTACTGGTCTTCCAGGTAAGCCACTAGGTCCTGGGAAGCCTGGATCACCTTTTGCACCGGGTCCCTGATTATATCCTGAGCGACCAAAAGATAGATAATGTCTATTCAAGTTTAAAACATTTTATACTGTCCAGTATTACCAGTCAAATGTCAAAATGCATTTTAATGTAAAAGAAGGACGGATTTGGTATAATCTGTGTGTTTTCATGCAGTGAATGGTTTTACCTGGAATGCCAGGTAGGCCACGGGGACCCGGTGGTCCTGGGGATGCTGATCCGATACACTCATAACAGGGCTCCCCCTGCTCTCCTGAACAAAGAATAACCATGGGAATATTTTTAGTGAGTCACATCTATGTTACACAATATTAACGTTTTCTCTTTTCTCTCCAGTCAAATACAGGGCTGCATTACAGTAACTGCTATGTAGCAACAACTGTACACCTACCAGCGTAGCTTGTTAGAGAGATGGATGGGAACAAGCAGGTCAGAGGAGAGGTCAAACCAATTTGGAAAAAAATGACAGTAATCGGGACAATTCATAAAAAAATTTTTTCCCACCTTTCATTCCATACACCCCATCATATCCCGTAGGTCCAGGCGCACCCTTCATTCCCTTCCTTCCTGGGAGACCTTTGGTAGTCCTGTTAGCTACAAGCAATACCAACAACACTCCATCAGTCTACAGTTAGGGTTTCCCTGAACTGCCTAATTTATAAGAAAAAAAAAGTTTTTTTTCTCATCATTGGTGCATTCTTGTTGGTCCTTGAGAAACCAAAATGATCAACTCATGACCAGCTGATCAATAACGTGCCTACCGTACACCTAACTACAGCATTTGGAATTTGGATCCAACCTCAAACACTTTTCACCATGTAGTCTCCGTTTACTGTGAAAACAACTGCAGAAATTCTATCTTTACATAACAGAAAAGAAAACAAGAGAGGTTAGAAAAGATGTCCAATGATCATGTGTAGAAAAACTGTGACACTGTGGAAGCCTATTGAAAAGAAGATTTCTAAAAATAATGTAACTGAAAACAGTACTTTCACCTATGCAACAAGTTGAGTTGTTGAGTTCATCAAGATATGTATTACTGAGAGTGGAAGTAATTCCAGCAGTAGTAGCATCAGTTGTAGTAGAAGTAATAGTAGTGGTAATAGTTTAGATTACTAAACAACTTTTTCAGAAGGAAGCCATTTACACATACTTCTGTCTTCAGGAGGTCCAGGTGGGCCAGGATCTCCGGGAGGCCCTTGATCACCATAATCCCCATCCAGACCTGGGGGTCCTTGAAAAATACCCCCAGGCTCCCCAGGGTCCCCTTTGGGGCCTGGATAACCTTTGGGACCAAGTGGGCCAGGCACATAAATCCCAGATGAATGACCTGTGTAATGTAAGTTAGAGACTCTAGTTAGGGAAACCAAAAGTCATACATATTTATACTGTACCTTTTATGTAAATACTGTACAGAGGGATGGGATGGATAGATAGATAGATAGATAGATAGATAGATAGATAGATAGATAGATAGATAGATAGATAGATAGATAGATAGATAGATCCACCTGGAGGTCCATCAGGTCCAGGAAATCCGTCAACACCTGGGGAATGAATAGTTACTTGTGTTATTTCTGCATAGGCAAGTCTGCTGACAGCAAGTAGAATAGTCGATCATCTCACTATGTCTCAATCTGCTAACTACATAGATTTATGTTCATCTACCTTGAGGCCCAGGGAGTCCAGGGGAGCCTGGGAAACCAGGATCTCCGGGGTATCCTTTGAGCGATTCAGTCAAATGCACAAATATCTGTAGACATAACCACAGTGGTGGAATCATGGTGGAACAACAAGAATAACTGGATTGACTTATGCTGTAGAATACACTTTTACTCAATAATAATTCTTATAACATTGAAAAAAGCACTTGGTAACTCGCTTCAAATACCACAAAGTGTATTTGGTCGAAAATTATAAGAATAAACTCACATCTCCAGCTGGACCAGGGGGGCCCCTATCTCCCTTTTCACCCTATAAAATAAAGCATATCAAAAGGATGAGACAAAGCATATAAACCCACAAAATGATTGGGTATTGATGTGTTGGCACTAACAGATCACTGACCGTCCCTCCTGGTGTTCCTTGATATCCTGGATCCCCTAGGACGCCAGGTCTTCCCTGAAGAAAACTATATTGTATTCAAAAGCCACACACATAATAACATAAATATTCTGCACACAACATGCACATTTATAGCATTGTAGAGCAGTACCCTTAATGTTCGTCCAGGATCACCATCCTTTCCTGGCTTTCCCTGTAAGGATAATTAAGGACAGTGAGGGACTGGCAGGTTATGTTTTCTATGCAGCTGCAGCTGAGATGTCCATGTTGTCTTCAAGTTAAATGAAAAACAGAATAATTTGTAGCTATATCTGACAATCCACATGGCACACATGTCAGGATTCTCAGTTATGTTGGGAGAATTTGATGCATTAATTCATAAAGGAATATCCGAAACAATCAGATCTAATGACGTGAGATTGACCACACCTATGTACCACGTTGGCCCCTTCTAGGACCACTCTACGGGTCTTCTTTCTGTTTTGTTCTGTTCTTTCTATTTCCTTCTTGGTGAATCACATTGAGTTTACAGTATTGCTGCATTACTGCCCTCTGCTGATTGAGCTATTCCCAATGTGTAACTGGGTGGCCCTTCAATGCAAATTTAAGTGGTGAAACATCTGTTTGCAGGGAGAAAGATGTGGTGTAACAGTCTAATAACACAGCAAATGTCTGTTTTTTGACACCACTAAATGACAATAAGAAAGGGAGGCTTAAAGGTGGGGAAAAGTGGAATGTAGGGCATGTTGTATCTTACTTCTGGACCCTCCGGTCCTTGGTCTCCCTTTGCTCCTTTGGTGTAAAGGCCATTACCAGGGTCTCCCTGAGAACAGATTGAAATAGGGACAGGAATTGGAGAGATACACTCATAACACTAACAAGACAGAACACATGTCTGTGAGGATCTTTGGAGATCTAAAAAATGCATTTATTAGGCATTTGTTTTAAAATGTGTAGAGTATATACTTACTGGTGCACCCGTGCAGCCCTTTTCTCCTACATCTCCTCTGTTTCCCTTTTCACCCTGAATAAGACATACATCTTGGGTTATGGTTCATTGGCTGCAATGTCAAAAGTTGCCTCTCAGTCTCTCTGTCAAACATTTTGGTCCTGAAAAGACCCAAGAAATTGAATCTTGCCAATTTGCCTGTGGAAATTCCTAATCCTTCGAAGAGCAAACCTAATATTTCCTCTAATGTCACCATCAGGCCATTTACACAAGAGTTACTAAACTGTAATGAATAGGTGACAATGAAATGTACGGAGTATGTTCATGTTGCTGAGAGAATTTCCAATTTGGACTTTCCATTTTGGTCACAACATGAGCTTTTTCTCTAACACCACTTTCAGGTCACCATGTCGATCTGTTCCTTTTCTCCCTTTTATTTCTTTCATTAACGTTTAAGTGAAATAAGCACTTTCATCCAGTATAAGAACCATGGCTAAATGGAGGTTTTGCTTCCTGGTCAAACAGCCCTTGCTAAATTTGGAAACTGTTCAAGCTTGGGAAGTGAGACACCACTGTACTTAAAAAAAGAACACCCAACTCTGGGGAGTTTATAATTGCTAGAGTGAATTTCACCTCAGTCTGTTACTGTACCTTTAATGGGAGACTCCCAGTGAAAAACTCATTGATCCGACCTGGTGGCCCCGGTGGCCCTCGTGGTCCTGGTCTTCCCTAAATCAAGCAAATTGAGATTATCCTAAAACATAACTAAGACATATTGTTTTCAGATATTGTTATGGTCATGTCACAGAAATGGTGAACTGTTGTGCTATTAATGCAACACCCTCTCCTTTTTCATAAAATGTAACCTTATTATTCAGGCTGTTCTCATGAACCATTCGTACATATCCCTTTGGAAAGTAATGCACAATAATTTGTACGTAATACACATATTAACTGCTGATGTATAAGATCAGGGAGCGCCACATAGGGAGGTGGTCAGGGTGGATGGTTGGGTCATGAAACACAGAACTTTTAAGTTTGGGAGCAGAGTTTGTGTCCCATTACAAACACAAGACTTTTCAGGGAACAAGTGTTCGTGTCCCGGGAGTAGCCTGCTACAAACCAGTCTTTTTTTCTAGTCTTAACAACTTGTTTGGGTGCCCAAAGTTACCTGACATTGCTGCATGATGCTAACTTTCGTGGGCAAAACTGAACTGCATCGGCCTCTGAAACGACTGGCACCTTGCGGTAACCCGTACCCAGCTCACAGTAACCTTTTATCGGCTAAATATAACTGTAAAGGCCGCTAATACTTTATTGTCATGCAATCGGTTGTCACGTGACAAGCCGGCAGTCGCTTATTTTGTAGGATATGATATGAATTGTTGTGCATGACATTTCGTACAATATCATTCGAAACCCGTTCATGAGAATGCACTGAATTAATATACTGTAACAGTGGATTGGAAAAAAGAAATTACCTGTGGTCCACGAGGTCCTGGGATACTGCCTATGCCTTCTTGACCCTGTAGGATTTGAAAGCAATTGTAACTTGTTTATATAAATAACCTGCTCTTTCTAAAAACCTCTCATGTTTCTCCCAGTGTGGCTGTGGTCAGATTCCCACGTTAACCGTCCTCGTTGCTGCCAACTCCCCCTCAATAGGTAAGACTGCCCTTTCTTCTAATACACTAAATCCTATCACTGTCAAAAAGGAGTTTCACAGCAAACCAGGAGACCGTATCAAATGTTGTTCACACTATATTCCAAAATACTGCCCTATCAAGGAACAAGCACTGTGGCCAAACAGTAGTATTCACCACAGAAAAAGTGAAATATTTGCACTTTTCCAGGTTGTGTGAACACTGCCAACTATGATAATTGAAGAACCAGGCCAAAACAAAAACCTTGCAGCTGGGGTTTTTCTCTGGGCCACTGAGACAGTGAGTTAATACTCAACTCGTTTTTACAGGTAGACACACACATTCAAAGTATTCATCCATACGTATTAGCATCACCTTAGATCCCGCTGCCCCGGCACGGCCAGAAAAACCCTGTTCATAAAGAATGCAGTTTGTTACAGTATATCAAATATATTTTCCAGAGTGCTAAATTATGGGTTTTCTGCAATGCAAATGAAAAACTTTACTCACGCTTGAGCCCCTAGGTCCAGGGTCCCCTGGTAGTCCCTGCTCTCCGGGAATACCTGGATATCCCTAAAAAAACAAGAAAATCTTCTTCTTAATATAAGTACTGTGCAACTACAAATTTTGCAACAGAACTCTATTATTATTAACGCAATCTAAATATTTACCGTCTGTCCGTCCCTCCCACGTGGCCCAGCAGGCCCTGGTGATGCATCCACTGATACCAAAGATTCACCCTGTCAAATAGAGAAAGCAAGTTTATTTAACATTTACTGAATCTAGTGTTATAGTTACAGTTATGTAGTAATACTTCATTGCTGTATACTGTAACTGTAGTTCACAGTTTAGGTTCTGCAGGCTTCATCACTAATCTTTATGTATCTGTGCACTTGACATGCATGCATGTGCTCAGATTTAGAAAGAGGACTTGTCTCTATGTAACAACTGCATAAACCTTACTTTTCATTCACCAATTATGCAACCAGTGCTCACTGTTAGGGTTACAATTTGACAAACTGTTTCCAATAGACTTTGCCTTCCAAAAGCTTTAGTGCGTAACGTTTTTGATATAACTGAATGTCTGTTACATTCAAACCATTGCCAAATGAGTAGCTACAAAGCTAATTATGATAATCAGCTCCACACAAATCTCTCTGTATTTGTCAGTATGGCTATGTCAAGAAACTGGTGTCGTCCTGCAACAATTGACACACTTTCATCAAAGTGATGATGATAATGACTTCTTCTGAGGTGTCCATCATGTTTTTTTTAATCCTGCGTGTCCTCCTTGGCTACTAGCAACAGCGTGGAGGAGGGGTTGGGGCTGTGCCCGGTTACAGAAGCCTTGTATCCTGAAGACGCAAACAGTTTGGTTTTCATTACTTGCGGCAGACACTTCGCTCTATAGCTTTAAGGCTTTAACAGGCTTAACCCTTGTGTTGTCCTCCGGACAAAAAAACTGACAAAAATGTGACTTTTTTTCCCCCTTTTTCAGACTTTTTTTTTAGTTTTCACTAACACCACCTTACTACCACTACCAGTACTTCTTGGAATTCATGGTCAATAACCCTCATTTATATAGAATTAACTACTGTTTAAGTTAAAAAAGCAGAAATTGTGAATTATTTTGACCGATAGTTAAGATCAGAGGAACAAACTGATGAGTTTAGTCAGGAATGATCCAATCCATTTTTTTGTGGTAATTTGGTTAAAAAGAAAACCATATTTCAGATATTGACATTTTTTAAAGGGGTCAAATTTAACACAGGAGGTTTAAAAGGGCCAAGCTAGTTAAAAGTATCTACAGCCATGAATACACAGCACTAGAAGTGTAAGTAGTGACAAGTGGACTCTCACACAGAAGTCTCTCACACTCACAAGTATATATAATGAGCTTGACAGAGATCCAAGCATGCTGTCAGTAAATATGACTCTGTCACAGTCAGGAAGGGGAGGAGTGCCGTCTTTTGACACCCTGAGCTCAACAAGTTTTTGGCACCATCACACGAAATGTCAATGTATGGATAGACAATATATTTTGATACTTAATTAATTTTTTAAAAAGCTTATTCTAGACAGGACAGCTGATGACAGAGAATAGGGAGGGAGGGGGAATGACATGCATCAAAGGGTTGCATGTCAGAATCAAACCGGTGGTCGCTGCAGCAAGGGCTGATCCTCTGTACATGGGTCGCACGCTCAACCAGGTGAGCTACCCAGGCCTGATTGTTACATTATTAATACCACCAGGGGATGGTACCATTACAGCAACTTAGCAAAAAAACAGACAAAGATAATGTGCAAAACATATACAATACTTATCAATATATTTTTGGACAGCAGAAATTTCTATAGAAATAAAGGAAACAGAAAAGAAGGAGGATTTTTACTGTACATACATACATGTGTAATGATGTAGAGGACGTAGTAGTGCAACATGAAATACAATGTGTACTGTAAAATGATACTGCAGTCATGATTCATAATGCTCACAAAAAAAGTATGCAGTTGGTCTATAAGGTTCAATTGAATTCAATTCAATTGAACAGTGCTTTTCATAAAAGAGCAGGTCTAGACCGTAACCTGTGATGTTTTTTACAGAAACCCAACAAACAAACAAGGTATACTCTAGTGACTGAATGAAAGTAAAGATTTGAGAATGAACGCATTTCTCATTGCAAATAAAATTGGTAGGATGGACTTGATCGAAGGAACACAACAAAGAAACATCTTTAAACAAGTTTGTGGTCTCACATGGACGAGGTACAAAATGAGCTCTGGGAGCTCTGGGAGGTAGAGAGGGGTTTTTTATGGTGCATCAGGATCCTGCTAATAAACTTTTCGAAAGGCAGTAATTGCGGAGCAATTCTGCAGTTTCAGCCTTACTGGACACAAGAAGTACTGAAAAACTAAAGGTGGGTGGCACAGCATTTATTTTATTACCTTAGGTCCAGGCCGGCCAGGTGGACCCTGTAGAGTAAAGACAGAGCTAAAGCAAATTTCGAACAATAAACATATTCCTTGATGGTTCATTTTAAGGAAAGCACTAACCAACAAAAGACTAAAAGTGCAACAATTAAAAACACTGTATCTAATTACAACATAAATAACTTACTGCAGGTCCATCAAGGCCTGGGGCCCCGGGAATACCAGGCGGTCCATCCTCTCCCTAAAAGAATGCAAAGACAAGTTCAGGTTTGTTTGAGAATAGAACAAGTGTGATTGAAAAGCTCTCTACTTAAAACACTATTGTGCAAGTATCTAACAAATTATCTAAAACTATTATATGAAAGACACGCTACTATAACATTGTTAATATATCATATTTTCTTACGTCCGTTCCATTGCAGCCTGGTGCCCCTGGGGGTCCTGGAGGGCCTTGTAAACCTGGGACACCCTGTAAAAGAATATAAGCAGAAGTTAGAAAAGTAACAGGCATCTATAAACATATGCAGGAACACACACGTATACAATACATACATTTAGAGGATGAACAGAGTGACAGATGTACTGTATAAGATAGCTCACCGGTAAACCGTGAGACCCGGCAAATCCTTCTTTGCCTACAGGTCCCTGCAATGACAGTGACAAAACTAGCATACTTTTTCAAAAGCACAGGAGCTACAAAGAGAATACCTGTAATAGGTAATAACTGTATTATACACAAGTCATTTCAAAGATAACTCAATGTTCACTTACTGACACATCAAATAAACAAGGACAAGTGCTATTACCTGATCGCCTTTTGGCCCCACAGGTCCATCAGGCCCAATGTTGCCCTGTCAAAGACAGGGTATATTAAAGAAATATATATACATCATGTTTTGATGGGGAGCCATGGTAAACATTCATCATCACATTTAACAACATATACAGAAACACAAACCTAATTTTGGTTTGGAATGTTCCCAATGCATTGATATTATGGAATTAAAAGCTATTCTAAGGATTTTGAGCATTATTCACTTTTTTAAACACGCTGCTATTATTCTGATACAACTGTATGTCAGGAGGCAAACAAAAGGACATGTAACAATCACAACCTGCACAGTACTACTGCAAATACACATATGTGAGATGTTGTGAGACTTACAATAACTACGGCAACACTTTGTGGTCAAAACAGTGTCAACATAGTTAACCGTTGTTTGTTGTTAATGTTTGCTAAAATAAAAATGATGCTATTTATTATTTCTTCTAACTCTAACTCATTGGCCTTGGCTCATTTTCTGTAAAGAACATCAAAAATAACTTATTTTCAATGACTTCACACGGTACACCCCCCTACACATAACCATTACATATGAGGTGCTCGGGTCTACTAATGTAAGTGCTATGAAACCATGTTGTGCTGATCAAGTTCTACGCAATAAGTACCAATAATGATCAAAAATCTTGTTTGTATGTTTTTACCTTTTTTTATATTTGAATTTCCTTGTTTTCTTGCAAAAAACAAAAATGATCATCTGATCATAAATGTGATCTCACAGGGGTAAATTGCAAATATGAACCATAAATGATATATCATTGGTAATTGAGCTAAAGTAAACATCTGTTAAGTGTTTTTACATAAATTGTTATGTCTGTATTGATTTAAAAGCCTAATAATGGGGTGGGTCCACCAGACCCAGGAACGTAGGCTGTATAACAAAATTGTGACACCACACAAGGGGTAATCTATGTTAGGTGGTTAGTTGAGTACTAATAAATAAAGGGATATTGGGGTAGAAAAGGAGAAAGTGTAATTCATCAGTCCATACATACACGTTTTCAGTCAGTGTTGCTCTCAGTGACAACAGTATTGGATTTGGAGATATACAGACTATAAGAGCGAGGGAGCCACGACAGCCAGGCTGAAATTCTACCTTTGGTCCCGAAGGCCCAGGATGACCATCTGATCCTGGACGGCCCTTTGGCCCTGGGGGACCTGCAACGCCTGGAAAACCTTTGTGTCCCTGTGAGTGTGAGTGTATAGTATGTGTGTGTGAGAGACAGAAAGAAAGAGAGGGAGAGATGGAGAAAAAAGAACAAAAAAGCAGACCAACCACAAATGACTATAAACAACAATAGAGATTACATTTCAAATGTTACACATTTGTATTTGTAAATGAGTGTAAGTTAGGATGCAGCTGTTGAAGAAATCCGTTTTCTGGATGTTTGTTGATTTACTACTATGGCATTGCAATTGATGCTTAATAAATAACACATCTGCTGCTGAATAAAACAATATTGCCTTCCAGCAATGATAACCAATGCCTGTGCAAATTTACTGTAAATTGTCTTCACTTTACACTTCATGTAACTAAAGCCTTTGAATTACAGATGCTAAATCATAATGTTTTTGCTTTTCAGCTGTTTGAGGTTACATCAGCAACCATTAATATTGAAGTTTTGTATTATTTTAATAGTCCCTGTATTAAAAGACCAGCCAATCACTTTGTTATGCTTTTGACAGTGATACTCATGTTTAACAAAGTGAATTAAAAAAAACTATTCAAGCCTACTGCTTAATCACAGTTGAAGTGTAATTATTAAATTGAATAAACATTTCATGTAGCATTAATGAATGCGTATATGCATGTGTGTGGTATAGCTGGACACACAAAAATAGTTGGAGGTGGGAATCATCACGCCTCCGGATATGATATCATCACGATACTTATGCCACGATATGATAATATTGTGATTTTAAACATATTGCAATATTCTGCAATATAATGCAATTTATAACCTTTTATCCAACTTCTAATTTTTCCCAATTTGATGTCCCCAAAAGGAAACTTTGTCAACATCTGTTTTATCTAAAAAGAAACATTCTCTTTTATTTTATTTTTATCTCACTTCAATTTTATTGCTGCAAAATGGGATTGTCAAGCAGACAAACTGACCAACACACATGTGTTAAAAGATCGATAGCGTCTGTGTATCAATACAGTATTGCCACTGAAAATATCGTCATACTATGCTGTATTGATTTTTTCCCCATACCCCTAAAAAATAGACACATTCATTCAATTTGTCTTTAGAGTCACAGGATGTTTTGCAGACCATTGCTGAGGCTGAACTGCTGACTAAAGAGCTGTCATGTGTTCTCTCTGCAGGTTGATTTAAACTGAAACAGCTGGTCTCACTTGAAAGAGCAAAATAGTTATGAAGGTTAAGACCCACTTAATAAGCTATTTATTCAAAATTCAAGATTCACTTACTGTCATTTTCATGTGTACATTCAAAAAAATGAAACATTGTTCCCCCAGCTCAGTATAAAACAGGGAAATAATAATGCTTTCCACTAAGATCAGACTAGTGTAGCACTGTACAACTGCACCGTGAGCATTTTGATTGTGAAAAATGTTAAATAAATAATAGTGGTGGTAGCAATAACAAATGCAAAAGGCCTTTTACACAGAACACAATTTGTCTCAGTAGAAAAAACAAGTGTAAAAAATACATTCCCATCAAATGTGAGTTTATACATTTTATACATTTCATCTTTCAAAACAAAATAAGATGGCATAATGTTTCATGCTACAGTACATGTACATGACCTGTTGAACCATGGGTGCAAATGCAATAATCGTGATGAGAAAAGTGAAACTAAGGAAGTGGTTTCATAACTGCATGAGGCCAAATTCATTCATAGTAATCCCACACATTAATGAATTTGATGAGTGATGTATGATCTACTCACCCTGCTGCCTTTCACTCCATTGCACAGACACTGAAAAGAAAATGTAACATTGTTCAATATGTATGTGTAAATGGAAAACAATGCTTAATTCATTTGATATTATATCTGTTTAGAAAGCAGAGGTTCTCGGTCATGCCCCGCTTTGGAAGCATATCATGCTTTCCCATACCACTGGAAACAAATTTCATTTCTATCAAACATTACCAAATTGCAAAAACTGGTAACATAACGAGTCAAGTTGAACATGTACTAGCTTGATTAAGTCATTTCATCTGAATCTTGACAGCATCGCTAGCGTGAAAGTCTCAACACAGTGGCCTGTATTTTGGAAGGCTGTAAACATTACTGATCGTCAGCAGAGGAAAAGGTTCAATGAAGCCAACGGGTTAAAAGGGTGGAGCTATAGTAATACAATGCAGTAAAATGGGCAGTGAGTTGTCTTTAGGTTAAATATTAGGTTGGGTCAACTACTGGCTATAAACTACTGATATAATTAACCATTATCAGTTAATATGAACTAATTTACGATACATTAGATTTCCATTTGAACTTGGCATTGTGGAGATCCAGCAACAAACCAGAGGACACTGCCTCTTCACAAAAAGGGGAACACTGGGTATGATACCATTTATACCTTAATATTGAAATTAATAGTGACCTTTTACTGTAATTAATTAAATTTCCTTGAGTATGAAATGATAATTAAGGATAAATATAATTGGAAATTATGATATTTGTCTTATAAGTTTGAATATGAATTGTGTCTTTGCTATAACAGCGGCTGGGCTATAACAACATAAACATGTAGATTTGTGTTCTTTAGCCTTAAAGGGGCGCTATGCAGTTTTGCCAATTTCTTCTCTCGCTTTTTAACTTGCGGGTTTCTCTATAGAGCCCCCCCTACAGCTTCGGAATAGATATTTGGCAGCTCCAATGTTTACTTGTGTCTGACTCTTTGCTCGGTCAGTCCGCCGTTTCCTCTTTCTCTGTTCCTCCGACAATGCTTTCCTAGCTTTCTGCTCTTTTTTTGCCGGCTCAGCCATGACGATAGTGTGAAAAACTCCATCGCTACCTTGTTCTTATAGCTAGCCGGTTACTGTATGTATGCAGCACTATGAAGCAATTTGTTACATCGCAAGACCTGATATCATGCAATAACTTCCTAACCCTGAGTCCAGCGATTCACCAGTCCAAAGTTGCATGGGTGGTTTTACGCTCACGGGCACTAGGGGGAAATGAGAACGCCTCAACCCCAAAAAAGTCATATAACCATTCCAATGACTCCGAAGCTGTTCAGTTAAGGTAAATTAAACAACAAAAAAAACTGCAGAATTCCCCTTTAAAAGGGTGATAGAATGAATATATAGGGTATTTCACACTGTTTCTTAAAGGAGAATTCTGGTCGATTCCAACACGTAGCTCTGTTATTTGTACATTTGGAGTGCTGTCAGTAGTAAGAAAAACAAAAACAATCGGTGCTGCCAACACCGTGTTATCCTCCTGCTAGCATTAGCACCCAACTGGCTTAAACAGGGCAAGTTTTAAACCTGTTTTTTCTCTAAATATCTACAAAATGTCATTACCCATGTGAAGTGATTCTTTCAGAGTGAACACAGTGACTCTGACTGCAGTAGATGTGAAAGAAATGCATGAAAGTTGTGTTAATTCAGCTGTGTTTAATTCCTGTGTTGAGACAGTGGTTAGAGAGCTTAGGGACCGTCTACAAAGTACAACACAGAAAAGAGATAAAACTAAAATTTGTAGGCTATCAATTTAATGATTAAATAAGGTAGTGTCTCCAAACTTACCTCAATTATAACTAGGCTCCTGCTAGTTGTACTACAGAACTTACTTTAAAAAGTAAGTGTTTGCCTAGTGAATGCATGAAAACGTGTACGCTCGTCAATAAAGCAGCTGGTTAAACTCATGTCAGACTAACGGGCTCTTACTTAATAATTACCGTTCATGATAATAACAGGTGCTCCGTCATTTTAATTGTTTCAATCTAGTGATATATAAAAGGGGTTTATAGGAAACAACTAAGTAATACATACATGTCACTGCTAATGCCTGTTTTGTTTTCATTCTAACATATCCTGTCCCTTTTTAACGATCTCCCATGAAAAGGCCCACCAACACAGCCCAGTGAAGTGAATAGTGTACACAATAAAGTAAATGTGCAAACAGACTGCAACAAAACCCTGCATCTCTTCAAGATTCAAGATGTTTGATGTTAAGCATAGACACAAGTTACAAACAGACTACGGCATTGTATATCTAAGTTGAAGCTGTGACGAATAACTGGAACTGACCTACACAAGAGGAAACACACATGGAACATACTGTTACAGAATGATGCTGCATAAACAGGTGATTTAGTAGATTTTAGTGTGGGACCTGAGAGAGTTACAGCATAAAGGTAAAAGTTATACTAAACTGCATTACTTATATTTGGCTCAACAACTGACCCAATGCAGTCTAACATGAGATTCAACAAGCAACAGTCTGATCAGGATTGACGATGTGACAGGATTACAGGACAGGCTTACAAATAAATCTGTGTCCCTATAGTGTGTTACAGTTTGAAAAAAAAGCCATCTAACTAAGGAGATGGCATTGATGTAAATAAAAACAGCCAATGTAATGTTGCATTTCAATTCAGTCTACAATGTTAGGTCAGTAAGGAAAAATGAATCTTACATTTTTGGCCCAAGTGCCCATCAGTATCACAGCAAACAGGATCCGAAAATCAAACACTGGCCTTCCCATAGCTCCTTTATTGCTCCAGTTACATCAACATCTCAGGAGTAACCACATACATCCCATAGTTGATGAATGTCTTTTTTAGCGTCCACCTCAGCAACTACCCTGCACATTACACCCATCAACTGCTGTACTACAGGCGATGTTAGTTCATGGCTTCAGTTAAATTCCTCTGGGTTGGCTGGATAGACCAGAGAAGTTGTTTAACTTAATCTTGAAGAGGGAGGCGCTCTGAGCTTATAATGCAGTCAACCCCACACATCATCCTTCTCCTCTTCTTATCCCCAATACTTCCAAACAGTGGCAGTTACTCTGTTTGGATTTCACTGATACTGAGGCAGGAGATTAGTTTGAATCTTCTCTGATATTATCCTGCTTAGGATACACTGAAGCAATCATAAAGAATAATTTGACCTTCTGAATTTGGGTAAGTTGTGAATGGTGTTTTATGTGCATGATGGACTGCTACCTAGACTACACAGGGTGTAAACTTAATGCTTGAAGGATATTACCTGGGTGGGAGGGCAGCACCAACTGTTTTCTTTATCAGCAGCACATTTAGATATTTTTCTAATCATAAGTGCATGTACTACACACTACCTCACAGGAAGTTATTCTTTTCTGTCACGTGTCTTTGGTGTTTACTGTTTCCTTATATCCACTACAGGGGGCAGCACTGAGACCAACACTCACCTGCTAGGCAGTATGATAAGATGAGAGATGGGCTCCTCAGTTACTGTTGTAACTCTGTGCCCCCTCAGGTGAGTCCCACTGCAACAATATCAATAATGAATTATAGCAATAAGAGCAATATCAAATGCATTTTTTTGTCTCTAGCAGCAACGATATCTGATAATATCTAATAATACCTTTTGTGACCGAGCTGTAATGTGAGATCACCACATCAGAAAATGTAGATTAATGTATCTTTTCGACATTCAAAATTGGATTTTGTGTTGAAAAATAATAATGTAGGAACATTTTGCAAACAAATATAAGATCTGGCATTAAACATAAGGAGCCATTTCCCATCCTCATCCAAATACAAACACACTTGTAATTGTTTACTCAGATAGTCTGTACATTTGCGTACTTACATTCCAATGTGTAGACTGTATAAAAACTAACCTTCACTACACTGAGGCGTGTGCACACACTCCCCCCCCCCCCCCCCCCCCCCTCCACACACACACACACACACACACACACACACACACACACACACACTGTGGTGCACCTGCAGTGGGATGAGAGTTTGGATAGGACCATTCTTGTTCCTTTCCTTCTCTTCTAAGGGTGGAGCTTCAACACATTATAAGCTAATATGTAATGTGTAAAAGCAAGTAGACTTTTCAGATTAAATTTTCCTTAAATAAAGGTTTATTTAAATGAAATAAGATTTGCAATGTGTTGGCAGCTGACCAGAGTTACTGTATGAGCATTGTTGCTTTCACTGCACACAAATCATGTCCCTTTTTGTCATACCATTTATGCAACAGTCATAAATGGTTGTGTAAAAACATTCAGTATCTTACATGAGACTGCAGTTAATCTATTATCACTGTTACATTCACAGGTGGATCCTTGTCCTGGTCATCTTTGGGCAGCAGCTCAAAGCAGTAAGACTTTTCTTTTATTACATACGCATTAAGATTTAAACATGATATCACTACTACAAAAACCTATACATCTAGAAACTTTGAAAAATTACTATAAATATTTGTAAGTAAATTTGAGTTCCTATTACAAAAATATAGTAAAATACAAAAAAAATGTTCTCATACAAAACATAGCCTACTTGACGATATGACCATACTGCTGAGAATAACCATTACTCATGTCAATTCCTCCCAAACTCAGACATCTGATACCTTGTAAGACACAGCAGACATTTACTCAAAAACAATTAATGCTTCTTTGTTATTTATTTTGTTGTAAATAATCTGCAGTGAATTATTAGTGGACTAGTGCCTCAATTAAACATGTTTTTAAAGTAATGCACACTGAGTGAAACACATGCACCTGCAAAGCTGAAAAAAACTTTCACATGAACACTTTTTTTTTTTAAATGTAGTTTTTGTTGAGACTACTTTGTGAGGATGTTGTATTGGACTGCAGTACATTGAAATCCATCAAGTAAGGTTGAATTACAACTTCAGTTTTGTAAACACTGCTGGAATGTAGTTTACGTCTGTCAAAAACAACAAACCATCAACACAACACCAAGACAGTCCTGAACCTAATGGTCTCACGGTATTTTATGTCACACCATGTACATATAATCTTTATGCCAATGTGTTTCTGTTTTGTACACATCTGGATTCTCATAAACCCAATGTGAATACCATAAGCAGATGGCTAAGTGTTTTGAAGAAAAAATCCTTAAAGGTCCCATGACATGGTGCTCTTTGGATGCTTTTATATAGACCTTAGTGGTCCCCTAATACTGTATCCAAAGTCTCTTTCCCAAAATTCAGCCTTGGTGCACAATTACAGCCACTAGAGCCAGTCCCACAATGAGCTTTCCTTAGGATGTGCCATTTCTGAGTCTGTAGCTTTTCAAGAGGAGAAGGGGACAAGGTGGGAGGTGGGGGTGTGGCCTTGATCAACTGCCACTTTGCTTGTTTGAAAGCCATGATGTCTCTCTAATGGGTGGGCAAAATTCTCTGGGCGGGCAAAGCAGAGAAAGGGGAGGTAACCTGGCCCCTTATGACCTCATAAGGATCAAGATTCCAGATCGGCCCATCTGAGCTTTCATTTTCTCAAAGGCAGAGCCGGATACCCAGGGCTCAGTTTACACCTATCACCATTTCTAGCCACTGTGGGACTGTAGGCAGGCTGGGGGAACACATAGTAATGTTACAAAAAACCTCATAAAGTGACATTTTCATGCCATGGGACTTTGAACACACTTGATCCACCTGGAAACGTGTATGTATTGCTCCCTAGGTGTGGAGCACAGCGTCCAAAGTATCGATTTAACATTAAGTAGAAATGGAGACCTGCCAGTGTTTTTACTTATCGCTATCTGTTCCCAATTTGACTACTGCACTGAATCTCAATGGCCCGTCCACGTCATGGCCAACTCTCACTTTTTGTGAGTGATGCGAGAGATGCCCATGCATGTTTGGACCAAAAGCAAAAGTAGCATAGCAGATGTGCAATAGAACTTCATTTCATCAGCATGTAAACTCCTCCAAATATTTAGTAAGCTTTGAGAAAACATGACTAAATATTTGTGACACAGGCACTGTAAATCTCCCCGTACATAAACTCACACGGTGGAAATACTTAGCATCGGGAGGTGTGGTGTGGAATCACAAAGTAGCTTTACAGCAAGATGTCAGTGCATTATGAGAGTGGTGAGGCTGTGTTGGCTTTCTTTCTCACCAAGGTCGGAGCACTCATTATTTACCCAAGTCTGTGGGAATATTGATTTGTTTAAAGGTTTCTAATCAGGACTGTCCAGTCTGCACAGGGAAATGTGTTCATTCCCAAAGCTGTTAAATTTTCAGGAATGTCAGATATGTCCACCTCATCTGATGTTCCTGGTGTCCTCTGACCCATTACTGTCTTCTGCTCAGCCTCAGCCAGTCCACATCTCTCTCTTAAATACGGTAAGGTTCAGTCTCCCTGCATTTATGGCCAATGGCTTCCCTCTGTTTGCTGTTTCAGGGGAGGAATGAGAGCCCATGTCAAGGCAGAGACTGCTCTGTATGTCAGTGTCTTCCCGCTAAAGGTGCACGGGTAGGGACTTTTCATTCTCATGTTGTTATTTATTGGCAAGTTATTCTTTCTTGCTTTCCCAATATTAAGCTTGTTATTGTTAACTGCAGTATTTCCCTCATTAGAATCAATCAATACTTAGAACAAAGTGTGTCTTAATCTTACAAGTGTCACACAAAACAAAAGTTAGAAGTTAAACAGTTTCATACACATGCCTTTTCCTCTTTGTAGGGAGCTCCAGGGAAGCCAGGCCAGCAAGGCCCCCGGGGACCAACGGGACCATGGGGACGTGAAGGGTCACCTGGAGAGAAAGGCATGAGGGGAGCAGAAGGATCACATGGTCCAGAGGGGCCCAAAGGAGACCGTGTTAGTGTGCATGTTCAAGTGCATGTTATGTGTTGTGTTTGAAATAGAAACTGGCAGAAAGCAAAGCAGCTACTGCATACAACAGCTAATCATCACAATAAGCCTACATTATTAAACATATTCAAAATGTATATATATACATATACAGTATATGTAAATATGCATTGCCAGTGAATATGAAAAGAAGGGGTCAGGTTGGGACTGAACAATGCAACCTAACCCTGCAATGAATGACTAGTGCCCATGTTCTTTAAATTTCAGGGCAAGATTGGTGTTCCTGGTTTTTCTGGTAATGATGGCTCACCAGTGAGTAAACCCATTGTTGTTGTAAATTTAATCTACAAATCAGAAAAAGACACATACAGGTTACACTGACAATAATAATCTGGTAGAGGTGAGTAACCCTATAATGGGATTGCACTAACTTTCCAAACCCTGTACAGTTCAACATGGAGTTGATTAGAGCTGAAGTTTTTTTTACATAAAGAATGAATTCTTCACAATAACACAGATACTTTTTTTTAAATTGTAAGGATGTCATGTATTTCCAACTGTTTAACTGCCCACTGTGGCCACTATGCTGTGTGACACTGTGGCCACTATGCTGTGTGACACTGTGCTGTCATTCACCACCATAACTATATTGTCCAGGGCCACCCTGGAGCAGGTGGTGAGCCTGGTTTGCCAGGAGTGGATGGCTGTAATGGGACAAGGGGTCGACCAGGTGTATTAGGTATTGATGGTTTGGATGGACTCCATGGGCCACAGGTAAGTAGAGCTCCTGTTCTGATTTGTTTGACACAACATTGTGGCTTTTATGGAGTTATGCAACAAAGTAAAGAACATTGGATTTGTAGTCAAAAGGCAAAAATGTGAAAAATCCCCAGTAGTTACATTTGTTTTCGACAATTCTGCAGCACAGATTCAGTGGCAATGCAGGTAATAGTGTAACATTCAATTCATAGAAGTAAGTAGGGTTGTGGCAGTCTGGGTCGGGGTTGGACATGTAGACCAGAGGCCTAAATTTGTGTCCTGTCTCCTGCCAGTGCCCAGCAGTTAACTTTAAAGACTGTTTTAACTTTAAGCATCTTATCCTAAAAGGCTGTAATACACAGAAGATGCAATCTGCAGATATTGTAGGAATAATCATTTGAACAAACATCGGTAGGCTACTGAATGTTCACAAACATTCTCATTGAACAGGATTCAAGGTTTTGTAGAAATTATGTATAAATATAAAATACTGTATCTGTTTTGTTGTTATAAGGTGTCTTTGTATACATTTACTGTGTTTTTTTTAAGGGATTACGTGGACCTAAAGGAATTAAAGGAGAACCTTTGTATGTTGCTACATATCCAGGGCTTCCAGTAAGTTCCCCTAGTCTGGAGAGGCTCAGATAAGGATGGACTGGGCTTTATGGAGCTAGAATTGTTTCTTTATTACATGCGAGAAAAAAAAAGTTTGCATACCAATAGCAAAAAAAATGAAAAGAAAAAGTATTTTGAGAAAGATTTTTTTTTGCTGTTGGTATAACAACATTTCTCTCAAATGTTTTTTTTCTCTCATTAAATGTTTTTTTTGCTATCAGTGTAATAACTTTTCCTCTCAAACTTTGTTTTCTAGCTCCATAGGGCTTCACCAATGTCAGAACCCACTTCATAATTATTGTCAATTCCCAGTGTTTGTAAATATTCTCATCTTCATTTTGTCTTGCAGGGGGAGCGTGGTCAGGATGGACAACGGGGTCGACCTGTATGTTTTCTTTTCATATTAGTAGAAATAGTAATATTCAGCTAATAGATGAACCAGTGATTGCATGCTTTAAATCTGACACTGTGCTAGGAGTTAAGTCGACACAACTTCATGTTTTACTCTTTGATATTGTGTAATTATTATTATTTTTGAACTCAGGGAAGAAAAGGCGACATTGGGCCTAAAGGCCACACTGGCCCTCCTGGCCCTCTTGGACTTGAGGTGAAAAAGTCTTCACTTTGTGTACATATTTTGTCTTTGTTATAATTAAGACCATTATATCACTGTACATGCACAGTATGCAGCAATATGTTAGACCACTTATTTTCATGATCTGATTACAAGAAGAAATGCAGTGCCTTATATTGTATGTCAAATGTGATTACATTTAGGGCTTGAAAGGACGAAAAGGTGTGAGAGGAATGCCAGTGAGTCACCTTCACACACACACACACACACACACACACACACACACACACACACACACACACACACACAAATGTATTAAACTTTTGGTTGTTGTGTAGGGCGACCCTGGAGGATCACTGCCAGGAGCTAAAGGTGACGATGTAAGAAACCATTTTGGCCTTTGACAGCTTGATGTGCTTCAGTTGTTCAGTTGTTCAGTTGTTCAGGTGTGTGTGTGTGTGTGTGTGTGTGTGTGTGTGTGTGTGTGTGTGTGCGTGTGTGTGCAACCTCAGCCAATGTCTTTACCTCTTTGATTCCATATTCCAGGGTGAGCAAGGCCCACCTGGCCCACAAGGACCAGAAGAAGTCATAGAATTGCCTCTAGAAATTCTTCCGCCCAAAGGTTATAAGGTGAAGGCAAAGATCTCATTTGTATTTTATACAATATTAATTTCTTTTTTTTTAACTGCATCGATTTGTATAAAAACTAATTTTATTTTCTACTTCTCAGGGAGACCAGGGGCTTCCTGGACCATGTGGACCAAAAGGCATAAGTGTGAGTTTCATCCCATATGTCAGCATCCAGGTACGTGAGAGAAAGAGAAAGGCATTTTATTTGCATTTTCTTCCTTATCAGGGTGGTAGGGGAGATGTCTTCATCCAAGGACTTAAAGGAGAACAAGGAATCCCTGGTTTTCCTGGAGTTAGGGTAGGTGATTTACAAGTCAGACTACAATGAGCTTTTAGACAGACGCATACAATATTCACAGCATTGTTTCCATCTCTAGGGTTTTCCAGGGTTTCCTGGTAGAGATGGACCACCAGGACCTGAGGTATACCTGTAATAGGAGGCCTACGCCTTCCCTTATGTTACTTTACAAAGGCAATTTCTTTAGGTTAAATACATTCACATATTTTCAGGGTTTGCCGGGAGAGAGAGGATTTCCAGGTCTCATTGGAAAAACGGGACCAAAGGTGAGCTTTACATAAACATCAAAGGATTGTGCATCACAATTTGAACCTAATTAGAAAGCTTGTGTCAGGGCAACAAAAACCAATTTGATGGCAAAATTGACCATTATATTGTACGTGTAAAGGTCTACTCTAAAGTAAAACATAGAGGACTCAGTTTGTTATTGAGGACATGGATTTATATTCTCCAGCAGGAGAGATGCTTGCTGGCATCTTGGTGATACCTGTGTGTGTGGGACCGGATATATATATATATATATATATATATAATTACACAGTTATTACATAATATTACAGTTAGTGTTGTATTTCACATATAGAAACAAAGTAGTCTTATCTGCTGCCCTCTGGTGGTTGCAAAGTGGGATTATCACTCTTACTGGACAAGACCAGTGATCTTTGATCGAGTTTCCCATTTTTAGAGATATTTTGGACAACGGTGGAATTGCCTATTTATGACTATGTTTGAGTCTCTGTCTGTGTATCCAACAGGGTTACCCAGGGGATCCAGGTCTCCCCGGTCCCCTGCACTTTCAAAATGGAAGTGATGCCAGAGGTGAGATCACAGCTGTAGCAACACTCTCTCATTGGTTGAGCTGCTTTATGTGTGCCGACTAGCAATTGTTATTTGAAATATGATAATGACACCATTTGAATTAAAGGCCAATAGTTAACAACATTAGTCCTAAAAAATACAACTAAAGTATACCAAGGTTTAAGGTTTCTTTATTAATACCCCAACATGAATTTTAGCCTTCCAGATTTAGAGCGAGACATCACAGAGATAGAGATCCCACTGGAAATAGCTTTTCATTATACTGGGGTGGTAAGAAACTATGTTTTAAATATTACACACTTGTTTATCTGTGTGTTTTTAGCAGTCACATGATCCCCAAAACATGTTTTAATACACTGCTTTTACTTGGAATTACATTTATGGCTGAATCCTTAGACCCTGCTGTTATGTTAGTAAATTACCATAATTACTGTATGAGAAAAGAGAGAGTTATTGATTGTTTCATGGTTCTATGTCTGTATGGTTCAGGTGTTAAAGGGGACCGTGGGATTCCCGGACAGCCTGGACCCGCAGGTGACCCTGGGTACATGGGCATACCTGGCCCACCTGGCCCACCAGGTTTAACAGTACCAGGTCAGAGGTGTTCTCTGTTCTCATTCTTTCAGGATCCTCCTGACTTCATGCATATCACAGAGTATATCACTCACTCGGATTAGGATTTGACGATCAGTTAGAAACTTGAGTAAGTGAACAGTCCCGATTCTATCATATTTGAAGTTTCATGTCACCTCTCACACCTTTCTAGAAGAGCCTAGTCTGCCTGGACCACAAGGGTCCCCCGGTCCCAAGGGCTACAAGGGAGAGCCGGGAAGGAATGACTATGTTGAAAATCTGATTCCGGGAATAAAGGGAACTAAAGGACTCATCGGACCTAAAGGTGTCCAAGGCCTCCCTGGTCCTCCAGGTAAGCTTTCTTCCTTACAAATGTAGTTTCATTATTAGAAATTTAAATAATAACTTAGTGTTTTGTGCATGTTTATTTGAATGTTTACTCACTTTCTTTGTGTGTGTATGTGTGTGTTTGCGCGCATCCGTGTGTGTGTGCATGTGTCGGTGTGTGTGTGCGTATGATGTGGCATAATTGATCAGGATGTGGAGGTGAGTTTTCAAGTACTTCTGATGAAACAAGTCCACTTATTCATGCATTCAAACGACTTGCTGAAATATTAAATTCATGTTGGTCAATTTTTGCGGATGCTTATTAATCCACAGATTACTACTGTGAGCCTGGAGACCCAGGGGACCCTGGGGACAAAGGAAGCATAGGACCGCCTGGAAGCCAAGGGTTTAAAGGGATTAAAGGTGATGTGTGATTCTTTATAAGCATTAGTGGATCCTGCAAGCAGAGATTGTGTCCTGTGTCAACTGACCTCAGGTGGAATCTAGAGACACACTGTGGGGATTTACTGGAACAGATTTGTGACTTAGTATAAGTTTATAGTTAAGTTTTTTAGAGTATAGTTGTACAGTACATGAACACGCTGCATCATACCCATTCCTTTTTTGTCATCTGTGTCTACTACAGGTTGTCAAGGGGATTGTAACTGTAGAGCTGGTGATGGAAGCGAAGGTCCCCCTGGTCCACCTGGTATTCCAGGATCTCATGGGTTACCTGGAAATCAAGGACTTAAAGGAGACCCAGGACTGAAAGGAAGTGATGGTCTAAGAGGCCCACAAGTAAGGACAGCAGGAGTCAAACTAACTAATAATGACATTTGCTAAAACATGTAAAAATCTGTTCTTTGTAATAGCCACTAAAACACAAGTTTGTCTTTGGCTTTGTGATTTCTTGCAGGGCTTTGAAGGAATTCCGGGTTTGAAAGGTCACAAGGGTCAAAAAGGTGACACTGTTTTTGAAGGTAGTAAAGGTGAGCACCTGTTATCATGAAACCTATACTATACACAGTATTATTATACAGGCAAAGTGCACACATATGTTAAATGCTTAGAAACATCGGCTCCCCAGAGGACGGGAGAATTCGAGGTCAAGATATATTAAAAATATTTATGTTTACCTAGTCTTGCATTACCAGACCTTTCTCCGCAGCACTGTGGAGGAAGGTCTGGCTACAAGCATTCTGGGATATGAGAAAAAAACACTGGGTTGTTTGCATTTCATTAAACCAATTACAATGGTCTTGGGCAGCGCTAAACTCCAGTTGCAGCGACGGTTGCTCGGCAAAAATTAGTCTCTGAAATAAACTTAATTTGGTGGAACATTTGCACCTTGCACAAAAAAGAAAACACCCCATAAAATATTAAACACACAATACAGAAACGCACAAGCTATTTAAATGAGCTAGATACATGCTTAAAAGTAATTTGCTCTTACCAGTGTATCGCCGTGTGTACTTTGTCCACAGCAATCCCCTCCAATCGGAGGAAATGCCGTGAACATATTCCATGTACATTTTTACAATCATTCAGTGAAAGAACCAAGCAAGCCTGCCTTAAAGCCATTCCAAATGTTCTTCAAAACTTGACATTCTCACCATGTAGCTTGCTAGCTTGAGGTTTGTTTTTGAGAATGGTAACACACACCGAGAGGGCGCGTCAGGCTTTATCCTGGAAATGTACTTCCGTTGATCCAGACTAATTCTCACCAAACACTACAATAAGGCAATCACAGTGCACTATATTCTGCGCAGACTGACAGTCTGTTGAGTAAAACAGCTGCATGAAGATCTTTGTTTTAAACATACCTTTACCAAGGGTTATTCAACATTGATAGCCTAACAGTAGTGTTTATGTTGTTGTGGAAAGGTGCCAAGGGCAACCAAGGAGACCCTGGACCTTCTGGTCCTCCTGGATCAACTGGTAGGCCAGGTTTGAATGGACTCCCTGGCCTTGCAGGGGACCCTGGACCACCAGTGAGTCTGTACATTGTACTGTAAATGTAATTTATGGAACAGAAAAAAAAATGTTCCACTTTGCTACACTCCATCTTGGTTGTGCAGTTATGGTATCAGGTAAAGTTTTTGCAGGGTGCTGGATATGCAGGATTACCTGGTCCCAAAGGTTACCCTGGTGTTGCTGGACCCAAAGGGTTTTCAGGGCTTATAGGCCCCCCAGGTTCCGGCTATCCTGGCGCTAAGGGGCTACCTGGACCTCAAGGCCATCAGGGAGGTCCTGGCTCCTTAGGAATTCGTGGACGACCAGGCCCTCCAGGTCAGAGACACGGTTCAACTCAGACATTCTCAGTTGCTGTTAAAACACCCGTTCTCCCACATTACACCAGGTGTCATGGGCTCAAGAAGCATGTTGTACTTGTGTCACCAGGTGAAACTGAGCCATGCTGTCATGATGATGCGATTGGATTACCTGGTCGTAAGGGTGAGCCAGGTTTACCGGGTAAGTCTTACGTGTTACGCATATCTTAAAAATAACAATACAAAGTCATCATGGAAAACAAAACAGGGTTTATGACCCATAAAACATTGTCGGTACACATTGAAAGTCAACCTTAAGTTTTCTTTGGCCCCTTGTAGGAATTTCAGGTGAGCCAGGAAGAGATGGTCCTCCAGGAAGTCCGGGACCCCCAGGCCCAAAAGGCTTGAAAGGAGATGGCGGTGGAACTGGAGTGCTTGGACTGCCAGGTAGCGACTCTCTAAACTGTTGTCAAATTAAAATGATACACACAATTGTAAAGCATCATCAAGCACTCACACTGCGGAAACATTGTCAGTTAATGATTATTTATACAGTTGGAAGGGTTGTTTAAGCACTTATACTGTGGGTCTCTGTTATTTGTAAAAGGACCTCCAGGTTTTAATGGGGATCCAGGTGAGCCTGGTCCCATGGGGGTCAGTCTGGATGGCCCTCCAGGCCCTCCTGGGTTACCAGGACACCAAGGCAAGAAGGGTGCCCCAGGAGATGTCACCTCTGCCAGGCCAGGTGCTACTGGCCCACCTGGTCCACTTGGGGCTAGGGGGACTAAAGGACTCCGTGGCATTCCTGGAAAGCCAGGTTCTCCAGGTGGGTTTCATTTATATTTAGGTGAACATAAACAAACTACTTAATAACTTACGCATCAGTTAATGTGGCCTAGATAAATGTGCAATACAAATAAAGTTATTATTTTTAATTATTAAATCACAGGAAAAAAGCAGATTTAGTCAGTTTATACTGTACTTCCCATTCTTTACAGAACATTGGAATTGGTTGACCAGTGGTACTTTGTAATTACAGGTGCAGAAGGCCAATCTGGACAACCTGGTTGGAAAGGAGAGCCAGGAACCAACGGTGACCCTGGGGCCACTGGTCCCCCAGGCCCACCCTGCACTGTGTGTGACCTGATTGGACTCCCAGGCCTTCCAGGCCCTCCAGGAAACCCTGGACACAGGGGAGTACCAGGTGAGCATACAGCAGCGGCTAGCAATGTATGCAGCAAGTATGTCTCTATGTCACTCTTGGTATGGCCCCTCCCTTTGCGCGCTCCGGATGTCCATCTGAATGTCCCCTAACAATGTCACGATTAATTCCAGAGTACATGCTTGAATATTTATTTGTGAGGCCACCATCTAACCATCCATGAACACATTTCTCTCATTGAATTATATAATGTTGCATAGGCTATCCTGGTCAAAAGGGTCTTAAGGGAGATATAGGTCGACCTGGTCATGGAGAGAGGGGTCCACAAGGTTTCCCTGGCCCTCCCGGGTTGCCAGGCCCAGCTGGACCAAGAGGCCCCACGGGCCCATCAGGAGATCCTGGCTCCGATGGCTGGCCAGGACTGAAAGGTGAACCACTGGTCTGTCTCCATAGGAAACGCTTTTGAAAAGCATTATGTTTTTACCCGAGCATTCAAAATGATGTAAATATGTACAGTACACTACAATAACCGTCATCAATGGATGGTAAATCAATAGTTAATTCAGCTTTAGTTAATAGTCATTCTACTGTTAACAAACAATGAAATGATGATTTATAATGTTAGCTAAATACAAGTAATTTAATTTAATATAAAATAATATAATATATGTAACTTCAGATAGATAATACTTTGTCTATGGTTGATAATTGTTTTGTAAACCATCTGTACATCTTATTTGGATAGCTATTATAAAGTAAAAACTTATGCTTAAAATGCTTATATGCTTTAGTTTAGTTTAGTATTCATTAACCATTTACAAGATATTATAATTATCAGTTGCAGCTTTATAATAGCCATCCAAATAATGTTTACACATTATTACCATAAAGGATTACAAATAATGTGTTAATCATTAACACATACTGCATACATGACATGACATGTTGTGTAATTGAAAAGGTAAAATATATATACAGTATATGTATATACATTCTTGTAGCTTTTTCCATAAATTTTTTTGTTTGTTTTTTGTGGCTGTCTCAGAAGTTTTTGTCACTTTTTAAAAATGTGTCTCTTTTTCCGAATTCTTTTTACACTTTTAGTCACATTTTAGCCATTCAAGCATAACAATGATGACATTTTTTACAGCAACCTGTTTACAGCCTGAATATGAAACTCTGCTTCTGGGGGAATTTCTGAGTCTCAATGTCAGCTAATCTTCCAGATTCTGCTTTCAGTGTCACGTAACTAAAGTTTCAAAAACATTTCTCTATGTTTTTGATCTGTCGCACAACTAGGTGGGCCAAAATCTATTGTGAACCTAAATTGATACACGGGCCAGATCCAACTCTGCAAGGGGCCCGGATTTCGCCCGCTGGCCTTGAGTTTGTCACATGTGCCCTACACTGAAATCTATAGTCTACATACATGATCCACAATGCTATAAGTACTGTATATGTAAACTAGTCTGTCCTGTTTGAAAGGAGACTTTCTATCAATTCATCCAGGTGGAAGGGGGTTCCCAGGCAGGCCGGGGGCCACAAGTTTACCAGGTCGCCCTGGACCTCCAGGACCTCCAGGACCTCCAGGAAAACAGGGAGAGGGAGGCTTTTTTGGTCGCCCAGGTGACACTGGATACCCAGGACAGCCTGGTATGAAAGGTACGTCTCTGTTTAGATATACATGTGTCTGATGGCTGTACTCAGTCTTGCCATGCGTCATGGCCTAATGTGTTTTAATAATTATAAATAACAAGCAGGACATCGTCGAAATGTGAAAATATGATGTCTCAATTTGTTGTAATATACTGTACAATCTCAATATAATATATTTTAGTAAATATGAATGCTAGACCACTTGGACTTTACAAGGTTTGACCACAGGCTGTATACAGCTACAGTTGTGTCTACGCAGCTACAACACTAGATAAGGATGAATGAGGAAGATGGATTATTTAGGTTTTTGACTTTTTATCAACTGTGCACTCCATCCAGGTGAACGGGGTCCACCAGGACCACCACATTTCGAGCATGTAAAAAAAGGCCCACCAGGACCTCCAGGAGAGATGGGTCAACCAGGACCACGAGGACCTGAAGGCAATCGTTTTTTATTTGAACAGTGATTTATTGAATTCCCAAATCACTTCAGGTTCATTTTTCAATGACTTACTGTACTATAGATTGTAATGAATAACACATAACTACATTTGTTTCATTTTGTTTTGCCGCTTACAGGCTCAAAGGGCCCAAGGGGAATGCTAGGTGATTTAGGGTCTAATGGATGGCTTGGTTTGCCAGGGTCTAAAGGCAGCACTGGTGCTCCAGGCAGACCAGGATTACGAGGACCTCCTGGGTACCCTGGTAACAAAGGTTTCCCAGGTCCCAGGGGATATCCGGGACATGATGGAGATTGGGTACACAATGGACCTAATTTATTGTCTTTATAATTTTAGAAACAGACTCCTGTGTCCATGCTCAGATTTTTTTAAATATCTGGCTTGAGTCACACATTGTACCAGCATCATATCACTTCTGATAATTCTTACAGTCTATAATTGACAGCCATTGTGTGGAAGGAGACCTTTGTCATCTTTTGTGAGGACTATGGCATGGATTAAATTAAAGGCTAGTTAGTTATTATTGTCACGTCATAATCCACCTGTTGGTTTCTATTGGCCGCCAGACTGGAGTTAAGGATTAGTCCCTCAGTTGATAGTTAATTTGTAGACAATTAAGACGCTGAAAAAAATTAACATTTGTGGGGAAAACGTCACGACAAATCAGAAACACAATCCTCTTCCACTGACTCTCTGTCAGTCAGTCTCTCACTAGTCTCGCAGACATGCAAAGGAGGGTCTGGCTAGTCTACACAGCATTCTGGGATGGGAGGAAAAAAAGGGGAGTTTTGGTGGAACATGTAAATGGACTGTTATTATAGAGTGCTTTTCTAGTCTCAACGACTACTCAAAGCACTTTTACATAGGACAGGAACCATTCATACACGGTGGCTGAGGCTGCTGTACAAGGTGCCACCTGCTCATCAGATAAACACACACACACACACACATTTACACTCCGATGGCACAGCAGTTCAGTGTCATGCCCAAGGACACTTCGACATGGGACTGCAGGGCCAGGGATCGAACCACCAACCTTCCGATTGGCAGTCAACCGCTCTGCCACAGCCACATGTGTACATTCAAAGGTTGTTTTAGTCGCGCAACAGAAAACTCTGACTGGACGGATAGTCTAAGTAGCTGTCTGGATTTACCCTGCAGAGATCTGAGGAGCAGTTAACCATAGTCCTCAGAAATCCACCAGAGTTTAAAATGCCAACACAAAGAAAGTGTGAAGTAACAGGACATCCGGCGGAATGTTCGGCGGCACCGGAAGTGGAACGATGTTGACTAGTCTCTCACTGAGACTGTTCCACCGCAACATGTCCTTTCATTCTGCTTACCTATGACCCAACTAAGCCCAGCGGCCAATAGATATCAACTGTGGAATGTGACATGACATCATATACCCGTGAATACATTGATTAGTGGCATTATGGTACATTTATTTTGTGTTTGTCTGTCTCAGGAGTGATGGTAAATAGTTTAATGTCTTGATGTTTGTTAAAGGGAGATCCAGGGCCTTGGGGAGAATCAGGTATCCCAGGGTTACCGGGACTTCCAGGAGCCAAGGGTGAGTCAGAAGAGAGAGATAATGACTGAATGATTCTGAGGTAGCTGCTGTATGAAGAAAAAAACAGGATATGAATCCACAGCAGTCTGGATCATTTACAATTCTGTCTGGTTCATCAAAACAATATGGTATATTGTTATGATGAATGTGAATGCAGTTAAGAATGTAAAACAATAAAACCTCATGTAATCTCTCTGGATTTGACATCTGTGTCATTTAGTTGGACTAGACTGATGAAAGCTGTCCAACTCTTTTCCAGGTGAGCCAGGAGAGCCTTATGGACAACCTGGTCCACCTGGACCCAAAGGACTGCCAGGGGAGGACGGACCCAGTGGTGAGTTTAGCAAACGCCACACTGAACAGAAGACCTACTTTGAAATTACATCAAATGATGAGAAGGGACTTGAATTTTTTTTTTTTTTTACTTTCTTAACCTTGTCTTGAAGGGGGTTTCTCAATTGCTTAGACCGGTGATTCCCAACCAGGGGTACATGTACCCCATGGGGTACTTTTTCAGTCGCCAAGGGGAAAGATTGTGGAGTAGAATATAGCCCCATATTAACAAAAGGTCAACTTTAACACCTGTACATGTTGTAGTAGTTATGTAAGAGTGTGTGAAAGCTAGTTAGCAAGCAAGCACAGACGTTTAGCTAAACGTAATGAATAAAAGGTAGAAATAACTAGTTAAAAGCAATGACTTAACCAATCAAATAGTTGGCTAAAAGTAATGGTTGCATTAATGGAGTCAAGTGGTAGTAGCCTAGAAGGTTTGTAGTAGTAGGACTGCTGACCAAACCAACCAGAATATTGACAGTTTAGTAGCATAAAACAATTACAAATATCCACTTTTATATAATGAATAGTGTACATTTGGAACATGGGGAATTGATGACGGGTTACGCACGTTTACCTGATATGGATGTGGGGGTACCCGAGACAAAAAAGGTTGGGAACCACTGTCTTAGACTATATACAATACTGTAAGTGGGTGTATAACTGGAAATACTTTTTTGCGCACAAAATATTTCCCTTTAGTGCAAGGGAGTCCAGGAGATCGAGGGGACCCAGGACCCCCGGGAAGGTCAGGTCAGCCTGGACAACCAGGCATTGTCGGGGAACCAGGAAGACAAGGAGGACCAGGTGATTTCCAGTGAAGATTTAAATCAGAGAACAAATGTACTGGAGTAATCGTTTGTAAGGTGGATAAATGAAGGAACATTGCGGTTATTCACTTTTGATCTTAGTAATCCATAACTTACGGCCAGATTCAGGAAAAGAGTAAGAACTCCATCAAACAGTTGGATATCATCAGAGAAAAACAAAGTAAAGTGTAGAGATATTATGGCTGTAACTGGGATAATGTATTCTCACATAATATAAAGCTTGTGTGTATATATATATATATATATATATATATATATATATATATATATACTGAGTATATATAGATAGATATATTATTATTTTAATTTATACAAATTCTTTTATGCACTCAAGTAGTTTGAATCATGTGCTTTTCGTGGACTGAACATGTACATTAAATGGATTCCTCTGTGTCATTATTTGCAAATTGCTGTAAGAATAGTCTTAGAAATGCGCTGCTGTCTAAACTTTGATTTTTGGAAAAAAGATAACTCTTAGTAAACTGTTGTTTTTACTGTAAACACTGCAGTTATTGCTGTTTCTCTACTTGCATTTTATTTATATTAAATTTTTATGATTTATGATTTTTGCACACTAATACATAAAATGTATTTTTGATTTTGTACATCTACATTAGTGTATGTCCTTTGGTTGTGGTTTTTATGTAAGCCACTACAGGTTTCTACCACACCCTCACATATTTTTGTATTTCTTCAATGTAATTGTTTTTTTATGTTTATGTTATGTAAAAAAAAAACTGAACTTTGCTCTTTTGTGTGTGTGTCTCTGCAGGCTACCCTGGGCCTCGGGGCCCATCAGGCCGGCCAGGTCTTCCAGGTCCTCCAGGCGATCATGGAGGTCTGGGACCACCAGGCCCCCTTGGTCCAAATGGGCCTTCAGGTACCAACCTAATCTCAGTTGTTTGGGCCTGTGCACGATTATCTCAGATCTCACCCTATATACAATTTTCCACCCCAGCTATCACTTGAATTCTGTGTTTCAAGATGGCTGCCAAGTAACAATATTATTCTCATGTGTTTTTCTGTTAGGGCCCCCTGGTGCGCCAGGTCTAGATGGACTGGATGGGCTTAGAGGTCCAAAAGGGATCAAAGGAGCAAGTGGTAAGAGGGAGGTTTTTCCTACTTTCATTATAGTTTAGCAATTATTTCTTTGCGTTTCTTTTATGGTGTGTCTGTTGGTATACAGTTTTGTTGAAATGCATAAAATGTAACATTCTCTGACATTTTGCTATTGATACTTAAATGTACTCAATCTTTACTTTAAGGCATAGGCATTCCTGGCCCTCCAGGACCAGATGGTTTTCCTGGAGCCAAAGGTTTTAAAGGCCAGCAAGGGCCTCTAGGAGCCACATATCCTGGGCCCAAAGGCCAGAGGGGCCCACCTGGCGTTACAGGTATCATATCTATTATTATTACCAATAGTGCGCCTACTGCATCTGTCCATAATGGTGGGGGAGAAATGAACTGTTGAAGTCAAAACAGTTGAAGTGATTGTCTCCTCACAGCACAGTGGACCCAGCTGTAGTCCAATAAGAACTGTAAGAGCCAATTAGTGCCTCTGGTGCAACCCGGAAGCTTTACACATACAGTTTGGAAACCCAACTAAGATCTCATGGAAATAAACTGAACCAATGGTTTTAACTGCAAATATGACTTTCATTGATCAAAAAGGTAAAAAGTATGTCTAAATTACTCTACCCGTAGAACATCACCTCAGGGGCTCAAAGAATAATAGAATAGAAACCATAGAGATAGTCTCTTATGTTTTTTTGCTCATTGTATTGCCCTCTGTTGGTGTTTTTCACTCTCCTTATGAGTGGGGTTACTGTTCCATTCCTCCATCTCTGTGTTTCTTCCCTCAGGTTTTTCAGGCTGCCCAGGTGACCCTGGTAACCCTGGCAGAGAATGCTACAGGCCTTTGCCAGGACTCTATGGAGATGTAGGATATGAAGGACCTCCAGGACCTCCAGGTGTGTGTGTGTGTGTGTGTGTGTGTGTGTGTGTGTGTGCACTTTGTCTGTCCACAACTGAGATTTTGTGTTGGGTTGTTAGGTCCTCCTGGAGAGCCGGGCCCTCCAGGCAGCAGCATTTTCTCCAAAGGAGACCCAGGTCCAGTTGGCTCCCCTGGGGTACCAGGTTCTAAGGGGGATCAGGGCCTCCCAGGGCCCGCTGGATCTCATTGCTACCCAGGCTTAAGAGGACCAAAAGGTACATTACAGTGCAAGCTTGCTGCCCTCAGGATTTACTGTGTTTTGCCTTCCACTTGCATGCACCCTAAATGTTGCTGCACTTTAACAGGCGAGAGAGGTCCTGCTGGTCCTGGAGGTTTTCCAGGACCCAAAGGACAGACTGGGGTCCCTGGACCTCGGGGCCTCAAGGGAATAACTGGCCGACCTGGAGACACAGGTGACTGGCACCGTGGCTAAGAGCATTAGAATTGATTATCGCTTATTCAACACCACTGAACGCTGTGGTACAGTACATGTTACTGCAGTACATCTGGTAATCCCCTTATTACGTTATTTATTTACAAAAAAGGTGTCAAAGGTGCTCCCGGGGATATCATTGGGGGAGATCGAAGAATGGCCCCCGCTGGACTACCTGGACCACGTGGTCTCCCAGGAGCAGTGGGGTTTCCTGGCGATACTGGTCCTCCTGGGACTCCAGGACGTAAAGGCAAGAGAGTCTAATATGTTCTCTGTGTGCGTATGTATGTGTGTACACATTCTGCTCTGTGTGAATACATCTGTGCTGTGTGTTTTTTATCCACTGTTGTCTGTATGTGTCTGTGTTCCAGGACAGAAGGGTCTCAGAGGCAATGTGGGACTCCCTGGCAAACCAGGTCCTCCTGGTCATAATGGTCCAGTTGGAGACCCAGGAGATGTTGGTCAGCTAGGATTTACTGGACCTCAAGGTAAATATTCAGACGCAGTCATGTAACAAGCTTTGTACTGGACTGATAACTGCCACGCTAGTCTCCTTAAAAGAGACACTGAGTTCATATAGAAACATCTGGATACATTGTTTGGTCTTTCTCTCAAGGCCACAGATGAAACGATTAACTGCCTCCAAAAAAAAAGCTAATTTTATCTTTCAGCATTACTTGTTACTTGTTCAACCCCTCCACCCTACAGGTGTCTCAGGTCCATCCGGTGATAGAGGTTTGCCAGGCCATATGGGGGCATTAAGATCCGGCTTCCTCTTGGTTATCCACAGCCAGTCAGTTCAGGTGCCACAGTGCCCTGACGACAGCAGTCAACTTTGGATGGGATACAGTCTGGTCTACTTGGAGGGACAAGAGAAAGCTCACACTCAAGACCTGGGTAAGGGTCTGCATTTAAGTCTGTATTAAAATCTCTTCTTTAAACCCACCTCTTCTCCTTGGCCTTTGACACCTAGTATGACTTGATTTTATTGTTTTTAGGGCCAGAGCGCCGGTAAAGGGCCTTTTGAAACTGAAGGAATTATATTTTTATTATTATTACCCCCAATGAATCCTATTTGTGGACCTTCACATAATCAAAAACTCACAAAACCTTGCACATGCATCAGGCCTGGTGACAATTTTTATATTAAAATGGTTTTGTAAATATGCGTGCTAAAATGGCTTGCTAGCGCCCCTGTTATGCGGACAACAGAAGGACTCAAACGTAAGGCTCGAAAAACAAAATGATTTATTAAAATAAGGAAAGGGGAAGTGGGGAGGCAGACGCCAAGGACCGAGACGCTGTGAACGGGAAGCTGGGGAAGTCTCAGGGAGTGAGGCTGCTCAGGGCAGCGGGGAGGAGAGGAGGAGACACGGGTACTGGAAGCGGAGACGGAAACAGGTGGTAGCAAGGTGCCGTGGGAGGAGGACCGAGAGGAGAAGCCAGCTGACAGGAGTGGAGGTGACACTGCTGAGGGAGGAAACAAAAGAAGGTAAGTACATGAAAAACACAGGGAGACGAAGTGCTCAAGGAGGCTTGGTTAGCAAAGCTCACCAGTGTGAATGTAGCAACGATCAAGCGGAGAGTGGATGGAGAGCCGGGCTCAATATACTGTCGTTGATGTGGAGATGGCAGGCAGGTGTGAGCGGCGGGAGCAGGTGATTACTGATGGAACTCAGGTGTGTGTTGTCAGCTGGCTTCAGCAGGAGGGAGAGAGAGAAAGAAACAGGGGAAACAGGGCAGGCCAATAGAAATCTCCGAAAAAACAGTAAACACATACTCACAGCCAGCCGGACCCCAACCATAACAGCACCCTACAAAACTGAGCCCTGCAGTACGTTTCACGTACACTAAAAGAAATTGGTAGACACATGTATCATGTCAAGACGTACAAAAAAAAACTCATTGGAGCCATAGCCTTAACCGAACAGGAAGTCCGCTATTTTGAATTGAATGTTTTTGTTTTATTGCTGTTATTTTTTTCTCATGTTATTTGTATTTTTTGCCTTGTGTGAGTTGTGTATTTTTATTATCTTTATATTTCTCTGTACAGCACGTTGGCCAAGTGTGGTTGTTTTAAAGTGCTCTACAAATAAAGTTTGATGATGATGATGCTGATGATGATAGGGTTTCTTCCTCTTTTACTCCCTCTCCCTGTAGGCCAGGCTGGCTCCTGCCTCCCTGTATTCTCTTCCATGCCTTTCTCCTACTGCAACACCGCTGCCTGTCACTACTCTAGTCGCAACGACAAATCCTATTGGCTGTCCACCACCGCTTCCATACCCATGATGCCGCTTTTGGGCCAGGAGATTAGCTCCCACATCAGCCGCTGTGTGGTGTGTGAGACAGTCTCACCTGCAGTGGCTTTTCACAGCCAGGATCCCACAATCCCTGCATGCCCACCTGGCTGGAGGAGTCTGTGGACGGGGTACTCTTTCCTCATGGTGAGTCTGATAAAAAGCTTGAGTTTGTGTGTAGGAAAGAAAAATGCTTTCAACTTACATAATGCATACATGCTGCATATTCTCTTCAGCAAACAGGGGCAGGGGATGAGGGTGGTGGCCAGTCTCTGACGTCTTCTGGTAGCTGCCTTAAGGATTTCCGAACTCACCCCTTCATAGAGTGCCAGGGTGCGCGCGGTTCCTGTCACTACTTTGCCAACCTCTACAGTTTTTGGCTGACTACTGTTTCTCAGACAGAGCAGTTTGTCACCCAGAGGCCTGGCACCATCAAGGCAGCCAACCTACAGCGACACAAGGCCAGTCAGTGCCATGTCTGCCTCAGAGGGCACTAAAGGACTTCTTGTCACTTTGTTTAGTGAGTTTAGTTGTTACGTTAATGTTTTTATGTTAAGATATTCCATTTTAAAAATGTAATTGTGATAACCACTCAGAGTTATAGATAGATTCTATTTGATGACATTTGGGGACAAAAACAGTGTGCCACTGTATGATGTTGCTCTCATGGGTTCCTTTTGTGTCATTATTTAAAAATAATTATAATATTAATAATATTCTGAAGACCTTTTCTTCTGTTTGTAACTTTTGCTCCTCCATTAAAATGTTTCAACAAGAAGAATCATTCAGAGTTAAATATTTTCATCAAAAATCCCACGTTGGGAGAAAATGAATAATTTCTACAGGATACAGTTTTCCATAGCGGGTTTCAAGTTCATATTTATTTATTTCTCTCAACAGAACCCAAGTGACAATCAGAATACAGTACTTTTTTCCTCAAACATGTTTTTTCCTTTTCTTTTTTTATTACGCAAAACAAGAGAACACTCAAGTGCAATAAGACAGAGGACTCTGACAGTGCGGTGCTCTCTCTAACTTTTCACAGTGCACGTTTATACACACAAAAAGATTGTACATCATCATTACATTTCCAACCTCCACCCACCAACATCATGGATAGGGCAAAGTGAATGTCTTAAAACAATCATTTTTAAAGATTCAACTTGCATACGGTATAGCTTGGCACACAGACACAAACGCACACTGCTCTCTCCCTCCCTCACACATACACACATGCACGCATGCACACACTCACGCATGCATACATACACACATACACACACACACACACGTAGAACACAGAGGGACCTCAGTAGCCTTGATTCTCACCAGTGAGGGGTACTGCACTTGCACTCTAAGGGCTATATCATTTATCAAACCCACACTATTTTGGCAATGTCGACATTGCATTTGAATGTGCTAAAGAGAACCCATTTAGATGATGTCAGTAGGAGGTTGAGGTAGAGGGAGAGAGCAGGGAGAGAGGGCATACGTAATCAGCCTGATTTAATGTGATGTAATATGATGGGTAGTGCAGATTTCTTTTACTTTTTTTTGTACAAAGCCTCAAAGATGTGTAGGCCATTGTGCAACCCCTGACTGCCTGACTGGGTAGAGCTGTTGCCATGTTATAGGTCCTTAAATAATTTGATCTCTAAAATGGTTGCCAGCCAATTGAATTGGGAACATCGTCAGAGACAACCAATCATAGATGACTGTGTGTCACACACAGCCAGCCTCCTGAGGCTTTACCTCCCCGCCAAGAACTTAAAAACTTACATGGCACAACTACCTTTTAACATTTTCAAAAAATATATATACGCATAATCTTGAAAGTTCTTCTTAAACAAGTGCATATGGCTATTATAATCTGCAGTAAAATTAAGAAAATGGTCTAAAAGCTCAGGTGTTGATTGTACGGGCGGGTCGTTGGCATCAAGTATGTCATGGTGCTTGCAGTGTGCATGGCCACCAACGCCATTTCAAATAACCAACTGTCCAAAGTGCAACCACACCTTTATCTCGCTTTAACAGGCTTTGGCTGGTTTTGGAAATTATACTGTTAATAATGTATGTTCTAATTTACTACCTCCCCAACCCACCCTCATAGTGTATCTTAGACAACAGCGTTTCACACTTTCTCTGTCCTCTACAACATGCCAGCCAACAGGTTTTCCTATAAAACAATTCAACTGCTTCAAAAGGCTTTCACTAGTGACTGCACGGCTTCTTACTGTAATATACAAACTGAAGCACACAAAGTTTCCTGTTTATGTTCTAGGACCAACTGTTGTACATTCTAGAACATACTGTACTGGACCAGGCATGGAGGGCGCTGGAATCTAAAGCACTATAACTCCTCATCTTACAATACAACAGTGAAAATTTAAAGTATATATAGACAGAATTGAATATTCCATTCAGTTTAGTGCTTTCAAGCACAAAAAAAAAAAAGAGTCGGGCATAAGAAAATTATGCTACTACAGTACAAGTATTGATAGAGTATGCTTTCAAATTTAAAATAACCAACAAAAATAACATAAGAACAAACATTAGATTGCATCTACATCTACTATACATCATTTAAGCCTCTTTTTAATCCTCCTCTCATTTAGAAAATATCTATTAATCAAATATCTATTCTACTAATTATATTACAAGAATCCAGTCACAGGAAATAGAAAAATATCAAATATCACCAGTGATGATAAGAAAACATGACAACCTGAACAAGCAGAAATATTGCTATGGTAACCACCATTGTCCATTGACATCAGCGAGTATCATCCCCCTGTGCTCTCATTGGCTGCCCTGACGCCCCTGATGTTGCAGGGAAGAATCAGCCTAACCCAGAGGAAAGAGGGAGAGGGTAACTGGGGGTTGTGTGGCAGGGAGGTGTAAGTGTGTTGTTAATGTCAGATGGCCGTGTCCCAGAATACGGTTTTCTGTGTAGGGTAAGGGGGAGGACGGATCTTTTTAGCCCCGTTGCTTTTCCCCCAGACTGGCGGCACAGATGCACTTTCTTGCTTGCACTGACTCCGCTCCTGGTGCCTGTCCTCGTTCCTGTCCGGAGGAGGAGGCCTCTCCAGAAATCTCTGCAGGTGTGGATGTTGTCTGGAGCGGATCTCCATGCAGAGGGTGCGTTTCCTCTCGATCTGTTCTAGCATGGTGGTGTCGCCACAGGTCCATGGCATCTGGGGCATCTGAGGGGCAGAGTCAATTAAGTCATGTGAATACAGATTGACTTTAAAGTTAAAAAAGACCATAAAAAACCTATGGCTAATAAACATGGCTCTTAAGTATTTTCTATACCGTTAAATAATTATTTATGGTGAATAATTGAGCAATGATCATACATTTAAAAACAGCATCCCATTGCTCAGAGTAAGTAAGAGTGGGTATTCAGGGCAAAGTAAAGAAGCAGATCTGCATACCTGACTTTGATGTGCCTCTGCTACTTTCCTTTGTGGCGTCCCCATTGGAGAGGGGTTAGCCGGAATAGAATGGGAGCGACCATACTTCGGTACTGCTTTCAGGTCTACAGAGGGAGGGAAAATGACACGTTTGGCCGCATGTAATAAGTGTGCTTTTTGCCAAATATACAAAGGTTTTATGATCAACTCTAGATTGTCTTTACAAATTCAAGGATGTAAGCTTTACCATTTCCTGTTCCTGTGGTCATTGGTGGGCTACCCGATGATCTCCCGTGGTGAGTAGGTGTCGTTGTGGATGAATGCTGCCCTGACACCGTGCTGCCATTCCTCTCTTGTGCTTTTGATTGGTCCGTGCTGTAATTTTCTCTTTTATCTCGTCTGGGCGTGCCATCTGATCTGTATCCTCGTTCTTTACTATCACACCTATACTCCATTGCAGAAGGGCTCTTGGGGCTTTTGACAGCATAATGCTGCTGCTCTGAGCCATTCAGACTTCTGTCTTTGCTATCCCGTCTCACTTCGAGTCCAGTCGGCTCAGATCTTTGCTGTCCTGCCTAGGCAGAGGTGGAGGAGGGAGATCTCCCCCGTTGTGGCAGCTCCGATCTCTCCCCTCATGCTTGGATTCGGAGCTGTAGCCAACCGTGTCCTTGCTGTTGCTTCTTCTGGACGTTTCTTGTCGCGGAAGGATCTCAGGTGGCTGGTCTATTCTACCTTCGTGTCTATGTTCCATGTCCTTCCTTGCTCTCTCTTTAAAATCCTGTGGGGGTAACACCTCAGGACGGTGGTCTTTGTTATCATGCCTATATTCTGCTCCGGTTCTGGCTTTGTCTTTGAACTCTTGTCGGGGGAGAAGCTCAGGTGGCCTGTCTCTGCTTTCATGCTTTGAGTCCACACCGTTCCTGGCTCTCTCTTTGCTATCCTGTAGTGGGACGAGCACAGGTGGCTGATCCAGCAGTCTCTCTCTGCTTTCATGTCTAGAGTCTACACCGTTTCTTGCCCTGTCCTTGCCGTCTTGTCTTGGTAACAGCTCAGGTGGCTGATCTAGCAGTCTATCTTTGCTGTCCTGTCTCAACAAAGACTCCGTTCCATGTCCCCCACCCCGGTCTTTGCTGTCTCTCCTTAGCATCAGGTCACCATTGCTAAGCCCTCGGTCCTTGGAGTCTCTTCTTATCAATGGGATGGGCTCCACACTGCTGCAGCCCTGGTCCCTACTATCCCTGCAAACAGCTGGTGCATCTGCACCGCTATAAGTACGGTCTTTACTGTTGCGTCTGTGGGGAAGTGGCTCTACATTACTGCTCCTTCTTTCTTTATCTCTGTCTTTGTCTCTTTCTTTGTCTTTGTCTCTTTCTTTGTCTCTGTCTTTGTCTCTGTCTTTGTTTTTGTCCCTGTCTTTGTCTCTGTCTCTCCGGTGAGAGGACTCTTTGCTGTGGCGGTCCTTGGAGTCTCGCTTGGACTCCTTGCTGTGGCTGTGGCGCTCCTTGCCCTCACGCTTGGACTCGCTGTGAGACTTGCTTTTGGACTCAGCTGTAAAAGAACAGGAAAAATACTTTAGGAGACAAACACTTAAATGATTGTAACATGAAATCTTATTCTGCTTTGAATAATGGATTTACAATATTCTAAATGAATGGTTTAACTATGAATTGTCAATAGCATATAAACACACAGAAAGAATGAATGCTGTTTTTCTGCTTCATGTTTCTGCACTACCATCGTATATCCTCTAGGTGTCACTCACTACCCACTGAGGCAGCTGCAGTAAAGACTGGAGTTAGATGAGTCAATATGTGGGCTAACAGGCATTATAATTGTGTTCATCATGGTATATAATAATACACACAATCATTATTTGTTGTTTTAGTTCAGTCAATCAATTGAAATCACTTTCTTTTAGTTAGTTTATATTGTATGTTTTCACTGTACTTTTCTCTCACCCTAATATCTCTAATACACATGACAGTACCTTCAAATAACCATAGTTACCAATATAAAACACATTGATCACTGCCTTCGGATGTCTCTGTGTTTAACTTTCTAATTTCTTCATCATAATTACATTGAGCACTCTGACTCTTCTTTAGCATAAACACAATATTCCAGCCTATGTGCTTATAAACTGGCTAATAATGAACTGTCGCTGATTAAAGACTCAATAAAGACATTTTAGACCATATATATGTGTGTGTGTGTGTGTGTGTGTGTGTGTGTGTGTGTGTGTGTGTGTGTGCATGATTGATTTCCATGTAGGCTGTAGAGGCTGTGCCTTTATATGGTTCCTATATGGGCTTTGCCATACAGCACAATGCACAAGCTGTCCTTATCATGCCCATCCCTTGTCATGTTATGTATCATACATGGCTTTTGTGTATGTGTGTGTGTGTGTGTGTGTGTGTGTGTGTGTGTGGAGTGTGGCGAGTAACCAGTTGGTAACTGGGTCAGACTAGTTGCTGCCTCTAACGCCTCAGAAAGGGAGAGAGAAAAAAATCAACCTCTGTTCATTTTGTCAGATTTGTGTGCTCATTACAGTGTGTGTGCTAGTAGACAGTCACAGAGCAACACACACAACCTGTGAGTCTGTATGTGGAGCTTGTACACAGATGTCTTTTTTTTGAAGACCTGTCAGCAGCACAGCCAACCCTTGATGTATAAAACGCATGCAAACTGTTTACACACTATATGGGATGGAGAACAAAATACTGCCAAAGGGCTCATTAGTAAGACATTACTGACATTTCCTGGCACATGAATGCACCCCTTGACAATACAACCATCAATTAATGTAAGTCAGTAACTTAACAGATATATCCAAGACATTACACAGAAATCAACACAGGAAGCAAGAAATCATCCTCTCAGCTTCCACTATCACCATCTGCCCCAGCTGCTATAACCTCCTGATTGGCTCCATCATGGGTAGAGTATGTGCTGATTGGACAGAAACATGATCTGAAACCCTCTGATCAGGTGCATATTTGAGTTCAGAGCCATAGCTATCCCTATCAAGAGCATTGCTTGGTTGTACACCGGCATGCCCTGAGCTGTGATTGGCTGCGTTACCCATGGGGAGGGAATCTGCAAATAAGAAACCGGGATTTTCCTCCTTCCTCTGTTGCTATGTTGTAGTTGCTAAGAGCATTGAGTAAGGATGGATGTGTGGACTTTTTGTAGTTCCTTTATGATTGATGTACAAATGGTGCTTGAATACATTTCTGTTTTTGAATTAGAGTTTTAGTTAAATTATTAAAATTCTTTCACATTGAACAGCTCGTCCCTCGTCAAAAGCTCTATATTAATTTATTAGTGACCCTTTTCAAATAATGCATGAAAGCTTCTACGTGACCTTCATGCATTTCTGAAACACCCTTTTGCTAATTTAGATTGGTTTAACATATTTCACGTTTAAATTAAATTTCTAAATATTCAAGTGTGACATGGTATTTATAACAAAAAATGAATAGTTGAGAAAGAGAATGTTAATATGTGACTGACTGATAATGTTGTTGGCACCAAACTCGCCATATGACACTATATAATAATGTAAGCACAAGTTATTTATTTTAGATTTTTTACATCTTCTATGTAAACTTTAAGCATATTGTGCACTTAGATCCTAATGAGCAAATTTTTTTTGTTTGCTTTCACTATTGCATTCAGTGTTGCAGTGTTCAGTGTGGCTATCTGTATTTAAGCAGCATGATGTTTACATATTTAAAAGTAATGCTGCCTTATGGCCTAATGCCATGAGTAGGTTTGAGGGACCTGCTGTACGTTTTAGGCTCAAATCCCCTCAGATTAAATATACCATCTGTATCACACTTGGCTCGCTGGGCCTAGATTAAACAAATGAATGGTTGCAGGGAGCGCCACAAACATCATGCATGGTAATGTAAAAGTGGTGCTTTCTCTGCCCGGGCTCCATATTTAGCAGGGTTGAACTTTTGTGAACGCCAAACCCCCATCACTTATTAGGGAACTGAAGACTAGTGATTTGTATTTGCTCCAGAGTTTACTGCATTGAAAGAATTTTGCCAATGACACCGTCCATGTTGTCCGTAAACACTCTGGAATGTTACCCCTGCTCTCCTGTTTGTTATTCTGAGACTTTGCAGCTCCTTTCTAATGTCGGTAGGGTTGCTTTCTCATTATATCTCTTAACTAAGCCAGTCTCTCTTGCTAAGATTTATAAAAAGAGATGCAGTTGTAAACTGTCTACACTCTTCAGGAATCAAAGAGACATAAATAACTATGAGCACATTTGTGCATGCCCTTTGCTTCACTACATTCCAAAATAAGGAGACAAATGTGTAACATGACTCACTCTCTCCAGGCTCTTTAGACTTCCTGCCACTGGCATTTTTCTTCAGCATGTTCCTACCAGTTGTGAACAAGTTAGTTAGTTCGTCCAGTGGGCTGGTGGGTGTCCGCGAACGCCCTGTTGACACATTCTGCATAGAGCCATGGAGTCGACCCACGCCGTCTTGGGGTGGTGAGCCTTTGCCGTGAGGGGTGGCAGAGGCGCTCCGCGGCAGACCCCCAGGGAATGGCATTGGCGCTTCAAAGGGAGGTGTACGCATGAGGCTGAGAGGGGTGAGACAGCGGCCCATGCTGACTGGAGATGGGCAAGCAGAGTGGCTGCGCTGATAGGAGGATGATGAGGAGGATTTGTAGAGGGTACAGGGTAGAGGAGGTGCAGAGGAGCGGCCAGAGACAGTGAGGGTTGGGGTGGCAGTGAGCTCCCTGCGTATGTGTGCAGAGGAGGGTGGCTCAGTGGAGGAGGTTGGAGATTTGCTGTAAGATTGGTTCTCCATCATGGGCAATTTGGCTACATCTAGCGGGGTTAGGGGAGACTCGTCTGAGTTAGGCGAGCACTGGGCCGGCGCCGGTGGGAACACCAGTAGCGGAGGCCGATGGGTGAGTAAATTGGGAAAGGGTGCAGGAATGTCACAGAGGGGAATGTTTCGAGGTGTGGAGCAGCGACTGAGAGGTTCAGGGTCATAGGGTGCTGGAGTGGGGCACGCCGAGCGACATCCCACAGGGTCAGTGCGGTACTCCATATCATCCAGAGCTGGGTACTTCATCTCCTCGTACACAGACTCTCCTGGCTCCTCATCCTCACTCTTCAGGGGTTCTCGTGCTCCGACATCAATCCCACCCATCTCTATGTAGACAGGTTCATCTTCACAGTCCTCTGTAGGGCTCTCATCACTCTGTGGGGGCGAAGGGTTGCGTTCACAGGGGGAGGTGACGTAGTGGAGGGGTCTGGAGGGGCAAACCCGCTGCCTCCGTGGCTCTTGATGTAGGACTCATCGAAGGAAACACTCAGTTGTGTGTTGGGGTTCCTCTTAGGTTTGGGTGGCGGCACCCTCCTACAGTCCTCACTGCATCCTTGAGCTGCTAAAGATGAGAGAGAACAAAAGTCTTAACACGGATATACTATATATAAATATAAATACATATTATTTGTTTTCTGGTTTATTAAGTACTATATGTATATATATTTTTTTGTGGCATGAGACTTGCCAAAATAAGAATGTCCCATTACTAATTCGTTGCTTTCTGCACAGCTATCATACACAATGCAATACTGAATTTGACAAAAATCTTTTTTTTTTGCTAGAATCATTCATCATTAAGTGCATCATTATCATTAATATAAAGCCTGCAGTACTGCAGTTTTGTGGGTCAGATGTAGGTCAGCGTGTATAGCTGAGAGGAATATCTTCAGAGTGAGATATGTGGGAACAGTTGAGGCAGTATGCATGTTTCTGGGTCAAATATACAGCAGTTGAGCAGTACGTGAATATAGTATCTGGGTCACACACACTGTGGAACTTCGTTTTGATAGTGATGACGTAGCATTGCAGTGTGGTGCAGTGATGCTATGGTACAGTGTTCACATTGACCAGATACTACAGTGTGGTCCTAATGCTAGTTTACTCACGGTACGCATTGCTCTTTACTACTGAGTTGCTCACAGTGTATTTCTAGGTTAGGCACCAACATGTTTGGATAGGAGTGTTTCCCTGATATGCAGGGGGAGAGAAGTGTAGTTAAAACAAGGACCATGTTTGAAACCCTAAAACTGCAGATTTTACACCTTTAATAATTCAGATGCCAGATGGCCCAGACACACCCATACTTCCCGTAACTGTATGACTCACTACCATCCCTACATGCACGCACTGCACATTCCTACACATTCAGAGCATTCATGGCTTTGCACAATATGTTGCATGCGAAAGGTATTTATAGATAGATTAGAGTGTTTTATTTCAATTGAAACCATAACTAGAGTGAAAGCAATGAGTGTAGTCAAGAAAATCCAATAGGTGAAACACAAATTTAATGGCTTGATGTTGAAGATGCTAATTTGAATTAAGGATGTAACACACCCTTTGGTTCCATTTTCTCTTCATTACCATTATTTAGGTTATAATAGATGATTTGGCTCTACCCAGATGTGTCCATGTTGTGTTTAATTGGACTGACATATTACTCACATTCTTCTTCACCCTCTCTCCCTTACTTTGTGAGTATGTGCATACAGTGGTGTAACTATTCCTCTTTTGATTTACCAAATGGGTTGTTACACTAACAGGTTTGCACGGTTGATCTTGAGATCTGTTTCAGCACTGATGATGAATCTGTCCCTCCAAACATCGCTTACTCCCTGTCCCTTCCATTCTCCTCTCTCTATTGCTCCCTCTTCTCCCCCTCCCCCTGCAGCGGATGTGTTTACCCGCAAACCCCCTCCCCCTCCCTCTCCTCCTGGGGAAAACGAATCTAGGTCAATCGCTCCTCCTGAATGAATTCTACTCTGACAAGCTCCTCCCTTTCCTGCTACAGCGCCAGCTACAGAGCACGCAACCATCCCCTCAGCCAGGGACACCCCCACACTCTCACTCTGATTGGCTCTGAAGCCTCAGACTTCAGCATCTCTAGAGCCCCATTGGCTCGAGCTGCTCAGTGATTCTGTGATTGGCTGGGCTACAGGGGGTCTTGTTTCTGTGGGATGGTTGCCGTGGTGCCCAGGAAGATCTGTGTGCACATATAGAGAGAGATCCCCACCAATCTGAGCCAGGCTGGGCGACTCCCCAAACATCACGTCGGCAATGAAGAATCCAAAATGAAATAGAGTCAAAGCCACCTGCAACCTCTACATTGTTTTGCTCTCACAGACATCAGCTACAAAGACTATCATTATACTTTAAATGTCAGTTTATTTTGTCTGTGCTTGTTAAGTTTTTCCTTTGTGTTCAGCACACTGTTTCAAATGAAACTGTGAAGCTGTGTGCATTTGCTACGGCAGTGAATGGATCTGTGGCATGTTAAACATTACTGTTGCTCAATTGATTTTAATGAATTAAAGCCTTTCTTACACTGAGTTAATGTACTATAATTATGCCTTCTTTTCATACATGACCAAACAGGCATATTGTGTTTGTTTATTTTGCTTCTGAAATTATTTTGCTTCTAGATCAAGGCATCTCTAAATGTTGGCCTTGGCAGTTTTAACAGGAAGGAAAACTGTTTGGCTCAATTTGGTAATTAGCCTTAAAATATATAAGTCAGTCAGTTTTAAATCAGGTTATGGAACTTCTTTATGTGCACAGAGAACAGCTTTGACAGCTGACTGTGTGACCAATAACCTTCCATCGCCAGCACCATATTCTAGGGTGAAGTCACTGGAGCTACAACTTCATACACAGACCGTGTTACTATATTACAGTAATGATATCAGGACTATATACAGGGCCTTATTGTCCAAAGCCCAGAGGTTTGAAACAACACAATAATATATTCATATGCATCACATTATGATACTTTCATTCCCAGCTCAACATGTTAGTATAAGATTCTGAAACTTCTTCTATCTGATTTATCTGTGGGGCAAGGGGTAATATGTAAACAACGCATATATGTGTTTACCTGACAGTAACAGAAAGTAAAAGAGCACAGTGAAAAGTTACAATTTATGCATAATCTTCCAACATAGATTTCGGCATCCACAATTGCTCTAGCCTGTGTACTTAATTATTCTGCAATATGTATACATTGGTATTCTGTCATTCACAAATACTAAGGAAAGATCTTTTCTCACACAGAACGAAAGCTGTGCCTAGACTAGTGAGTGTAGTGCAGCACAAATCTTGTCAGACCTTTTTAAGCATTCCTTCATATGCAGTTTATTGAATAGCAGGTTTTCACATTTTTTGTGCGTCCCAAATGTGTAACTATGGTATATATATATGGTGTATAAATGGTGTCCTTATAGCTCTTTTTTTACATCAATTTTCCACAATGGTACTTGTGTATGCAGGGAATAGCCAGATGTCATGTCATTGTAGGAGAAACAGTGTTGAAGAGGGCACTGCAGAGAGCAGCTAAATATAGTGCAGCAGATCGGTGTGAAACGCCACCACCACTTACCATCACATCTCTCCCCGCGGCAGGTGGACGTGGGACTGTCGTCCACCGCCTCCGACGACATGCTCAGCTTGGTGGCCGGGTCCCTCCTGGGCTTGGGTGGGGGCTGCTTCCTAGAGGTCGGGCTTCCTACTTCCTCCTCTCCTCCACCCCCACTGTTCCCACCGCCGACAGAGTGGAGGGACTGGGAGCGTACGGAGAAGCCCTGCCCACAGGCGAGGGCATGCAGGTGGGGCATGGGCATGCGTTCCTGGGGGTCTGATATGGTAATGGAGCCCATACGTAAGTGCTTGCCTTCAGTTGCAATGTCCTCACCTGTCCTATATCAGAAAGCAAGGAAGAGAAAGAGAAAGAGGGTAGAGAGGGCAGATAAATAACAGAAATATATTTGAACATATGAATAATAATAACAAAGTATTCAAATAAGTATGATACAAAGTATCATATTAGTTGACATTAGTGTGGCTGGAAGAAAGAGACAAAAATCTTGACCAGAGTTTCCATGTCATCCCCTGGAAGAATATCATACCCTGACAGAGTCATAATGGAATGTCTCAATTTGTGTGAGCATATGCGTGTGTGTGTGTGTGTGTGTACTGTATGTGCATTTCATTCTGTGCAAGTGAACTCAAATGATGAGAGCGCTAAGTTAACAATAACAGACATGCAAGTGCCACTGAAAACAGGGTCTCTTTCAGGGCAAAGCATTGATTTGACTTTAACCCAGGATATGACCGATGCTGCTCACGCAGCCAGACACCATAATGGAACCATGGAAGTCTCCCTGCCTGTAAACAATCAATCCCTATTAACGGTTGATTGGCCTGAATGGAGCGTTAATGATGTCTGAGTGTTGTGTTGTAATGGGGGAAAAGAGGGCTGTGTGTGTGTGTGTGTGTGTGTTGCATAGTAAATTAGCTCAAGTTCTGACTTTGTTCAGGTAAAATGGTTTGTAAAAAATACATGATAAGTGTGCAATCTACACACACTTGATCTCTGCTGTTTATTATCATACCAGAGCGTGACTGCCTGATCTCAGATATTAAAATCTTTAAACAAATGGTATGAAACAAGATACATTTGCATGTGTGGCTATACAAATCTTTCTATCTTGTGTGAGTGTGCACACGCATGTGGGAGTGTATGTATGTGTGTGTTTGTGACCCCTCAGTGTGTGACTTTGCTGACTCTGACTCCATCCTAGCCAGCTGCTGAACAGAAGGTGCTTGGTGGGGTGGCTTCATTGGTCAGAGATCTGACTTTGCCTAGCAACAGGGTACCCATAGAAACCAGACACACAACCAGCTACCGCTACACATAAATAATAAAGCACGCATGCACATCATGTGTACTGTATATCATAACCACGTCACATTTGGTTTAAAGATGACAGTGGTGATACAAGACAAAGGTGCCTGCTGCAACCTGTAGAGCCGCATAGCACGTGTTATTTGAAAGAAATCAAATCACATGTTTTGTGGTCATTAATGCAGATTCTGTATAAGCATCCATGCTTTTGTTTTTTATACTTGATTGCAGGAGTGCAGGAGTTAAATGTGCTTACATATGATATTGTTCATACCTAGCATTTATACACAGTTTAAATATTTTATAGTGAAACAATAATAATAATAGTAAAGTTGAGAAAATAAAAAAATAAATAAAGAAAATAATAACAATAATATAAAGAGATGAGAAACAGATTGTTAATAAATAAAGTAGGCTAGTATGGTGGTGTGCATACATATATGCACATACACATCCAGTATGTGTCCACATGCATGCATACATACATACATACATACATACATACATACATACATACATAGGCACACATCGTTACACAGCTACACACATAAAAAGTTGCATCCATGTTTGGGCTAAATGTCTTTGAAAAAACAATTAGACAATATTCCATGGCATTCAGCCACAGGTGGTAACTATCTCTCCCTCTCATGTTTTGGGTGTGTATCTGCTGTGACTGTGTGCATGCACACCCATGGGTTGTATACAGTATGTGTGTGTGTGTGTGTGTGTGTGTGTGTGTGTGTGTGTGGGTGGGTGGGTGGGTGGGTGGCTGGGTGGGTGGGTGTGACTGGAGTTGTGGTGACTGGATTATTTATAGGATATTTGCCCAGTGATTGGCTAGAGGACAGACAACAGGTGTTCTTGGACCATGGAGTTGCAGCTCCAGTGACACCATGCGACAGGAAAAACATCACAGAAACAAACAAAACACTAAAGGAGATCCTGAGAGGGAAATAAGATTGAAAGAACTCTCTGAATGTGCGCACATGTAAAGGGGTAAAGAAGGAGAAAGTAGTCGTTGGAATATGCAAGCATATGTAAATATAAGTAAATGAGTGTGTGGTTTTTGTGTCTCTGTGTGTGTGTGTGTGTATGTAGGTGTGTGTGGGGGGGGGGAGTGTATGTGTGTTTATGGATATACTTGCACGTTTAAGTAAATTTGTGGGCATCTGTGTGTATGTGTGTGTGTGTGTGTGTGTGACTGTGAATAACTTCTTCTGATGAAATACAATAAAACCAACACAATGAGACAGCAGCTGGCAGGAAAGCCCGCCTCACTCAGACCTAATGTGCGGATCTGATTGGCCCATGGCTCTTCCAGCTGTCACCAGGCAGAAACACATCTCCTGCAACTAAGCTCACACTTAATCTCTCTCTAACTAGTTCCTCTCCCCCCCCCACACACAGACACACTGTTAAACACATTTGCTCTAACAAGCTCCCTCACAATTGCCATTTGTTCTTTCCCACCTTTCTCACACACTAATACATTCTATTTTCCTGTGGTTCATGCCCATGCATGCACATGTACACAAGCAGACACGCACATGCAAGCATGCACACATGGATCCTCACACACTCTCTCTCACTCTCAGTCAGTTGATGTAAAAATGGGTCTTCTCATTGACCTACTTATAGACCTCATGAAAAATCCAGTTATTTTTTAGACATTTTCTCCAGTGACTGTGTATTAATATTTTAGCTTTGGCAACAGCTGAGAGAGAGTGGAAGGATGGCAGGACAGTAGATGCCTCTTTCCTCAGGCATCGCCCTGTCCCATTCAGCAAGTTACTTTACACGCCTGTGTCGGACACGTAATTACGTTGGAAGCAGGGACATTTAGCTGGCAAGTGATAAAAGAAAGTCCAACGTAGATTTTGGAGTGTTTTTTAGAACTCTAACATAGCTGTCTTTCTGATGCCTGATGTAAAAAGTTGCACGCTCAGATCATGCAAGTAATACAGTAAGTATACTATAAAATGCACAAATGTCTAAACACAGTGGCAGCATTGAAACAGCTTTTTTGAATCGCAGGACCCCTGACTGAAAAGTGACAGGGTTTAAAGTGTTCTTGAATAAATTTGTTAATGAGAGTACATCTGGTCACATACAGTAAAAATGCACAGCCCCCAAACCTACATCAATGAAATCTGATGCACAGCTAAAAGTCCCAACAGCTGCTCAAATACTTTGTACAGTGTGAGCCAGACTGACCAAATAGGGATGACTTATAAAAACCATGAAAACATTTTATTTCCCAATAAATGTCCACTGCAAACGGATCTTCATTGGATTAATGGTTTGATCACAAAGTAGAAAACAAGTGTTTCTCTACTAGATTATGGGTGCTTTTTAGGTGAAATATGCATCCACTTGATTTATGTGCTGTTTAAAAATCATACAGCAAATGGTAATGCTACTTATGAGTACAGTGCACTGAACTTCACTGTGAAAAGGATTGCATAATTTTAATTTAAAATTAATAATCTTAATACTTCTTGACTTTTCAAAAATATACTGTACCTTTTCTGATAAGTTATCAGTCCTGAAACTTAAGGAAAAGTGATGAAGCACAGAAACAACCACCGCAGTGAAATTTTGACTTATGTTCATAAAGCTTAAATCATTGTTAACCACTGGAAAATGTAAAAATAAAATACCAAAAATTAGTCAACAAAGTGGTTTGTGGTGTCATTTTATACTGCTCTCAGTTGTTGTTGTAACAAAAGTATCACAGATGTCCATGTCTTCACACAAACACAATCTAAACCACAATGTCCAGTTATTATCCCAATGACTCGGTGACTCAGTGCTTCTAGTCTAACCCACAACACAAGCACGCCATAGCCACGTGCTAGTCACGTTGTGAGTGTGTGCCTCTAATTCGCTCAAGTTTTGGGATGCCACACAGCGGTGTTGCTGCGCACAGAGGCAAAGCTGGAACTGCTTGCTCATCACAACATGTGAGACAGGGTACAGCGGCACATTCCAACAATGTCTTTACAATAATATATTTTCTTCCAACAAACTTACTGTATATATATGGGTATACTTAAATCACAACAGCATAACCACAAGTCTCCTAACATGTTGAATTCTTAATCCTAACACCCATTTTTGTCACATCCCACCCCGGTCGTTCTTAATTCTGAACGCTCTCCATGGAGCAGCAGCAACCTCCATCCAAGGACAAGTCCCAAATATGTCTAAAAGTGAAACATTAATTATCCTCTATAGATCACGGGATGCACCAGTCCACACTGGCAACCCCCAAAATATAGCAACCTGCTATTGCCACAGGGACCCTCTGGCCACTTGTCCTAATTTCCTACAACCTCTTTCTGAAGTGAACCCAGTGACATCCTAGCATTTACAGAGAAGAATGAGCCCCAGCTCGACTGTACGGTATGTACCGTATGTATTTTATAAGATATTTCCGTGCAAAACCTTTGTCAATGAGTCTGTTTTTTTCTTTTGTGAAGCTGTTTACGTATTTATTGTCTTCCTACCTCCTTATGGCTTCCTCCTGTTTTCTCTTCTTGTCGTTTTTCTCCTGCAGGAATGTTCTATTTCTCTCATTCCTGGCGTGGTCTAAGTTCTGAGCTACCAGGCCATTGTAGGCTCTCAGCCCATTCTCCTCAACGTACTGGAAAAAACGAAGAGTTTCCTCCTCTTTGGAGCTCATCATTCTTCAAGTGTTTCCACAGCATTCTGATGAAGACATATAGCAAATGTTAGTGATAGTAGTGACAAGATAGATACACAAAATACTACTAGCAATATGAACTACAAGGGCATCATATACGAGTATGGTCTGAATGCAAAACAATCATTCTCATCTCAACCCTCCTTTTACAAGGTCAGCCTTGATGAGATAAAAACCGACGAAGCACGATTGCATCAGCATTGTAATAAAGTCACACAGTTGAGTTTATGGGGTGCTGTTGTTGTTTTTAATGTTCCTGTTGCTGTGGAGTTCACGGCTTATGAAAGGTTCATAAACTTGCATCATGTGTCCGCAAGAGTAAATGTTTTCCCTAGAGGTTTGCAACATCTTTCTCTATTGTTCACTCTCACACACACACACACACACACACACACACATGCTCACGTAAATATGCATAGAGCCAAGGGACTCACTATCTAGCTACAAATATAGTTTCAGTTTTCTTATTGGCTGTGGATCAGTAGCGGCTGCTCATTTTCTCAGTTGTGTTTGCACATTGTCTGGCTGAAATTATTGGCTGTAACCAAGTGAGTGTTTGAATGAAACTGAAAAAAGGCTTTCATCTTCTGCAGTTGCAATATGTGCTGGGCTCAGATGTGAAAATATAGTACTCCTGGGACCAACCACACAGATTAAATGGACCACTCTTACTAGACTGTGATGTGCGGATATCATCATCAATCTTATGTTTTCAGATCTAAAATTACTCTCCTCTTGAGTTGTTCCTTGGTGCCTTTTGAATCTGCAAAAAGACTATTACTGACAGCAACTGTCATAAAAGAGTGTGGATGATTCTGGGAGGAAAAGCCTACTCAATGAAACATCCACATTGGTGCAATCACACTATGATTCACTCCTTCTAAATGTGAATAACTTTACAACCGCATTGTTTGCAACCACTTAAGAAGCAAACACAGCATGGAGCAGCATGCGTGTACATTATGCATTTGCTTGAACACCCGTGCAACTGTATGCAGTATAGTATATGCGATGTGCAACAGCCAAATGTGAATTTAGAGAGGCCAGTGGTGCAAGAGAAGAAGATGCATGCTTTTATGTAGGTCAATGCTTTCCGATCAGCCTAAGACTCATGCTTGTTTACGTGTGAGAGAAGCACTGAGTGTGAGTGTGCGTGGGGAGGGGTAGGGGGATTTTGATAGCTGTATGTATGTTTGTGTGTAGGGAGGAAAGGGCAACAACGCGGAGTGAGTATGGGGGGGTTGGGGATGCTTGCCAGACGGAGATTGCAGGGCTAACTGAGAGACTGGCCATTGTCTGGTTATCCTCAGCATCTCTCTAACTTGTGTCCGTCTATCAATAAGTCCAGCAGGGTGCCTAAGTCAGATGGTTTATCTTCTACTCCCTACAGCATTCTCATTCCTTAGCATAGGTTTACAAGCGCAGGAGTAGAGGACTGATAAGAGCCAACAGAACAGATGGAATCACCATCTTGTAGCAGAGTTCAATCTAGGGCACAGAATCCTGGTGTCAAGCGGTGTAGAGATTTTTCCCAGTCGTATCACTGGTGCACAGGCACAGCTAGAGATCTGAAGCTGTGCAATTGAAATAAATCTTGGTTTCTGAAGAGAAACGAGGAGCACCAAGTTGCTATGTTAAGGGTGCAGCAATAGAAAGGCATAGTTCAAAGCTGAATTAAGCCTGCCTGCCTAATCCCTATGAGCCTTGCAGCCGCACTCTGCCCTAGAATCAGCTTGTTTATCACACTGTTTTTACCAGCCAACCCTTTCACATTGGATTGTCCTCCTATAACTCACAGATGTGGAATGCTATTCTTATTTGCTAATCTCTATAAAACCTGTCGATCGAGAAAAGCATTTTTTCGCAACAAAGCTTGATTTTCCACTCCACTTTTCTCTCACTCTTTCCCCTTCACTTTATGCCTTTTATGCATCTCACCTGTCTCTCTCTTCCTTTGCTCCAGTTGACATGGGCTGCAACAGCTGGAACACTGAGGTGCACTTTGCTTAAATGAAAGTGGCACACCATTTCTGTTTCCAGGCAACCATGTCATAAGAGAAGGGCAGCATGGATATTCTAGAGACACAATGTCAAAAAGATTGCAATGCCAATAGTCAGGTGACAACATGCATGGACACACACACACACACACACACACACACACACACACACACACACAGCAAGTAAGTAAAGGATACACACAGGTGCAACACTTGGCATTTTTTGGGGAATCTTTGTCTATATCTATATATCTATATCTATATCTATATATATATATCTATATAACCTATATACCTATATATTTGTGAGTTTATGGGTTGTTGTGTAAAAAGAAAGTGTTATGATGCATACTTACAATGAGGCTGTGTCCCTGCTAGTTTGTGTTCCAACGTGTCTTCTGTCTTCCCCTGATGAGTCCAGTGCACGCTAATGAACTCTGACCTATGTTGGAGCAACCATGCACTATTCCACTTAAATCCACATAGACTTCCATCCATTGTATGGTCCAGGTGATTGACTAGCTAGAAGGATTCCCTGTGACCCAGGTTAAGGTTGGTGCTAGAGGGGAGCTGGGCCATTGGGTGCCCAGCCCAATGCTCCCTCCCCTGGGCAGAAAAGAGAGATACCCCCTCCCCCCTCCCCCCCACGCCCCCCCTCTAGTCCAGATGGTGCCAAACTCCTAGCCAGGTGCCAGCTTCACTGCTCCACACACCTGCACATGCTAGAGACAGAAGGCAGATGCAGCGTAGCAACAGACCGCACCCGCAACTGCAAGCATGACACAAATACACACTGGCACTCTCAAACACTCACATCAAACTCCCCTTGCAGTTGCAGACCAGTCACTCACAATCTTTCTAATGCTTCTTTCCCAGATGTCCGGATGCACAAAATGTCTCACAGGTGAAAGGAGTCCTCGTCCACAGTGCCCTGAAGGTTGAGACCGAGGTACAGCAGAGTGGCGTGTGTTTCCTGGTATGGCATTCCCTGCTGGCTCCCTCCGCCCCACAGTCCGCACAGGTCTATACAGTCGGTCTGTGCTTAGGCAGATGACACCGGGCTTCCCAACTATAGATCACAACAACAAGAACACGCCCACTGCCTACTGTAGCCACCTTCTACTAGAGCGTCATCACCCTCTCTCTCCTTCCTTTTCCTATACTCCTATTCCGCTTGCTGTGTGCAACTCATCTTCATTAGCACTCGTACCCTAGTCTTTTTCTCCAGTTAGTTGTTTTTTTGTTTTTGTCTTGATGTGTCTCGCCTACCATCCCTTTGCAGCTGCACTGTAACTGGAGCCTGAATGTGTTTTTCTGCTATCAGCACCACGGAGAGCTCTCTGTCAGAGGGTGAAGGAGGGTGGGGGGGGGTTGAGTGGGTGGGCACACTCAGACAATTGCTATGATCTCGCTGAGTGGGAGGAGTCACCGGGTTGGCATAGTGTGACCTCATTAGACATAACCTCCTCTTCCTCCGGCAACCGCTGCGCCCCACTCCCCCTCCCCTCTCTCTTACAGCTCGTAAACAAGACCTCAACACAAAAGCACTGGCAGTGAATACACCGTGTTGCTCTCAAGTGCATTCATTACATGCACAGTAGCCAAAACAAAGCAAAACAAATCATAGAGGAGCAAATGCATGGAAGCAAAATACACAAAAAGAGAAACCACTTTGCAATTTCCAATACACACACATTGACACGCTGATGCAAGATTAAAATATGTTTGCATAGACAAACAAAGCACGCAATCCAGTGTTCCCAGTGGCCACGAGGATGAACAGGATGAAAGCAGAGAGAGAGTTGAGCCTGAGTTGCGCGTTTGTCAGGGGGCGACGGTGTACTTCTGCCTGACTGTGGGGGATGAGCATTTAGTAGTGTTGTCGGTTGTTTACGTGGTGGGAGCGCCTGGTATATGGTGCAGAAGCAGGGGTTGGGGGAGGGTGAGCGGTGTAGGTGGGTGGGGGGTTCTGGGTTTGCTCGAGTGGATTAACACCATTGACACAAAAGGATTAGGGAGCAGAGATCTGTTGTTTTCATCAACCCTTCCCCTCCAGTTCTCTTAACTCCCGCCCTTCTCTCCCTCCTCACTTTCCCCCTCCCTCTATCCCTGGTTCTGTCTCGCACTTTGCAGGGGGGAGGTTGGAGGCACCAAAAACAGTTTTAAAAAACATGTGGTGGTCTGTTTAGAGGAGAGAAGGGGATAACAGGGTTGTTAAAAATAAAAAAATGCTAAAACGCAATGAGTAGCAGGGCATGGGATGAACCGCTGTGCTGGATTGTATTGTATTATCAAAAGAGGCAGCTGTTTTGGAGTGAGGATAGGAAAGGTAAAATAGGGTGAAATGAAACACTATTACTCTGTACCCAGTTTAAACACTCCTCTCATAACAACATGCCACATGCCATAAATACACTAGACAATTGCTATGATCTCACTGAGAGAAAATGCTCTGTCAAAAGGTAGTCACCCTCTTTTTCTGCCTATTGTGAGGAATGTGGTCGACTGGTCACGCACAAAGCAAGTCACTCTATCCAGACCAACTCAGCACACGCACCCATGCACATGCATATAAACACAAGGGCCCCAGTCCGACCTCAGTGCATGGCCCATGTGTAGAATCTCAAAAGGAAGTATTTAGAACCCATCAGAGTTCACTGAACACAGAAAGTGAGGCAATCCCAGGGGTGAATGGGTTAAACTAATTTTTCCACCTATCTGCACAACAATAATTAGTTTTGTGAACAGTGGAGGATGCTCCCTCAGGGAAAGAATAGAGGGTGAAACAAGATACAATGCCAGTAACTTTTCAGTTCACACAAGCTTACAGACAAATAAAGACTTGCATACAAAGAGAAAGGCATCCACACTGAATACATTATTAAAAACAAGTTTCACTGCATTCAAATTAGCTAGAGTTTAAAAATGAAATCATTGTTTTTGTATTTCATATGTTCATTCAAGTCGATTGAACAGATTGTGGGATTATACGAAGTAAGACATTTGATTTGTATTATATGAGCTGCAATCATGGGCTGCAATAGGCCAATTGGTACTTGTGAATATACTGTATGTGTAATGATACCAGAACCAGAACCAAGTCTTTCTCACATTGTAGTGACAATCCAAGGCTAATAGCATCAGGAAAATTTATATGGTGCCGGCACATTACATTTTCCAATTTGGCCGTTTCAAGCATGTTTGATTTGTTTCTCAGCTCATTTGAATGTCAGCTGATTAAAATACATCTGATCAATGTTGTGGTTAGATATATCCCTCTCATTTACTAACAAGCAAATACCATGCACTAAGCCAATCAGTCTTAACAGTCTAAGTTATTGGCAAAGTAACAGGACCTTGCTGGTTCTTGTATGTAATGGGCCATTGTGACAATAATGATCAATGTACCCTGGAGCAGATGCCTGGTACTTGATTTAATCATGCATGTAATGTGGTGTATTGATCCAATGCTGTAACAGGCTAATGAAGAGTCTATGAAAACCATTATACCAATCAATTAAATGCCACTGAGGAAATAGAGTCATTATAAATAGGGCACAGACTCTGCTTCACAAAGTGTGAAGCAGCACCATGCTGTCGGGGATTGGCACCTACACATGATGGACATGGTTTTAAATGGTATCTGCTTCTAAGCAGAGTTTGGGGTGGCATTCAGATTCTTGAAAGCGTCTGAGAGGCTTAGTGGCATTCTCTGTTTTCCTTCCTCCCTGTGAGCGCCATGTGGTTTGAGGATGAAGAAGGCACTGGCAGGACAGAAAGTGAGACAGTAGCACTAAAGATGTCAGACTCTCATTAAAGATGCAGCACGGCTTACTTTCACTCCTCACATCTCCACCTGAGAGAAATGGAGCAAAATGTTCTTGCTCTGACCATGCCCTCTGCAGACATTTGACCACTCCATGTTTCATGCATGCACCTACTGTAAATATATGCACCTCTTTACTACTCAATGCATACCCTATTTAGGATTTTCTGAATGCAAGGTGTTCCATTACTTTTCATTTGTACCAAAATCTTATCCATAAGCCTCTTAGAATTTGGCTGCACAGCATGTGGTACTGTTCTACTTAATCAAGCTTCTCCAATCATTCATCACCACTTCTTCCCTCCTGAGATGTCAAGCTAAGGCATGTCTCTAACTACCAGCCGCCACACTTCCCGCTGTTCCACCAAGACAGAGAGGTGAAAATGGGAGACTGAAGAGCGTAATCTCTCAAACAGGCAGTTGAGGGCTCCAATCTTGGGGGGGTTAACCCCCTATAAGCCCTTTAAATACCCAGTTTAGAGGGCCAAAACTGATGAGCTAAAGCCCCCAGAGATGTCTACCAACTACTGGACTCAGACACAGCATGAGGACACAGAATAAAAGGTCCCCTGCCAAGACTACTGCAGCCACTTCATCCTTCCTTAGTCCTACCTAGTCAAAGGATTGTATGGGCTTAATTGGTATCAATAATGCCACAGTTATGTCCATGATCATATGGTTAAAAGAAGGTCAGCATGAGGATGCAGAGAGGTTTCTGATTATGGAGTAAACTACAGACTGAATTGTCCTTCAGGGATAACAAATTGATGCTCAGTATATATGTCATGTTTTATGTGAAGACTGTAAGGATGCTTAGGGTAACTGATGATGTACTGCAACAACTTGAGATAAAGGAGAATATTTTAGATCAAATTAAGATCTGGCTTTGAAGTAAGGTTTATATTGGCTGTAGAAAAAATAATGATTTACTGTCCAATCAAAAAGGTTCAAATGACAGAATACATGTTGTTCTTGTCACCTCCTTATTTTGAACTATGCTAACGGTACTTCATATAGAAAACTTGCATTAAATGGGATCAAGGGTGTCTGAGTAAGGACTCTGAAATCAAGGGTTACTGGCGCCATCTGCTGACCAACACCAGTGCATCTATTTCAGTCAAAAGGCCTTACCAAGTGTCTGCTGTAGTTAACAAAGCATACAGTATATGTAGAAAGAAAGAGCTCACTGTTGCTAATGACATATTTATGTTTTTTCCCACTAAAATAGTCCATCTGGATCCAATATGTCCTAGTTGCAAAATTAGAATCAGCATCACAATCCTATAATTCCAAATAGAAATGTTCAAGAGCATTCAATAACTCAACGCTGTAACTGGGATAGGTCTGAGAACATAAGGAAAACTTTGCATGGCACAGATTCTGGTAGACTTGTCCAAGTTTAAAACTGGCTAGCTAGCATTAGAGTTCGATTTTTTAACTGGACACAAGTGTAACATTACACCACAAGTTTTTGTAGGAAACGTAGGCCCACAAGTCAACTCATTTCGGATGTTAAGGTTACCGTGGCATCACGTTGTTGGTTCAGCAGTATCAGCACACTTCAGACCTCAGGTAAGCTTAATAACCGTCACTTTGTGTCAGGTACACTTTAGCTTGTTTTCTTTTAGGATAATTTGAGTCATTAGCTTTTCTTGCTTGGCTATGGTCTGTGTAATATGTTTACTACCCGTACGTCAATAAAATATAACCTATTAAACAAACAACCACAATATGCTGTTCCAGCATAAGTATCTTGTATCTTGCCCTTTATACCATAATATAAATTCTTCACTTTTTGCTCCCAAAGTAGGCTACACCATATTTCTTCTCCTAGCTCCAATGGAATTAACGTGACTGTTATCATACATGTTGGACCAGATTGCCACTCAATCTCATCAGTCAAAATGAAAACTCTACCTCAGATTAATTGTCTTTTTTCACTACACTTCCCATCACCCCGAGCAACAAATGATTTTGAACATTAAACACTCAAAGGGAACATTACAACAATTCATGGCTAGAATTAGAAGAACAATTATGTAAAACCACTTCACTTGCAGACCAACCAAATACCAAAACCCATTGCTAGTTTCTCTGACCATCGCCAAGAAAATCATTTTCCTAAATTGGAAATCTGCCTCACTGGATCAATTTGCTTCTAACACATTTCATTAGAAAAATAAGAGCCCAAATTAGAAACAATATGTCTGCCCTTAATGAAACCTGGAGTAAATTCATAACTCATCTTAAATCCATCTAGAAGAAGCTAAAACCACTTACATGACTACTTGATCACATGTTCCACACATGCATTACTACATCCACACCGCAAAACACATTTCTACCAGCAACATACATCCCCTTCCTATTTAATTAATATACCAGTACCCTAATATAGAACTAAGCTGATTACTTTTTCCTCTAGATGATTACAATAATGACTATTACTAGGATTATCATAAGTTATTATGGTTGCAATATTTTCCTTTTTTCTTATTTTTTATTTTATGTCTGGTATTTCTATTTACATAATCACTTTTAGTGATGACAGTGACAAACTAGGATATCCTTTATTTGCTTATTTATTATTTGTATTATTATTGTGTTAAAATATTTGTTGGTTATGACACCTGCCAAATGCATGTATTCATTTAAAAGATGGACAACACATTTGCTGTGTATCTGCTATGATCCCAAAATCCCATTTTTGAATCCTTCGACCTTTGACCCATATATCTAGCGTGTTAATGTTGACAGTGGACGTTTATTGCATCCTGTGAATGTACATGTCAACATGTGTGAGTATTTTTGTGTATGTCAGTTGTTTTTGAGGACAACACCTCTTCACACATACGTACTGTACACAAAACAGGCATTTTATTAACTTAACATTAATTACAAAAATGTTCCCCAACAATAACCTTCCAACGTTGGGGCTTCTGAACACTAGGCCTGCGATCTCGAGTCACCCTGTTCACGATTTAATTTTTAAATAAATTTGATTTAAAAAATATGCTTTGGTTCTCATGTAACCCTTGTATGGTATTATGGGACCCATTTTCAAATTTTTACAAGAAGAAAAATGGTAAAAGTTACATTTTTTCTACCTGAAAATTGACGGCCTTACCTTATTTTCTGTGATAAACATGTATTCCTGACTCAATTCGGAAAATTATTCTGGATATGACACTTTTTCCATAGTGGATTTTTAACATGAATTATAACTTTATGACAAAATACGAACCACACTTCCATTTTTAATTGTGTTCTAGTAGAGAGTGATTGTATTCCCTGAACATATACGTTATCACAATTGTTTGAAATTGAGATAAAGACAATATTTGTTAATATATTATGAAGTAAATTTTTTTTCAGAGTTGTTTTTAAAACCCCAAATAAGTCACTGGTCAATTTCCGAGGGATACGAGAGGGTCCCGAAAGTGAAGACAACACAAGGGTTAAAACAAAAACTCAAAAAAAAAAAATAAATAAAAACTAATAAAAAATACAAAACAACAATAACCTTGGTTTGGTACTGCCAATATGTTTTGTTTTGTCATGGTCAAAAAAATCATGGCAGAGAATCGTGATATCAGTTCTAAGCAAAGCAATCGTGATTCATATTTTCCCCCGAATCGTGCAGGCCTACTGAACACCCACACAGATGTTTTCAGTTATCATGGGTGATTGGACTCTGCTAAGGTTGAGGATGGGCCGGAGCTTAGATGGGAATTTATTAGGTCACAAATCTTTTCTACCAATAAGAATGATAAAGCTGTCATTTGTCCTGCCCTAACAGGTCCAACAAAGCTACAAGGAGACTCAGGAAGCTGTCAATCAATCAGTACTGAATGATTGACATCTTCTGTGTGGCTTTACACACCCACACAGTCCTGGGACTAGGTCCAATCAGCCAGAGTAATTGCGGTGCCTGTGTGGGTGTTCAGAGCCTTTTACACTAAAACTAATCCAAAAAAAAATTATTTAAAAAAAAAAAGATATTTTCCTTTTCTGAAACCCTTTCATCAGTGCAGAAGAGGTTTAATGGGAAGGTATAGCTACACACTGGTGCTCTCCTTCTGAACAAAAAATCAGAATCATTAGCCAATTAAGCGAGACCTCTCTGGAAGCCAATAAGCCGTGGGGTGTAAAAGTAAAACAATTACCATCCCAAGCTGTGTGTCTCAGTGTGCTTTATGTGAGGTCCTGTCATCCATCCTTGATATTAACTCTGTAAAGACGTTGTTAAGTCATCTCTGCAACACTGTCACCCAGATACATAGAGCTTTGAAATAAACACCAGTACCTTTAAAATATTTTTTGTTTCCATACTTTTTGGTACAAAACCTTTTTTGAAGCCAAACGATGTATATGCTTAATGACTGAGGTACCCTTTGACTTCTACTGACCAACTACAATCAGCACACTGTGTGTTTCTTTGATTTGGGGGTTATAACTTAAATTTTAACCAAGGGATAACTGAAATAATATTGGTGCAGAAATGTCTGGATGTGTACGAGCAAAATGCCCCGAACATCTGCATGATTATCTTCAAGCACCAAAATAATATCCTTTTTTCAATCTGTTTAGTAACAAAAATGATTATTAAACAACAGGTTTGAGTCTAATACAAGGACCTTCAAAGAGTTAATTAATAAGGGAAATTATATTATTGAGTTGAAAAAAAAAAATGTTTCCCTGAAAAATTGAAAGATTTCCCAGAGAGATACGGTCCTGTAGATTAATATAATACTCAGTTTAATGCTGTGTATTTAATATTGTTGTTGCCACCTCCCCCTCCAAAAAAAACACCAACATGGTTTGTAAAGATAAACCCTGATGATTGAAAACCAAACCAAATAATTGAAATAACTGTCATAGTTTGTGTGAAAATGTTTGATGACGGTTAGCAGTGGCGGTTCTACACCGAGGCTTAGGGAGGCCCGTGTCTCCCTGGAAATGTTGCTGGCCTGCCCTGTGACCCCCATGAGGATCAAATCAAATTTAGTGATTTTACACGTGAGCACCAAAAGCGGAGCTAATGTGCGACTTAACGTTCTACACGGGTAAGTTAGAGCTGTTGCCTGCCTGCCACGCCCACACGTCGTGCTGCTCCTTGGTGAATAACACACTACTTTTAGAGAGAGAAGCTACGATTTCTCCTGTTGCAAGAGTCCAAGGTAAGCAAAACCATTTCATCTCGTAAGTGACTAGTTGTTCTTGCACATAACCGTGTTCCTTTTGTTCCTCACACTAAGAATGACATCAAGTTAGTAAATGTCTGATCTCCATATGTTTACAACTTAATCATAGCTAAGAAAACTCATCGAAGCAGAAGCATATATCCAAATGGCAGTGTCCTTGCTAGGTCTACACAATGTTGTGATGGTAACCCATAACTTCATCTGCCTTGCCTGTTGTATTGCGATAACAAATTAGTATAAGGTAATCGACAGGCTTTATGCCCGTGTTAAGTTAAACATATGTTTAGGCACGAAATGTAATGCATACCCTTACGTTTTAATACAAATACAAATAAAATACAAACTTAAGATATGAAACCTAAAGTCCTAATTAAGAAAATAATCATAGTGTTGCCAACAGGGACATTGTAGAGTGCCCTCTGGTGGACATCATTTATTTGTCATTATAAATGCTTCTGATGAATGAAAATTAAAATAATTCTTTTCTTTTTTTCTTTTAATCAGCCATTATAAATCAAGAAATGCCCAAAATCAGCCCGCCAATATATCGGTCAGGTTCCATTCTTAACACACTCTTCAACCTGAACACATACTGTTTATTTGTGCCTGTTGAAACTGTGAGATATATAATAAAAGACGCCTGTGCATCGATACAGTATTGCCACTGAAAATATCGGGATACTATGCTGTATTGATTTTTTTTCCAACCCCTACTGTACAGGAGTACTCTCTACTCTCCACTCTATTGTTAGAAATGGCCCATTCTGCATGTTGATATACAGCAACAACACATCAATGGAGTTCACTGAAGGAAGCAGAAGCATCAACAGACCCATCAGGGTGTTGTTCCACCCGCCCATATGAGCGCGCTTTGCAGCTCTGCTGGCATATGAAGTCTTACAAGCCCAAGATTGCATTAGTGATTGAACTTTTGAGGCTTCAGAGGGAAAAGTGCATCCCATCTGAAAGTGCAGCTCTGGGAGTTTGAAATGGAGTGCTTTGATGATGAAGACGCCAAGCCTCTGCTCATGCTCATGTGGGAGGTGAACAACAGCATAAAAATGAGAGACATTGAGTTTGAAGACAGAAGGCTACTCAAGTCGCAAGAAGACATCCCTCCTTGTTTTCAAGATCCAAAGCTTATTCATTTGGCTCAGGAGTACGGCAGGCGCCTGACACAGCAGCTGCAGTCGGCCCGCAGCTCCAACCTGCTCGGTCCAGGAGATGTGGTGGTGGAAGTGGTTCCAAAGGTCTTGCAGGGCTTCTGGTTACCTCATCCAAGCACCTGCCTCAACATGCCCTCCCAGCAGCTCAGTGAAATGGCTGTTTGTGTCACAAAGTTTGTTTTGGACCGGGTCTCCACTGCTTTGTCCACTGTGCATCATCGGGTCAACTTCTCCTGCTTCATCAAAGACAGCATGGTCCTGTCTATTCAGAAAACGGTTAGGCAGATGTACCCCCAAGACGTCCTGAGGAGGCTTAACTGCTTTGCAGCCCAGGTGCTGAACACTATTGCTGATGCAACGAGGTCCTTGTGCTGTTTCAGCCTCAGACCGATACCCATGTGCCTGCTAATTCAAGCACCAAAAACAAATAAACCTAGCTAGCAGAAAGAGTGGATGGTGCAAAACACCACCAGGCTGGAGATTTGAATGAGGAGCCTGGTCTGCAGGAAGATGGAGAACCAATCCAAGATCCAGAATTTTCTCTTTTGTCTCCTCCACCGACTCCTCTGACTCCCGATGTTGAACCTGCTGCTAATATTTTCTTGGATGAAACAGTAGCATCTCCATCTATGCCCCGCCTAAAAGCCGACTCTGCTTGTGCATGGTTCCAGCTCTTGCCATCACTGTCATTCAGGAGGGTTTGACAAAAAGCCAGATTGAACCAGCGGAGCAGTTTACCCCAGAGACAGACTTTGCCGAGGTGTCATCACCACTACTTCCTCTGAGCCCTGCCACTGAGCACCCAGTCACTGGATGGTAACTTGTCCCCTCCACACGCTTTCCCGACTCCTAGCTCTGAATCTTCTGCAAACATTGGCTGGGATAAAACAGAGGATTCTTCCTCTACGCCCAGGCTAAAATCTCCCGTGGCTACAGCTCCTTCACCCCCTCTGACTCCTCCTGCTGAACCCACAGTGACTACATCAGCCCTGAATGGTGAGGATTTGAGCAAGCAGATCACCAGAGAACCAGACTTGTTGGTGCTTTAGCCTTACATCCACCCTGACCCCTGCTGATTAACCTCCCACCATCACTATTGTCCTGGATGGTTTGACAATCAGCTTGATTGAACCAGCTGAGCAGCCTGCACCAAAGGCCATCTTCGCTAAAAGGACATCTCCACCACATGACTCCCCCAGCTGAACCCCCAATCATTACTGCAGTCCTGAATGGTGAGGATCAAGGAGCTCAGGAGAGAACCAGACTCAGCTGTGATTGCGGCTCTACAAGCTCTTCAAATCACCTGTGATACAAAGCAGGATGCCCTGACAATCAGCCTGGTTAAAGCTTAAAAGAAGAGTGGAGTCCAGCGCTTTTCCAGTTGGTATTCCTCATTTTGATTTTTTTCCTTTTTTCATATTGTTCATATTCCTGTTGAAAATAAATTAATTGTTGCATATTCAGTTCACACGACCCTGTTTCATTTAAATGTATTGTAAATTCATGCAACATAAAACAAGACAAGAAGTTACAGTTTATGTACAGACAGGCAGAAATAATATCATAGACAGAGAATGAGCATTTTGAGATGCAGAGAAAGGTTTAAAGTGAGAAAGTTTTTTGCTCCATCCCTAAAGAGAAAGAAAAGACTTTGTGGCCTTGACCAACTGCCACTTTGCTCGTTTGAAAGCCATGATGTCTCTCTTTCTCATGGGTGGGCCAAATTCTCTGAGCGGGCAAAGCAGAGAAAGAGGAGCTAATATGCAAGATTCTAGATCGGCCCATCTGAGCTTTCATTTTCTTAAAGGCAGACAGACAGACCTGGGGAGGCTACCTGTAAGCTCAGACTGCATGCCTTGTTTGTTGTTTTTTTGTGTTACCTCTCATTTATTCCTAAATGAACGGCTCTCAAGCATGGCTGATTTTGCTTCCAAACCACTGGAAGAAGAGCAATAAATATGCCCCATCCCAATACATAATAACTCAAAACAACTTAATTACAACTTAATACTTTATTTCTGTAGCACATTTTTAAAAACATGTTGCATAATTCTTTGTAGACCCTTTTCACAGCAGACCTCTTTGACTTCATGCCATAGCCAAAGAAGCATAGGTGATATTAAAAACTTGAATAATTGCTCAGTTCTCAGTTCTGTCCCATGAAGCTATTCCGATTAGTCAGCATGCACAGTACCAGGACCTCCTCTAAGTGGAAATCAGCCGTCATTAAAGGTGCTATAGGTAGGATGGTGAAGAGCCGGGACACCCCACCCCCCATCTAAATAGGTAAGGGTGGATTTTTGCAAATTGCACTACAGGCTGTAGGTGGTTGCAGAGGAGCCAGTTTTTTTTTAATTACCTGCAATCATGTAGTTCTACTCTAAAATAAGGTCAGTTTCAGCACAGAAACATCGTTTTATAAGGCTTACCCACTGCACCTTTTATGTTATTAAATAAACTGGGCTTTTCCTACTGAGACATATCAAAATGTCTGCTGTGAAAAAGGGATATCATATAACATTTGACAGCTGACCACTGATATAGTACCGTGTCTGTCCAGGAGAGGGTAGTATTTAACATAGCATGTGTTGAAGGAACTGTTCACCTTAAAGTGACATTTGGAAATGTGGAGACACAATTTCTAAAAAAAAAAAGAACACTAAAACTGTCATTTGTTTAAAAAAAACGATTGCCATGTAGGCCAGTTATATTTTTATAATGATGTGTCTGGTTAACATAGTTGGTAATATGTCTGTTAACATCTCATAGTCTGCAGGTGTGAATTCTCACACGGGGCAGGCCCTTCCTCCGGGGTTGTTACCTACATTTTAAATCTTAAGTTAATCAAAATCATTGATCACCAAATCTGGAAAACACATCATTATAATGGTGGGTCTTTTCTTTGGATTATTATAACTCTCCAAGACGTTTTGTGTGATACACTATAAACAGACGTACAGTATATACACTCACCGGCCACTTGGGTACCCCATGCTAGTAACGGGTTGGACCCCCTTTTGCCTTCAGAACTGCCTCAATTCTTCGTGGCATAGATTCAACAAGGTGCTGGAAGCATTCCTCAGGGAGTTTGGTCCATATTGACATGATGGCATCACACAGTTGTCGCAGATTTGTCGGCTGCACATCCATGATGCGAATCTCCCCTTCCACCACATCCCAAAGATGCTCTATTGGATTGAGATCTGGTGACTGTGGAGGCCATTTGAGTACAGCGAACTCATTGTCATGTTCAAGAAACCAGTCTGAGATGATTCCAGCTTTATGACATGGCGCATTATCCTGCTGAAAGTAGCCATCAGAAGTTGGGTACATTGTGGTCATAAAGGGATGGACATGGTCAGCAACAATACTCAGGTAGGCTGTGGCGTTGCAACGATGGTCAATTGGTACCAAGGGGCCCAAAGAGTGCTAAGAAAATATTCCCCACACCATGACACCACCACCACCAGCCTGAACCGTTGATACAAGGCAGGATGGATCCATGCTTTCATGTTGTAGACGTCAAATTCTGACCCTACCATCCGAATGTCGCAGCAGAAATCGAGACTCATCAGACCAGGCAACGTTTTTCCAATCTTCTATTGTCCAATTTTGATGAGCTTGTGCAAATTGTAGCCTCAGTTTCCTGTTCTTAGCTGAAAGGAGTGGCACCCGGTGTGGTCTTCTGCTGCTGTAGCCCATCTGCCTCAAAGTTCGACGTACTGTGCGTTCAGAGATGCTCTTCTGCCCACCTTGGTTGTAACGGGTGGTAATTTGAGTCACTGTTGCCCTTCTATCAGCTCGAACCAGTCTGGCCATTCTCCTCTGACCTCTGGCATCAACAAGGCATTTCCGCCCACAGAACTGCCGCTCACTGGATGTTTTTTCTTTTTCGGACTCTGTAAACCCTAGAGATGGTTGTGCGTGAAAATCCCAGTAGATTAGCAGTTTCTGAAATACTCAGACCAGCCCTTCTGGCACCAACAATCATGCCACGTTCAAAGTCACTCAAATCACCTTTCTTCCCCATACTGATGCTCGGTTTGAACTGCAGGAGATTGTCTTGAGCATGTCTACATGCCTAAATGCACTGAGTTGCCGCCATGTGATTGGCTGCTTAGAAATTAAGTGTTAACAAGCAGTTGGACAGGTGTACCTAATAAAGTGGCCGGTGAGTGTATAACATAACACTTGGCATCAAAGGCTGCAAAGCTCACACGGAGTGTACCGGACTGCTAATACTGGGACAATCAAATGAGTCTGGAAAAGAAATGACCTTTGTTACTAAACATTTTCACCAGTAGATGGCATTAATGTGAATGATAATAATAAGAATAATACCAAGTATTGCAATACAGCTTCAGCAACATTGAGCACAGAATTGTTGCAACTCAACATCACCATACTCTAAATAAAATCTGTCCTGTTTTACCCCATACGCGTATTCAATTTTCTGTCTGAAAGAGAACAAAATATATTCACTTACAATCCATTTACTCATTATTGTAATAATAAAAAGAGGGACAACCACATAACTTAGTGCTCTCTCAGCATGTTCATTATGGCTGACCGTTTGTATGTCACAAAAGAGAAAAAAAAGAAAAACATTTAGGGTAAAGGTGAGTTTTGGACATGACATCTGTTTTATATTCAGTTATAACAGTTGCTACAAAGGGACAACAAGGCGCAATTAGGATGCAAATGCTAAGTAAAATATATGACCATGTTTAACTTAATTATATTTTACTTTTTAATTATACCAGGGGCAATTTTTTTAGTTTTAAGGATTTATAATATACGACTACTTACACTGCAAGTCCCTATAGGGATATTGTAGTGAGGGTTTTACTCGGGGCACTTAGCTGAAGTAAACAGAAAGGGAGGGGAGTGTGCGCGAGGCTTTGGAAACAGGCATGCAGACAGCCGACCACTGCAAAGTGTTGAGCGCGGGACAGACTGGCTTCAGCCCACAGCACTCTTCCTCAGCCCAAGAGAAGACCCCAAACCTCTGATGTGAGGCTCTCCCACTCATCCCAACCAATAATGTGAAAATCAGACGGACACGTTTGTCGTCGCTTCGTTGTAGCCTACTTGAGTGCCTTCTATTTTCAACACTGTCCCACAGTTTGCAGCCAGGGCTACAGAAGGCTATCCACAAGGATACCTGGTGTGAGATGCGGCAATGTTCCGAGGAATATGCCCACGCGTAAACTCTTGCGGATCCTTTTGGATTTTGTCAGCGGTCATATTTGCGGCAAATGTGATCGACACGGACGCGTACAGCTGTCATGAGGTGAGGACCGCTTTCCAGCTGCGGCAGGTCGGGCCGCTGCACCGCGTTCCGGAGACACCTGGCACAGGTGAGCCAGTGGGTTTGGCACCTCATAGCGTAGAACACTTTGGCTAAAGCGCACTGCAAACATCAGAGAGTTGGTCACGCATCTAACTTAAACTACTCATCTCGATTTCAGCAAATAGGCTTCCATGTATAAATGTGTTATGACAGTTATGACTACCTCCATTTAAAAAAAGAAAAAGCCTTTAATTTACGTCCAATGCTTCTAACTATTCTGTGCTTCTGTCAAAAGCACACGTGGGTCCGGCACTCTGAGTGGAGTAAGCCCTCTCAAGTGACCGCAGCAAGAGATGTGAAAGGCTGAAATTCCTTACTTTTGTCATATACTTCTCCTCATATTAGTCATGTTAATTGAGGAGACCTTTTTAAAGGGTTTGACCATACAATCTGCCTGATGTGTATTGGGAATGCTATTGCATGCTGTGTTTGTATTCTAAAAAGTATTTGGAATGATCTTAAAGTAATTAAAGTGTGTCTTAACATATTTGTCTGTTCATTTTTATGAAATTCCAGGCATCCTATCTGGTCCACTGTTGCACCATCTGAACATCTAGAAAAATTCTGTATTGGTTTGATATTGGTAGTATTTCATGTTACAGTTGCTATAGGCCCTATGCAATGGGTCTCCACAATTTGCAGCTTCATTTGCAACCCAGCTGATTAGCATACAAGCAGGCTGTTTGGTTTAGATTAAACAATCATTTAAGAATGTCCTTACAGAGGTCTTGTATGGGTTTAAGATCTGTGGACAAAAGAGGGTACAATATTGTGACCAAAATAGAGGGACTGAATGATTTGCAATTTTCAGATTGAGACCATGTGTCTTTAGATACTTGGGGGGGGGGGGGGGGGTCAAAGGCCCTTGACCTCAGGAGGCACAGTTTACGAAAATATACTGTCCAGACTCCCACAACTGGCCTATAGAGTATGTTGGCACCTCTGCTGACATGGTTCCCAATTTTTTTGTTTTGCTTTTTGTCAGAGCACTGCTTGAAAGCAGCTTCAAATGCCTTGAAGGTTTTGTGGTATGTGCTTTCCTCCTGCACACTGAGGAAAAGTTATTTCGTGAGAATAAACATTGGTTCCAAATATGTTTTGGAGGCAGCATGCATTTTATGTTGGGTTTGGGCTTTGGTTCAACTATGCTAGGCTAGCTTGAAAGTTCTTCTGCAAGCATCACTTTAAACTAATTAGTCATGTTTCTTCTATGTGGAACCATTTCAATAGTCCTATATTTGAACACAAGAAACGGCTATTCAGTGTGCATTATTATCATTACATTTTTAGTCCAGTTTTTGAAATCTTCTAATATTTGCTATGAATCTCTTTTCATTTATTGTGAGTCATTTAGTCATGGGATGTCAAAGAGTTAAGTGCATTTTCCTGGCAAATACTCAGAATACCAGTAGATTATGTTGTACAGCAATGCCAGTTGGTGGCAGCTTAAGTAGCACCCAGTCTGACTCTGCAAGCTGTAATAGGGAGATGAGAAATGGATAGCTGAGTGGGAGACATACCTAGGGGTGCATCCAAACCACTCAATATGTTTGTTTAGCAGGGTGTCACTACTAGCAACAGAGGATGTCAATTTCAATGCAAGCAGTAGTTTAGGGGTTAGGTCCTAAAGACAACGGAAGGACCTCGGTCTTCTGAGGATGTCAGCAGTCTGGAGCAAGGCTTGCGGGACACGATTTTACAGTCTGCAGTGCATTGGCAGAAGCTATATGAGAATATCTCAGCCTGCATAACAGCTGTTGATGGGCATTTTACCTGACAGTAAGCAAACAGCAGCATACACACACATAGGGTGTGAAGGGTATGCAATACACTTTCTTTTTAATGACTTTGCTTTTCCCATTTCTACATTTTATTTATGAGACACCCACACTATCTATAATTTTAACTTTTTTTTGGAAAATGGGGCTGATATAATCCAGATACAAACTGCGGCTCTTTGGACTGGACTATTAATTGATATAAATATGTGTGTTTGTTTAAAAGGTGTAGTAAACTGCATTTTTGTGAAATTACACTCCACCACGTCTCGGCTGTCCCTTCCCTTTACAGCTAATCAAACATTGCTGTAGCTTTACCAGTACATGTTATTTAGCTTTTTATTTGTTCTAGAGAGGTTGTTTTGGGTCAGGCGAAATCTTGACTTCAAAGCGCTGACCAATGGATGGGGGTGTTGGAGTGGGAGATTTGGTGTATATCTGTGTGTGTACTCAATTATGCTTCTCTGCTTCAGTTCTCAGAATTAAATGCCAATAAAAGCAACTTAAATTTGAAGTGGCAAAACTTCAGCACTTTTCACAGTCCAATGTTTCTTTTAGGATACAGTGCTGCAATTCATTCATGTGTGGTGAACTGATTTCTTACTAAGCGCCAGGAGTGTAACAGCAAGAAACTTTAGAGGCGGCCAATTGGATATGATCCTTTATAAAAATGAATAGGACTTTTTTACGGTCCAGATCCTTTAAGCAATATGTTGTTTTTTTTATTCTTGTATCCACCGTAAACATGAAGTGCAGTTTGTAGTGATAGTTCCTGATGATGATAATCAAGACCAATGTAATATCACGTTGGCAAGCAGTGGTGGAATAAATACTTGGGTTCTTTACTTAAGCAAGTAGGTAAATACTGGAATGTAGCAATAGCTGATTGTAGACATAGTTCACACTACAAGTAAAATCCCTGCCTGAATTGATTCCCACTATTCCTGTTATTCTAACCTTTCGGGGCACTCGTAATTTATAGTTAAACAAAAAAAATGTAATTGCATGTGTGTGCCGAAGCTGTGTTATTGAGTGACCATTAATTACTGTATGTCCTTTAATTGAATTATTTTAGACCAAACTGTTTGCTTTCCAGGCAATATGTTTCCCGGGGCCACATTTTATAAAGAGCGATTTTATCTCCATGCCAAATTCAGCATCAAGGGAACTTAGATAATCCGTGACATGAAGTTGCTTATCCTGTGATTATTTTGAAGAGTTATGACCACTTTGTTGCTGTGGTACACAGCCAAATGGTCCATATTGAGATTACCACGGGGTGCTGATATAGCCCTTTGGAGATAGATCATTTGGAAAGTAGACAGATAGCAGTGCTGTTCACAGACACCCGAATTCTACAGCTCAGATATGATCAACCTATTTTCCAGCTCAGTTAAAACTATGTGATTGAGCTGGGCTTATCTGATTGTGCACATACCCCACACGCAGAACACTTTTTTCAACATATTACCATGCTGTCATTCTCTGATTTACTGAGTCATTAACAGCTATTTTAGAGTAAAAAAGAAAGTGTCTTATAGATTAAATACAAGGCAAGAAGGGACATGTGTTTACAGTAAGGGAATGGGAACACAATGCATAATCACATCTCACCACACCCTTAACCAGTTACAGCGTCAAAAGCCTTGGCAAGCTCTCAAAGCTCAACTTGCTCTTTGATTGACTGTAGTTATTTTTGATTCTCTTTTTATCTTGGCCTTTCTCACTGAGAGAGCCTACACATGGTGCACACCTACTGTACTCCATACACACTTAAAATCATTTTGCTGGCCATCTTTTACCTACCTACGTAAATGTTATATAAAATAAACATTAGGACATTGTAATTTGTGGTAAACTTTGGTGGTAAAAAAAAAAAATCCCATCTCTGTAAATGTCTCTAAGTAAAATGGCAGTACAGGTTATTGAGCTGACAAGCACCTCAGATGCTCTTTCACCAGCCCACCCCAAACACTCTAGCCTAACCAGTGTTGCCCCACTCTGAAGCTGATTACTCTGTCTGAGTCGGTCTCTACACAACATCTCTTATTGGATTTCAGCCAAAGTCTATCTTGTGTTCCAGTTGATTGTGTGCTACCTTACCCTCCTGGCTTGCTACTGTGGTGGAGACTGATGCAATTTCCTTAAGTAGGCCTATAACATCTACCTCTCCAATAATATTACCATTTAGAAAAGGTTGTCCTTCCCGCTCTCTATATGAATTGTACATGAGAGTAGAGCTTGTGTTCAACAAATTATTTTAAATGTTCACATAATTTCTGTGCCAGTCTGATGCTGCTTCATCAGCTCTGCATATATCTGCCCACCAGCCTTCCACTTCTCTCTTTGAGCTCTGTCTGACCAACCTCTGCCCTGTGGCGTGGCTTTGGGCTGTGTACCAATCACTGTAGGCAGTTCCAGCTCGGGCTCTGGGAAATCTAAACATTCCAGTTGAGTTTCATGGTTTTTGAAAAATGCAGGTATGCTGCAGAGACCCTTTGAGATGTGTTTTCATTCAACATGCTCCATCCAAAACAGCAAATCTGTATTGAGTAAATATCCTGTCTGTTCAGTAGATCTGGGTACTTCAAAGGGAACTGGCTTCCTAAGTCAGCTTCATAACTTCATTAATTGCCTACTTTTTAACAAAGTTATTCTTGTTCTTCGAAATAATGTCAAAACAGCAGCATCAGGAAACCACAACCCTCCCAGTCATCACTGCATTCCAAATCATAACAACATTTCCATACCATATTGAGTGAGCTGCATATAAATCATTTTGAGTGTGTTTGAAAAGGGTGGTTATCATCTTCTCAGTAATATTACTATATTATTTGTAGCTTTTCTACTGTAGTGTCCGCATACATGTATTGAGATTGGCATATAAATCAGTAGGGCAAGTATACGGTAGAGTTTGTCCTCTTAGGAGACCTGACTTGTGCAATGAAGAGCACTGAGGTGTTGCTGAAGGGATTGTGACTAACAAGTCAAGACCCCTGAGCCACGGCTTTAATACGGCAAATTACTCCAGAGGTATTTGTCACCTGAGGACGATTAAGGGAATTAGGATTCAGAGTTGACATCTAGTCTGGAGAGCTGAGTATGTTTAGGTTTAGCCAGGCAGAATGAGCAGTGTGCACACTTGGCACTAATTACAAAGGACCTGTAGAGCTATTGGAGTCTATATTAAGAATAGAGTTTTTATTTGATATCAGAGGAAATTTCTGAAATTTGTAAAATAAAATCACAGTAGCAAATGCTGCTACAAAAGTGTCATATTCTGCATGCCTATGATATGTATCTGTCAGTGCAATGTATCTGTTCTCACCAGTTAACATATATATTTATATATAAATAGTTATATAACAAGTGCATTTACAGTGTGGGCACAGGTTTTGTGACCTCTTCAGAACTCAGTTAGCTGTCTTCCAGTGTGTAATCTCACTAAATAGTTATTACTTAAGTATTTACAGTAATGACGTACCTTAATCATCACTGGCATAGCCGGCTGCCCTTAGAAGGGCGTAATAGTTTAAAAGAGATCACCGGTGAGTAATCACGCTTTGGTGTGTGGAGTTAAATACAGCACTATCTGGAAGGTCCAACAACTTATTTTATAGTTTATTCGATGGCAAAAACTACAGCATGGAGACAAACTCCACAACAAGGTTATTGTACTAGAAGAAAAAAAGTACTTAAAACTAAAAGTACTGGATTTGTGATGCATACAATAACATCAAGGTACAGGGAGGTCAGCTTAGAAAATAAATATATTTAAAACTACGCCACAGACGTTTTCTGTGTGAGTTGGGCATTAAGTGAGTGAGACACCACCAAGACACCTGTGTGAAGTTGCTACAGGCTTCCATGGCTGAGATTGAAGGGACGGTGCACAAAATTAAAGTTATGGCATAGTGGCAAAGTGAAGAAAAGTTGAAGTCATTTTCATTTATTTTCCCAGCAAGACAACCGGTCCAGACATAAAGCCGAATCTATGCAGGAATGTCTTAAAAGCAACAATGCTGATCGCAGACTAAGTCAAGCCAATTCCAATCACTCACTGTCCCTAAGCAATTTTAGTTTAAGAATAATGGGGAAAAATTGTCCAGATATTCAAAACTGTCGAAATGTGCCTACTTAATACTTTGGATTTGGATATGTTAGGTTTTCTACGATGACATCAAACTTCCTTTAAAAGCCTTATTGCACCAAATGCCTTTTTTAATGGTAAAACCCAGAAAAGTTTAAGGAGAAGTCAATGCCTTTTACAGGTTTGTATGGTCAGATTTTTGTATACTGAAAATGTAAATTGAGTATTTAAAAAAAAACCAAAAAATACAAAAACAAGGCAGTCACATAACTTATAATTTATACTCTTTATTGATCCCCTATGGGGAAATTACCATTTACACACAGTTGTTATTACACACAGTCCTGAAATAAAAACACATGCTCAGGTCCTTTTACATGCACTAATGAGTGAGTGGGCTGCGACTGCTAAACAGGCGCCCCGAGCGGTTGAGGGTGGTTCGATGCCTTGCTCTAGAGCACCTTGGTAATGCCCAGGAGGGGAACTGGCATCTCTCCAGCTACCAGTCCACACTCCATACTTGAACCAGCACACCCGGTCCCAACCCAACTCCCCACGGACCGAGCTATTGCCACCCCTAGATATGTCTTAGATTATTTAAGATTTATGGATTGTAGTCTTCAATGACTTTTGAGTCCTTGGAAGACTGCTGCACTGAGTCCTCAATACATATATTAGCTTACTCTTGAGTTAGAAGCCACTAAAATTCTCTTTGCGAATATACTGAATGTAAAATATTTTCAAAGATATGAAAGAGCGGGCTCAGCAGTATGTTTGCTGTTGGACATACACATAGTGACATGGCTTGTAATGATTCCAGAAAGTGGCATGGTATTTTTGTGACACAGTCAGCCTGTCCTGACTGCTCTGGTGGCTTTAACAGCCAAAGTCTCTCTGAGTATCACTTACCCCATGCATCTACTCGCAAGGGACGGTGAGGCTAGGCTGGATTCCACTGTGAGTCCCCGGATATTAGTTTCATATCAGAGATAACGCACAAACACAAAGGAGAGAAAGAGCCTGCCAGCGAGGAGAACAGGGTCAGGGACAGAAGGGGACAGAGGACACACACCAAATATGGTGAAATGGCAACCTTAAAACAGAATTAAAACAATAGATCATGCTTTCAACAGGCAACGGATATTTGACATGAAGTGGGTAGCACACCATTCCCATTTGGCCTACAGCTTAGCACAAGCCAAATTCATTAAGTATTTGGCCTACCAAGGGCTCTAATAAATGAAAACTTAAAATTTGCGTTTTATGGTAAGACTTAATCACTATCCTGAGAGAACAGGTTGATATGGTTATAGGTAATATGTTTCATGAATAAGCTTATTTAAAATATGATGAGTTCCCACCCGTGTGTATAGTGATATTCATTGAATAATTGACAAACAAGTCCTTATTTATTTTTAAGTAAGTTTTTGGAAATCTAAATGATATGAATTGTTGGGCAGTATAGCTTCTTAAGAAGGCATGTGTGGTTTGTTGTTACATGTAATTTTACCCCGACAACTGACACATTATCAGTGCTGCACAGTAACACATACCCAGTAAGAAGTAGTTGAAATGTGTTATTGGATTACTTTTCTTGTTGGTGAGGTCATAGTAAATAGATCCATTTTATAAGGTTGTTGTCACTAAATCAGATGCGATGCCATTTAACCCCAGGATGAGGTAGAGCGCCAGCAGTATTCACTTTATGTCTCCGTAACTTAGACCAAACATAATTAGAACTGACATACCCATAATCTTTTTGAATTACTCCTACATTGACCTGTTAGGTCCCTCATTAGGAAATGTCATTAGTAGATTAATTTAAGCATTCATTTTAATGTGTGTTTAGACCTTTAAATATTCATGGTATGTATGTTGAAACATATTGGGTTTCTCATTTTGAACCAATCAATCACATTTTGGAAAGAGCACTGGTAGGATGTACATTGAGAATTAGCAGATGTATTCCCAAAACAAGATTTATATGCAAACTTCATACATTGATGGTCCTGATAAGCAAGAAAAAGAGTGGTGTCTCTCATCACACAAAAACACAGGACAGGACTTTTTAAGAACAGTGTCAACAGTGAGACAGTGTCAACGTGAAAAGAGTGGACTGCTACAGAGTTGGAGATAATGAGCTGTAAGGGGCAGGACTTGTCTGGCTCTGGGATGGGAACAAATGGAGCCTCACCGGGTAATTAAGAGACACCCAGGCTTCACTAGGATATGTCAGGCAAATGGGAGAGAGGGAAAGGGAAAGAGGGATTGAGAATGCAACCCTATTGTGTTTCATGGAAGGATTTGGACAGTGAGGCACTGGTCTTGCGGTCTGTCCTAAGGCCATGCTTTAGGCTCTGGTTACAACACCTGCCTCCAGCCACCCCCGTCCAGCCCTTCCCCCTGTAAAATGAGTTATCATATCAGACTTTTACATTATAGAAATGTCCCTGTGCAAGGAAATGTGTGGGAAAGGACGATTTTAATAGCCCAAGCTAATTGTAAGCAGTCTCAGTGATGTCAGTAGAGTGTTTATTTGTGTAGCGATGGTGAGAAGCAGGTGATGCTGGCAGGACAGGGTGGAATCTGGCTCCGCTGATGTAATCGTGTCTGATTGAGCTGTTCATTGGATCATAGTATTTGCAGTTAGGTCATTGCTTTTGTGTGTTTCTTCTGAACTGCACTATTATGGTTAATGACTGTCTAGTTCTAGAAGTGATTTCCCATAGATTACTGTATGTGGGAGAGGCAGTATGTTTAGCATGTTCACATTGCAAAATGCAAGTGGATGCATGTGTTTTTATGGGACATAAGTATACATGCATGTAATGCACGACATTATTGCAATTGTATGAGCCAAAGATACTTATATATTTAGCATAGACAGTATTTTTAGCAAGAAACGTCAATGAATTCTCAGTCTCCTTTCTCACCCACCCATGGTGCCTCCTCTGTCTCCCAATAAAGTTATAGTGTGTCTATATATTTGCATACTCAGGACACTATAGCTATACTCATACATTTTTGCACAGCACAGTGTAGAATCCTATATCTGTCTTGTGGGATAAAAGATTATCTTTTTTCAATCAAACTGGCATTCCCCAATTTTTCTGCAGTTCCATTTGCACTCCCACATATGATTTATGTGTTTCTGCTGAGTTGTAAATAAAGACAAAAACAAACAAACATGTTGATAAAGGAAATTAAGACATATATGTCCTTTTCTGCTTGACTTTTCTAGATGTGGATCTGTTGGTTTGTAAGCACCCGGGTCCGTCCTGCTGCACCCGGAAGATGGAGGAGAGCTACCAGTTGGCTGTAAAAAGAGAAACACTCCACAACATTCAGTCCTACAGCTATGAGCTCGAACACCTCATCTCCGGCCACTCGGATGCCTTCCAGGGTAAGTGTTGGGACAAAGGGGCCAAGTTTGTTGGCTGGTTGGATGGGATTGGCCTGAGAAACTGGGTTGTTGTTGATGGATGGAAAAAATATGTTGCAATTGAGTGCTTGATGAGTTATCACTTAGCTCTCTGGTACATACCGTACCGACCAATACATGGAACTGATACTCGAGCATTAATTTGAAAACTTGACCTAGCTTCATGCTAACCCAAAACTGAACTTATGACCCTTATTTGAATCCAATTTAGCAATAAAAACAAAATAACTTTGTGTTTGTTTTCTTGCTTCCAAAGAATATTTATTTGTCCAGTATTTGGTGAAAAAGGTCTTTACTCAGTTCTCCAGGGTCACAGTAGCTGGCGTGCGGGCAAGTGTGCAACTCAAAAAATGGGCATGGCTCCCACCCTCTGCCTCTCCCTCCCCCCTTTTTCTCTCTCTGTGGGTTTGGCAGCAGCAGAAATAGGGAGAGGGATCACTGAGGGTAAATGGGGAAAAAGAGGGTGTAGAGGCCTTTTTCTCAAACTTCAGTGTTGGGTGAAAGATGATCTACTTTGTCATTATCTGATCCTGCTCTAAGGACAGCAAAACAATTACTGGAACCCTTAAACAAATTACAGTAGTTATGGGGAGTGAAACTATCTGTGCACAGTAATTATTTTTGTTTGTTTGTTTGGTGTATTTTGGGGTCTATTATTTGGTTGTGATGCCTCTTTGGTAGCCTGGTCAGTTCAGATGTCTGAGTCCCAGATTAATTAGGCCATGCTGTATACAAAGCCTTTTTCTGAAATTTTTTGCCTGCCAAAGGGTTTTGAAATACGCCCAACTGAATCAAGCGCTAGTGCTCTAGTTGCCCAAGCCTGTCCTTCCTTTTCCTCTAGTGATTGCAGTGTCATTTAAATTTAAAAGTTTCCGAAATAGACCAAGTTTTTCCTCCCCTAAACCTCAAAACACAATCCCACTGGTTGGGAGACATGTTTTGGATGTTTTTAATGTTAGGTATTTTGGTACCATGCAGTTAGTTTCTTAAGACAATGGACTACTTAAACGTCATGTTGGCTAAGTCACGTTTTATGATGGATGTGAATGTTGGTGTCCAACTCATATTATATTTGAACAAATGGTGCAATAGAGAATAAACAGGTTAGGGAATAATTATAGAGATTATATTATTGTCAAATGTTGAACTGGAATTGATTACTGTCCTGTTTAACTTGTGTCATCTGGCCAGGATATATAATTCCAAATCCCTTCAAGCATATTACTATGTAGGTGTTCACTGAGTGCTGGCAATAAGGCCTTCAGCCTGCTTACGAGCAGGTTGCATGAATAGAAGCAACCATGTTCGAATAGTTTTCCTGGTATTTGTCCTTTTCATCATCATTAAGATCTTTCCCTTCTTACCTCATGTCTGAGCGAGCCTGTCTGGAGAATGAAGATCAGGTGTTCCACATACCCAGAAAAAGCCAAGATGGAAAATAACAATGGAATAACAATCGAAACTAGAGAGTGTGGTGGTGCCGAAAATGATGATGTCACTACCCGTTAATTTACAAGGCCTTCTAAGGACAGTCTCTGTGCTGTCTGAGTGCCTCAAGTGGAATGTGAAGTAGCAAGTGGTTCATATACCGCATGAAGTAATGAGAATATGATTTTGGCTGATACCCTTGGTACTCACACGCTGGATGGTGGAAAATTGTTTGTGGGTAGCTTTCTACTCCCTTTTGTTTGTAATGTATCTATCCAATTGCACTGCATGCAGTTTACCACTGATCCAGTTGTCTACATGCTCTGCTTGTCTGCTGTTAATCTGTTTATTTGATAATTCTTTCATGATGTGGCTACTATTTTCTCTACAGCTTCCCATCTGTCTGTCATTCAAGTCATACCGTAAATCTGATAACAACAAGTCCTATGTGTGGGCGTTTTTTTTAAATCCACTGTAGCTTTTATTGTTTCAACTCAAAATCACTCCTGCTGATTGCTAAAGTTTAGCCAAAAAGACAAGCCTAATAGAAAGAAGATGGTTTGTGTGTGGAAGGAGTGTGTCTGCGAGTGTGTGTGCGTGTCTGAGTATTTTCATTGGCCTGCCTTTGTTTTGACAGCCCTAAAGGCCCTACTGTGCTTTGTCATGTGTGGGAGTTGTCATGTCATGATTTTGACCCCATAAACACAGACCACATTTATAAATGCTCAGTTTTGTTGTGTACAAATGTTTCTGAATCAGTAATAATATAAAGGGACAGGTTCAATTGTATGCTGCAATAACAAAACAGAACCAATCATCTTTTTTGGATTCTCCAGATGACTCCAGATGTGACTGCCACGCCCTAAATCATGCAGGCATGCTACATCTTTTTACTCCCATGGCATGAAGATTTTACATTATAAGGGTTTTTAACATTAATATGAGTTCCCCCAGCCTGCCTATGGTCCCACAGTGGCTAGAAATGGTGATAGGTGTAAACTGAGCCATGGGTATCCTGCTCTGCCTTTGGGAAAATTAAAGCTCAGATGGGCGGGGCTGTAATCTTGCCCCTTATGATGTCATAAGAGATAAGAGAGAGACATCATGATTTTAAAACATGCCAAGTGGCAGTTGGTCAAGGCCCCCCCCCCACCCCCCACCCCACTTCCTCAATAGCTACAGACTCAGAAATGGCACGTCCTAAGGAAAGCTCATTGTGGGACTGGCTCTAGTGGCTGTAATTCTGCAACAAGGCTGCATTTCGGGAGACTTCAGATACAGTATTGGGAGACCACTAAGGCCTCCCTGTCCCCCGCCCCCTCCTCCCCAGACTTGAGGTTCATGGAGGTTGCCAGGCTGAGACCACAGCATCCACAACAATGTTGCTAGACGCTTGTCTCACATAACCAGACATACTTCACAGCACAGCCGAGTAGCTAACGTTAGATGCTGGCTATATTGACAGTCATAAAAGCCCTTGCTCACGCGGCGCTCTGTAGCCAACTGAAAGGCACACTTTTTCGGCTTAGAATTACGGTAGGAACCGCTAAAAACACAACAACCTCGTTGTCCTTTTCACCCGACGGTCAGACACACTTCCTCCACTTAGAATTATGGTGAGAACCGCTAAAAATAACACAACCTTGCCATCCTCTCCACCCGACTGAACAAACTTTAAGGGTTTAGAATTGTGGCAACAATCGCTAAACACTCTGCAAACTCACGGTCCGCTCTTCCAAATTTACAGCCCCCTCTCTTGGCTTAAGATAACTCACAGTTGTCGGCTACAGCCGCTGAACAGGCTACATGTTGTAAACAACCGTTGCCAGCTTGCCTGGTCCCCCGGAAACGTTAGCAGTTAGCAGGGTTAGCATGGCGGCGTTAGCTTGGACCAGTCGGAATCACTTTACTGGCTGTGTCTCAATTGTTTTTGCGAGTAACCAACTCGGATACTCTAGCTATTTAATTCAATGTGAGTACACAAATGTTGAAATGACATAAAATGCCCGTCCCTAGTAGCCGTGATAAATTAGCCTGAAGCTAATGCTTACCTGTTCAGGAGGAAATTAGCCAACTTGGCGTCCTTTTGAGATTGAAGTTGTCTCCATCTTTCAAATACATCTCCAATATTTACTCAGGGTTTTTTACGTGTCTGGTCACGCAACTGTCAGAAACATGCCGTTTTTTTTAGAATCTATCTCTGATCCCGTTCATTTCTTTGCTGCTTTCATGGCTGTACTAACGTTGCAGCTGTTGCGCGCTGGGTTTATGTTTTTACAGGTATATCTGGCAACACAGCCTGGCGGTCAAACTGGGCAGTTGATAACAACACACAGGCCAAAACACAAACAGACATTCCATCACAGAACTGAAATTTCAAATAGAGACTATACTGGCATTAGCATTGTTGTCAGAAAACTAGTATTTCAAATTAGCATGTTTCCTTAATATCTGATGACGCATCATGGTCATTTTTGGATTTATTACAGTAAATATATTACATAATGGACCTTTAACAACTATGTCCTCTCTAGTATATCCTCTTATCCATCTTACTTTTGAACTTTCCCAATACACCGGGCCAGCGTTTGTGTGTTGGACCCCCAACACACAAACGGACAGACTCCTAATCCATGCTATAGTTGATAGGTAATAAGTGTTGGGTGCCTGATAGTGGGTACGTGTCAACCACAGAGCCCAGTCTAAGCTGGGCCAGTTTAGAGCTGCCATCAAGGGCTTAGGCCTGTCAGGCTTTTCTTGCCAATCAGATCTTGGGTTATCTTACTGTTTGGACACCTCTTTGTGGACTCCCTATTGGCTGAGAGAAAGTTGAACAGATGAATTGGCCATTAGAATAGCTGTATGTCTGTTTGCTCATGCTACTTGTTCATCAGTAGCTCTGATGGGTTAGAGCCTTACTTGTAGTTAGTTGCAACAAGCCCCCATGTGAATTACTTGTTTAGTCCAATATGCAATCTCTTTTTGGCAATCCAATTTGTTCGTGTGTGTGTGTGTGTGTGTGTGTGTGTGTGACAGGTGTGAATGATGAGCAAGAGAGTAAGTATCTTGGTATAATCTATACTCATACTGCTGGGGAGCAGATGTCAAGAAAATGCTGACACTTTTGATCACTAGTGTTACCGATATGAGGGGGACCTGGCCCACATCTAAAGGCCATGACATCTGTGTGTGTGTGTATGTGTGTGTGTGTGTGTGTGTGTGTATGTTTGCGCATGTTTGTGCATACACGTGTACCAAAGACATGTGAGCATGTACAATATTTACCACCCTTGCAAGTCACCATGACCACCTCAGGGCTCAAGTTGTCCTGTCAGGAGTTGACAAGTGCTTTTAAGAGAGCTGTATTCTGTTGGCCTAGATAGCTCTCTATCATCAATGAAAGTGCATCACAGTTAAAACTTTAGGTGCCCTTGAATGAAGGGACAAGGAGTTCATTCGAGAAAGAGAGACACAGAAGAGAGAAAGACATGGCAAGGATGGTGCCTTTCCTTATTGAGGCAACATAATTAGCTGATCCTTGTCTCATCATAAAGGAACTTCTCAGACCCCCCCCCACTCTCTCTGTGTCCTGGGGGACAGCCTGTGCATGACTGTATGCACGAGACAAAGTGATCAAAACCACAACCTCAGGGAGACTTGAGGGCTTCAGCTGTTAGTGTTAGAATGCAGAATAAGACGTCTCAGAGACGTGAGAATTATTAAAGAAAGACAAGAAACACTGACTGTGACAGCTTGTTGGTGTGTGTCACCCCGGTGACTGTTTGTCCCCCCAGGCTTTCACAGGTAGCTGAGTTCAACCTACTGTAATTGTCTCCCTGCCCCTTGGGATTTTGCAGCCTCCCTGATTGCCTACTTGGATAAAGTAGACTATTCTCTAGGTTTGTTGCTCTGTCAACTCCTTCTCCCCCCAATGTCTGTCATTCCCCCTCGAGGCATAGACAGACAGACTAAATCCATATTGGTTATAACCACCCCAGATTACACTGTTTTGAAAATTCCTCACCTGTTTTCACTTTTAGTGTCAGGACCATCCTGGGTGGCTTACACAACACATCTATGTAAAGGCGACTGTCTTATTTATTAAATAGTGATGATTCATGTGCGTTTGAATGGTCATGTGTATCTGCATGTCTATATGCGTGTCTCCAAGTGATATGAGTGATGAATTACTTGGCTGTGGTGGCCTATTTTTGTTCTATCAACAGACACAATCCTCTCTATCTATATTGCAATCTCTCTCTGCATTTGTCTGAAAGTTCTCTCACTTATTTTGCTTGTGATCTTTTAAGCCCATCCTCTCTCACATCATTTTGTCTTTTCTTCTCTTACTTCATGTCTGCATGTCTTTTTTTCTGCAGATGTTTTGACCGACAGTGTAATTGCTCTAGAGGCTGATGCGTGGACACAGGAGGACATTGCACTGCACCATGAGCTCATGCTCAAATTAGGGAGGATATCCGGAATCCATCCCTACACGTCTCATTTAATCATACAGGGTGGAGGGAAAACGTGTTTATGGGCCGAATAGTGGGAGCAAATATATTGTGTATTTGTGTGTGTGTGTGTGTGTGTGTGTTTTATCTACGCCTCTCTAGTCTACTGAGTAGACATGACACATAAGGGCAGGAATTGTATCCCTCAGAGTTTTGCAGGCTTGCTAGGAAAAGGGAGGAAAGAACAAAAGGAAGGAGGGAGGAGAGAGGGGGAAAGCTCAAAGTCTTTCACGGTCATAAAGTCACACTTAAAGCTTCCCTAATTATCTCTGCTTTTCACCTGCCCCTCTCACCTTAACATGGATATGTGACAACAGAGGAGTAGGGAGTTGGGCCTAGAAAGAGAGAAGAGAGAGAGAGAGAGAGAGAGAGAGAGAGAGAGAGAGCAGGAAAGTGAAATGGAGAGAGGGCCCATGGTTTCAGGAAAGTTTCAGTGAAAGTGTGCCCAGGTGTGTTTGAATATGGTTGTATCAAGTGTGTGTGTGTAACAAGGTCTGCCTTTTATAGAACGTTGAATCAACAGGGTCCTGCCCTCACTGCTGCTCTCTGACAACTCTTTTTCTTTCTTCCTGGGTGGGTGTCTCTCTCTATCTGTGGTCCACGCTTTGCCAACATTGGTTGCTTAACAAGAGCATGCTGGGTCTAGGTGGGCAGCATGCCAACAGCTTGTGTGCTGGCATGTGCGCTGCAGGGAACCCTCATGTCTCAAAGGTAACCCAGCTGCCAAGAGTGCACTCCACAGAACGAAACCATAAACACAACATTCTTCTCCATCTTCACCCGTAATGTCTCTTTTCATTTTTCTTTACCATTGTTATTCTGCTCTCCAACAGCCTGAGTCTTCCTCACCATCCATTCATGCTCCCCAATATTACATCCAAAGCCTAAACAAATATGAAGTCTGTGTAGGTTGGCCTGGTGTAAGCCTCCACCGCCATCATTTGACATACTAGCATAAAGTGAAACTGACATAAATACCCCTTGATTTCTCGCCAACACTGTCTCTTCTTTCTAACGAAATGGCTTTCTGACATACTTAACAAACAATATTTCTGATGCTGCCTTTCAGCTAGCCTCAACAAACACTCTTAATGTAGCCCAAGCTTCATCAATCTCACTACTGTTGAATGTCATAAGACAAAGTCACATCTCCCGGGGCTTGTTCTCCGTCCAAGACAATTTGGTTTGGAACACATACTGTCTGTCTCGCTAATGGGGATTGTACTCTCCTGCTGCTGATTGGTCCAGCCTGGCCTATTCCTGTGTCCTGTCTGACTCTGCTTCACCCGTCCTTCCCAGAATGATCCCACAAGCTAGAAATGTGTGTGCGTGGAAGGGGGAGGGGTGTCTGTCTTTATCTATAACATGTCTATTAACCAACATAATTAACAGACCAGGCTACTTCCCTTTTTGGGTATTGTCACACTTCTACCTTTTTTCAATTTAATGAAGGAGATATTGTTAAGGTAGATGATGGTGGATTTTGACCAATATAAGGTCTGCTTCCATGTGACGACGGTGTGTGTTTTTAATGCATAAGTGGATGAGCATTGTTGTAGATGTCTCACACTGTTACTTCAGCCCAAAGTAGGTTGGAGTTGGCGTTGTCTCACAACCAACTCACGTCATCACTCCATGTCAACTCACTTCCCTCATTACGTCCTGTGTTGGACACTCCTCTGCTTCTTCCCCTTCTTCCTCCTCGCCTCTGTGGCTCCTAGCGCATTATTAAGGAGTCCCCATGGTAGGCTTTATTCACTGATCCTACAGTCATTCATCCATTTTATTCCAGAGGCGGAGGTACAATAAATGAGAGAAATGGACAGACAAAAAAAGAAAGTTGCGACCCTATCCAGCCGTGTCCTGTTTGTATGATCCATGATGGATTATGATGTCTGCTGTTCTGTCTGCCAAACTGAACAGACATGGGTCTGGTTTTAAATCAACCACAGCGCCGTCTATCACTGGCAAACTCGTAACACTGGAACTAACGATGAAATTTGTCCTTTACAAATATTTTTTAATTTTTGAGCTTGACTATTTTGTATTTTCCTTTTTTTTTATTTGATTTATTTCAGCCCACAAAATTGATTCAAGTGATTTTGTGTTGTTTTTAATGGCATAAGGGTGAAGGCTTAGGCTTTATCAAAGAGCAGTTTTGGCTCATAATTATAACAAGTGACCCTGTGTAGTTTGATTCATAATAAAGCTAAAAAATGAATCACCTGCTAAGAAAAGTAGAACATTTTTCATTAGACTTCCTTTCATCTCAGATCCCTTTCACACCTCAGAGTCAGTTCAAGGGTCTGTTTCATGTTGATCTCATGTTAGCCTAAATGTTTCCTTTCCTTTTTGAAGAAAATCTGGAGTCCAGTCTCTTTCTCCGGCCATCTGTAGTCATCATCAGTTTCCACTTATATCATGGGTGATTACCTGGAAAAGTTTTTTTTGTTTATCACAAAACTACAGTCTGTCATCAATGTAGCCAGGTTATGAAGAAAGTGCCTCAATGCTATTAGATTTTTAATGTTCCAGTCTTCAGTGTTATAAGCCGATGGCACCGGATTGCTGTTGCATGGAATCACATACAATTCTTTTTTTGATGGGCATTTTCTACTTTTCTCCAATCTACAGATCTAAACAATATCTCCTAACTAAATCTCTGGAGTAAAATGGATGTGGCAGTCCCTCCAAGATGTAAAATGAATATGAACTTACATATCGTGCAGTATGTTACGGCTGCTTCACACTGTATTCAAGATTCAGAAGTCATTCCAACTGGTGCAACTGACATACTTTGTGTTGTTTTGTTTTGCTTTTAGTAGTTATAAATGAGTGCAAATACTTTTGGTGTATGACACACTGTACTGCTCCTTAGCGCTACACTATATCAAAAGAAACACTGTGATTTATATGCCAATAAAAAAAAGCAAAATGGGGGGTCGCTATAGACCTGTGGCCCCCTTAATGCATATGACCAGAAGTGCTGTCCATCAGCCTGTCAACAGTCTGCCCTCATGCTGGCCCTCCAAATCTCCCCTTTATGGCTTTAGCCATTTGAACAATCCTCCCTCCCCTGCTCTTCGCTCAGCCCCTCACCCACTGCCCCTGTGCTCTGTCTCCTCTGTCACTATCCTTCTCTCTTCCGTTCATTCCCCTGCCTTCGATCATGTTTCCCTACTTTTGCCAGAGCAGAGCGTAGTGATCACCCTCCTGTCCGATCTCTGCCACATTATAGCTCCCCCCCCCCAATACCTCTGATATCTGTGAAATTGTTTATGTTTCAGAGTTTTGATATAGCTGGGCTGCCTTTTTAATCATGCCCACCCTCAGACCCTCCCCCATCTCAAGCTAATTATCCCACCTGTTGCCCCCCTGATAGGACAAGACAAGGAAATTAAGATTTTTGGGCCAGGATTCGCTGCAATTTGTGCACACACACACATATATGTGATTGCCTGTGTGGGGTTTCTGAGGTGCTCGTGGAGTCACATTGTTTTTGGCAAGAGTGCAGTCCCCCAGTTCTTGCAGGTCAGATTTGCGTAAACAGCATGTCTGTGCCTGTTGTCTGACAGATGAGTCATGCTCCCACTTTAGACTTTAGACATGTGATTTTACCACACAAGTTTGATGAATCAACAGCTTGATTCATGGACTTATTAATAGTTTATTACCATTAAACTGTTTGCTGAAAGGTTAGAGGCTGGGAGATTGTATGACATCGCAGCTCTCCCCTGTAACCGGAGATGACAAGTGCCGAGTGGGAGATTGCCCTATGTACAGTATTTTCACTAATTAAAACAAGGATATGTAATCTACACATGTGTCACTATGTCATATACATATCTGTGTGGTGACCTGTCTGAAACCCAAGCCTGTGGTAGGATTAAAATGCTTTGCCTAAGAAGATGGTTGGTGAGGTCCAGTGAGGACTGATTGCCAAGATAGGAAGGGCCCACAGGTCCATGGTATGAGAACAGTGTCTCCTACCTCATTATCACAATATTACCGCATCATGCTCCAAGCACGCACATATGCACACCCATCTCTACAGGCCTGCATGCACATACTTCAAAATACAGACATATTGTACATGCATTCATACTATCACTTGTTAAAAGATGCAGTGTCACTTATGACACAGAAACAACCAACCTTCTAACCCAGCACAGGATAGGTTGACAACACATTATCAATTTTCCATTTTATCACTCAAAATATTTTTTGTGAAATCAAGAATGCAGCACTTTTTTAACAGTTTACCCATCATCTCTTGTTTATTTTTGCCTTATATTAAAAAGTGAAGGCTTAATTGCAATAAAATGATAATGTATTATCATTTTTTGATGGACCATTTTATTGAGCAAAAGTCACCTTAACACAACAGACCACATCTGAAAACATGTGATATCTTTATCTAATGGGACATAATACATGTCCCGGATTTTATAGGAGTAGCAAAGATGGCTCATGTTTGGCAGTGCCATGCAAACAAGACATGATATGATTTTTTTTGCTTAAAAGGTAAATTAAGAAAAAAAAAACTATATAAGTTTGCTGTCTTACATTGGTTTGGACATACTAGCATTAGCTGACTGGGGGATTATGTCTAAGGACTAGGGATATTAGAAATTCTTAGACAGTCCAGAAAATACTCTGTCAAGTTAAATATTATATACATACAAAATATACTCTTTTGGTCATCAGATTTCTCTGTGAAGCTAAGTCACACTTTGAAGCTCTGGTCGGCCATACTGTAAATACTGCACACGTGTAGATGCCTTGCAGCATGCATTGCTGTCTACCACAGTGCTGTTTTTAATGCCACCACTTGAAGTCACCAAAGTCAGAATATTTCAAAGGCGGGTTAAATAGAAATGAACAAATAACTTACTACTGCAACAAAAGTTGCTACTTCCATTACTAGAACTAATACTACTGTACTACTGATAATACACTTTAATGACTTTGTTCTATCTCTGTATACACACTTACCATGTTGGTCTGTGATGAATGTCTAGTGCCGCGTGTCTCCGCTGAGATTTGGCAACCCAGCTTTGACGCCTTAGCCTTAAATATCTACTCACTTTCCCCACTGTTTACGTCTACGTGCATTAAAATCATTGTATTAATTTGTCTTCGTCTCCGGACAGCATGAGACATGGCCTCGCTGACATGACGGAACAATTAAAACTTGCCCAATTGAACCAAATTCCTGATGCCCTTTCCATTTCTCTCATGCAGATGGGTTAAATGGCCAAGGTGACTTGTGTTGTTTCCTGTTCGAAACCTCTTCTACTATATACTGGCAGATTACAGCCATCCATAAAGCGGAGCCTATACTGCCAATTTCTGACAATTCCACGTTTTACATAACAGTTGATGGAAACGCAGCAATAGTTCACATTTATTCCAAAGTTTGCTTAAAAGTTGTTGGACACACGCATGCATGCATCTCTCATCTCAGTGGGAGAGTGGTTAAAAAAACCAGGCGAAGAACACTATAGCTGTGACTTAAATCGCTGTGCTTATTTTGACTCTGTTATTGTGGAAGCTTCACCATGGTGACGCTAATTGTGCCAGTAAAACACTGGTTGCCATGCAGAATGTAAAGTGGAAATAGCTTCTTGTGATTAAACCCAGTGATCTCAGAGAGTGGCCTTGGCATAGCATTGGTGGAAAGATATGGTATAATATCCTATCCCAGAGTCATAATACATACTCCGTTTAGGCCACTGCAACACATAGGCCTCCTCTGCTTTTTTATCCGTTTAACACCTTGTTTATTCCGAGCAGAGAGCATGTGAGATTAGCCGCACAGGGCCACAAACAAAGCAAGCCTGTTCATTTATTCCTGTATAGTTAGCTTCACAATTATGTGTTTTGAATTTCAGAGTTTTTAGGACTTCCTTGGAAATTAAAGATAATTGCTCCATGCACAGTGTCTCAATCCAGCCAGACTTTATTTCCCAAACGGCTTACCGATGGGTATAAGTATGTGACATGGTAATGATAGCCACCCATGGCTGCGTGTCTAAATGGAGTGTGGTCAGATCCACATTCAGACACTGTGGTCACCAAGAACAATCAAACCCAATTGGCAATCATGCCATGGTAGTTAGGACTTAAAAAGCTGTTGGTTTCTTGTTTTTTCGTTCACTCAGTTTCCCAGTACTGGAAAGTGCAGAGCAACCCACAACAACCGTACTTGATTTATCACAGAATGAGAAACCGGATACATTTGAGTGTGGGAGAGGACTTGATAGAGAAGAGAATATAACTGGTGTTTAAAATGAATGAACCATGGGATCCACTTTTTGTTTGTCAGTGGAAGTATGGAGAGCAAGAAACGTGGACTCGTTGTCCTACTTCTGTACTTCTGTAGAGACAGGAAAGTGCTCCGGACCCAGGGGCCAAATGAATCCAGATGTCAGAGCATGTTCTCAAGGTGGAGTCCACTTGTACAGTAGTTGTTTTTCCTTGTTCAAAGTTCAGTCGCTTCTTTTTATTCCGTTTTTCCTGGCGGTCTCCCACTCTTTTCCCTTTTTTCCTCTTTCATGTTTTTCTCTCAGTGTCACTCTCTCAAATAAAAATAAAAATTTTTTTAACAAGTACGGAATGTCTTAAGGATTTTATTATCCTGTCAGAAATCCTTTCATATGTGTGCATCCAGTCAATGGTGCTCTTGAGTATAAGATTAATGTCTATTGGAGAAAACTTGATTGTCTTGTTGTATAGCTTAGTCTAGTTTTGCCCCCACCATGGCTCGCAGAGAGTAACATTAAACCATGGTATTTCTGAGCATGATAATTTTATAATAACATTATGTAATTCCATGTAACCTAAGCCTGTGGGTACATCTTGTGCTGTAAATGTCTGACTGGCAGTCAGACCTCACACTGGTACCAACTCTGCAGCCCCACAGGCTGAGGAGACACTGAGGGGGGACTGAAACTGTAACTTCTCTGCTAATCTAATGCTATTTCTACTCATTCTTTTACTTTTTGTGTTTCTCATTTTGTTGCTCTCCTTGGTCTTTCTCTAGCTGGTCATCTCGGGAGGTCTATGGGACTGCTCTCCGCCTTTGCTTTACTGTAAAAATCTCTAACACCCCATTACTTGTCATGTGTGTCTGCTATATTTCTGTCACACACAGTCACGCTCTTTGAAACCCATCCAATCCGCTACAACTTTGAATGTTATGCGTGCGAGTGCAGCTCTGATCATGACGATGGTGCATTACAAATGAGTTGGGCCTTTTGCTGGCCAGTGGGGAGTCCCCGTGTGTCACAGACAGCGGCCATATTAGTGCAGCTGTTGAGGAGGACATGACTGTTATCCTTCTGTCTGTAAGCCGGGAGGGGCTGGACACACAGGAACACACACACAAACACATACACATACATACGCATTTAGTAACAATCACTGTGCTAAGAGAGATTGACTATGTAAACGTAAAGTAAGTGTTAACATCAAGGAAATGAAAATAAATAATGGTCCAAGTTATCAATTGTCACACACTGTGGGCTAATAGTTACTTTTTTATTTTATTTTATGCATGTATGTGTGTGTGTGCGTGTGTATGTGTACAGTATGGTGAGGGGGAGGGGGGTTGTTGGCACCCTCCTTCTCCTGTCTGAATTTCTGTACAGTTGCTACTGCTCCTTTATGTCCTGTCATGCTTTTAAGCTGACATCACACCCCCATAGGAGAGTGTTGAGTCCAGCACACAAGCGCACGCCATGCTCACACACACACAGACACACACACACACACACACACACACACACACTATACATACAGTCCTATTCAGTTGCATACAGAAAATAATGTGCAGAGAGTTGCTTTGAATGGAAACAGAATGAAAAGTGGCAAGATTATGTGGACGGGTAGTACAGGAGAGTGCGGGACAAAAGGATGAGTTAGACTCTACTGTAGCAGTCACCTTATGTCTTTAATAAGCAAGATAGAGCATCTCTTTGTTCTTATGTGATCAATTTTGATCAACTTAATACTTTCTAGTAGTGAAATGAGGACAGGTGAAGGGGTATATTGGAGAAAATGCTGAGAAAATGGCCAGGAACGAGAGTCAAGCTGTTCTTAATTTCATGTCTTTTTTTCCTCGCCCTTGCTTTACCCTCTGTCATTCTGTCTCTCTACTCTGTTACAGTACCTTGCTTGGCAAGAAGTGGCACCTCACTGGCGCTAATCAGCCTCTGCACTGACATCATTGACTGCTTTACAGCTTCACTTGCTTACCAAGAAATTACATAATAAGCTGATGACTAAACTTGTGGGGGTGTGTGTGTGTGTGTGTGTGTGTGTGTGTGTGTGTGTGTGTGTGTGTGAGAGAGAGTGTGAGTGTTAGGCTGGTGGCCTGTCAAACACTACTGCAGTATCTGGAATATACAGTATTTGCCAAAGAAAATGTGAACTGATTTGCTGCTCATATCAAAATGTTAAAATCTCTCTTTCTCTATGTGTGTGTGTGCGTGTGTTTGTCTCACTATCTGTCTCTGTTTTTTAATGTCCTTAAGACTTCCTTATTGGGGAGATGACTTCATACACGATGATATCCAATGGAATTATAGAAAAACTCCACACTGGTTTGTAGGGCTGCTCGATTATGGAAAAAAAAATATAATAATTACGATTATTTCGGTCAGTATTGAAATCACGATAATTTAACATGATTACTCGTTGACTTCCAGAAAGATGTTGCAATTATTGAACTATTGAAATAGTGGGAAAAGTTAAATGAATCAATGGTAAACAAAAAAAAAACACATACAACTGTGAAATTTGCCGTAGAACTTTTCCTATTTAAACTTTATTTTTTCATTCAGAACACAAGAGAAAATAAGAGTTTATTTGCAAAACCTAATTAGCTAAATCATTGTTTTTCTCAATTATTCTATTTTTGTGATCATTGGTAGCCAAAATCATAATCATGATTACATTTCCATTAATTGCACCGCCCTACTGGTTTCTCAACCCAACTTACTAATGGAAACAAGCCAAGCTTAGCTGGTCAGGAGCCAGGGTTTGGATATGTCTTTGCATTTTGAATGCCTTACTCATTTCATGGAGAGCTTGTAAATCATGTCATAAATGATTATCAATGTTCCTCTCATATAAATGTCATCTGTCTTATCCCTGTGTTTCTCTTTTACTCTCTCTGCAGACATGTTCCAGTACCTTCTGTCCTTCTCTCAGGGCCACCTGAGTTCTCTGTTGGAGGGAACCTACTCATCCCTGTCCCGCCATACCCTACCCCATGTTAACCAACTCTTCTCCTCACTCTCCCTCTACCTCCGCGGGGCCAACGTCTCAGTGGAGGTGTCAGTTCACCAATTTTTTAACAACCTCTTCCCACTCGTTTACACACGGGTCATCAATCCAGGCATTGATGGCAGCATGATGATGGGCAATGAAATGGGTGACTGTCTCCGTATGATCAGGCAGGATGTCAACCCTTTTGGGCCTTATCCAGCCACCATGGCCCAGGAGCTGGCTGGGGCGTTGGGAGCCGGGAGACAACTGGGCCTGGCCCTGGAGGAGGGTTTGGAGGTGATGAATGCCACTGAAAATCTCAGCATGAGCAAAGAGTGTGTGAAGGGCCTGGTGAAGATGGTGTACTGCTCCCACTGCAGAGGCTTGACACTCATCAAGCCCTGCGTGGGCTACTGTCTGAATGTAATGCGAGGCTGCTTGGCCAGCGTGTCAGAGCTGGATCAGCCTTGGAGGAAGTATACCAGCTTGTTGGAGCAACTAACCCACGCCATGGCGGGGCACCACAGTCTAGAACTAGCCCTGCTGGGGGTTAGGGAGCACGTTAATGAGGCCTTGCTCTACGCACAGCTCCATGGTCAACTCATCACTGCCACGGTGAGTACACACTAGATCCACAGCTTTAATGGAACATGCAAAAGGCCTTCAAACCTTTTTATTTAATTTCTTTGTTTTACACATATACCTTAGCAGTGTTCAAAGTATTGATTGGAAAAGTTTTGCAGGAGGCAAACACCAATGCAACAAAGAACCCTGCACACAGCATTCATGTTTGTACACAGAAAAATAAAAAGTTCAGTCTCCTTTCAAATATACAGTATTCAGGCTGAGCTGAGGCTAGAGAAGGACTTATTTCCAAAATGGCAAGGCAGCTAAAATTCACCATCATCTTAAAGGTTCTGACTATTTATGGATATTATAAATCCTTTTTGACTATGATGAAAAATGAGAAAAGTAGTGGTTAAAATGGGGATTTTGTACACTTACATTCTGTGAGTACCACCATATGCCTTATGATATATATGGTTTTAAATTGGATGTTCACAACACAAAGACAGTTTCATGGATTCTTAAAATCTACAGTTAAAATGCATTTGTTTAGCAATTTATCTTAGATTTGTATTTCTATGCTCACAGCAAGCATTGTGGTTAAACTATACTGAATCAACAAAAACTCTATTTAGAGATGGCAATTGTGCTTCATTTTTTTAATTTAAAACAACTTACTGTGGCTGTAAAATTTGACATTAAATGTCTGTAATAGATTCCTTCTATTATACATACCAAGGAACTTATAATGCACATAGGATGTAATACACACTGAGTAGTTATTATGTTTGCATGCCAGCCATTTGATTAATTTGAGAGAACATTTAAATCAGCGATTTCAGTAGATACAGTACATTGTGATCGTTATTTTCACATTTTAAGCCATACCCTAATTTCTCTATATAGGGTGTGGTCATGCATGTGGGTGTAAGGTAACGTGAGTCATACACCAGGGAGCAGAGCGTAGTTAGCAGAGATTTATGTACATCATCAAGAGGAACATAACAAGCATATTCACTAGCATTCAGTCCCTATTGCATCTCCCTCTTCCCTTTATTTCAGGCATGGTTGTTGACGCAGTGCATGTGTTTCCAATACATTATTAAATTAACCTATATACTTGTAGATATGCCTCTCCTCTGGGCATGAGCTGGAGAGTTGTGGACATCATACTTCCACTACCTTTAGTGGCTCTCTCTAAGTAGGTAGCTGGACTTGACTTCCCCCAGTTGTGGAAATAGTCAGTGTTATTTCTGATTTTCTCCCAGTCTGTGTCTCTCTAATCTTCATCCCTACCCATCTTCATCTTATTGGTTGGCTATGACAGGTTACACAAGATTTTATATACACATTTTGTCACTTTGAGTTACTCAGTTGGACTTTCTGTGATGAACTCTGTTGAATATGGGACCGCAGAAAGGAAGACCAACGCTTCAAATGTTATTAGGGGTATGGTGCAGTTGTTCCCTAATATCTTTAATGGTACCACTTGTGGACAAGTCTGCATTGGAAATGTTCCCAGAACTGGACTAAAACTGTAAGACGACACTATAGCAGCCATAATGGGCAAGCTGTTAGTGGATTAAACTTTGACTTGGCAATTTTGTTTGACTTAATGTACAGTGCAGTCTTCCAAAGAACTATTGTCAACGAGTAGTGATTGCTGTGGTGACTTAGTGAAAAGGCCAAGTTTAGACTAAAGGCCCCATACTGGAAAAAGGGAAATTTTCATCTCTTTGTTTTTATTATGAACCAGTTCAAGGTGCTATATCAATAATAAATGTATAATAAATGGATTAAGTAACGGTGCATTTAAACCAGTCATCAGGTCTTCTGTAAGGTTGTGATGTTACAGCAATACTGCATATAGCCTAGGTAGAAAGTGCCGCCACCGTGGCGTTACAGTCATTCCCCAGCTGCAATAACAGCAGTAACTGTTACGTAATTACTGAATTTCAAATTGTAATCCCTTACATTACTGAAAAAGGTAATCACAGTACTGTAGCGTGATGTAGTGCTTGTCTACTCTACAATATTTTACAATACTGCTAGACATCTCACTACTGTAAAGTTTACACCAGAATGAACTGAAACAAATGTTCGCCTGGAAGGTGAAAAAAAAAAAAGCAATTTGGAAAATGGTTGGCAGTAACATAAAGTGCAAGTAATTTGTAGTTAATGGTCTTACACATGCAAAGGCACTGGTGTGGTACTTATTTCAAGTTGTGAAGGAATATCACAGAGCTGAGTGGTTCTACATTAAACACTTAAATTAAACACACACATACATATACTTAGACACTTACTGCAAGCACGTGCAGACAGAGGAGTGTTGGTTACCCAGGCTTAAAGACTTGACCTTATATACAGTGAGGAAAATAAGTATTTGAACACCCTGCTATTTTGCAAGTAGCAAATGATATAGCAAATGCATATGATTTTTTAACTATTTATTTGTATGATACAGCTGCAAATAAGTATTTGAACACCTGTCTATCAGCTAGAATTCTGACCCTCAAAGACCTGTTAGTCTGCCTTCAAAATGTCCATCTCCACGTCATTTATTATCCTAAATTAGAAGCACCTGTTTGAGGTCGTTCGCTGCATAAAGACACCTGTCCACCCCATACAATCAGTAAGAATCCAACTACTAACATGGCCAAGACCAAAGAGCTGTCCAAAGACACTAGAGACAAAATTGTACACCTCCACAAGGCTGGAAGGGCTACGGGGAAATTGCCAAGCAGCTTGGTGAAAAAAGGTCCACTGTTGGAGCAATCATTAGAAAATGGAAGAAGCTAAACATGACTGTCAATCTCCCTCGGACTGGGGCTCCATGCAAGATCTTACCTCGTGGGGTCTCAATGATCCTAAGAAAGGTGAGAAATCAGCCCAGAACTACACGGGAGGAGCTGGTCAATGACCTGAAAAGAGCTGGGACCACCGTTTCCAAGGTTACTGTTGGTAATACACTAAGACGTCATGGTTTGAAATCATGAATGGCACGGAAGGTTCCCCTGCTTACACCAGCACATGTCAAGTCCCGTCTTAAGTTTGCCAATGACCATTTGGATGATCCACAGAAGTCATGGGAGAAAGTCATGTGGTCAGATGAGACCAAAATAGAACTTTTTGGTCATAATTCCACTAACCATGTTTGGAGGAAGAAGAATGATGAGTACCATCCCAAGAACACCATCCCTACTGTGAAGCATGGGGGTGGTAGCGTCATGCTTTGGGGGTGTTTTTCTGCACATGGGACAAGGCGACTGCACTGTATTAAGGAGAGGATGATCGGGGCCATGTATTGCGAGATTTTGGGAACAACCTCCTTCCCTCAGTTAGAGCATTGAAGATGGGTCGAGGCTGGGTCGTCCAAACAAAGGCTACTGTACCAAATATTAACATTGATTTTCTCAAGTGTTCAAATACTTATTTCCAGCTGTATCATACAAATAAATAGTTTAAAAATCATACATTGTGATTTCTGGATTTTTATTTTTTTAGATTATGTCTCTCACAGTGGACATGCATCTACGATGACAATTTCAGACCCCTCCATGATTTCTAAGTGGGAGAACTTGCAAAATAGCAGGGTGTTCAAATACTTATTTTCCTCACTGTAACTATGCAGAGAGAGACCCAACTTGTATTTTGTGTGTGTATGTACACATATGTGTGTGTGTGTGTGTGTGTGTGTGCCTGCTTGGTATTCATGGGGTGGCAAGCAAGCCTGGAGCAGGGAGCCCAGCTCAGGGACAAGTGGAACAGAATTGAAAGGGTTCCAGCTAGGCCATACAAACTAGACCCAGCCAGCTGGAAAAAAGGGCCAAGAGAATTGTTTCTGGAAAAGGAGGTGGCCCCCAGTCGGACACTGGCGGCTACCATTTTCTTTGCTCTCATTGTTTCACGCAAGCTACAGGGCAAACATGAACACCGACATTTATCCATTCACGTACGCGCTCAGACACACACGCGCAGCCACACACAGAATAACACACCGTTCTGTTGCAATGTATTACCGAGAACCCATGGCCTTTTTAAATCGCAGTATGTTTTTATAAAGCCACAGTGGCCTGTCAAGGAAAACTGTTAAGTCTCCAGTGCACAACTACTGTGTCAGCATAGCCGCCTTCACCCTTACACCTCCATATACCCCCTCCTAGATGAACAGTCAATTTGAAACACCTATCTTTGTATTTTCTTATACACATTTTCTTACTATCTTACTGCAAAGCAAATAAAGTGCAAATAACTTGCTTAACCCACTGTTGATCCTGCATGTGTCATAACAAAGAAGTAACTCTGTTTTTTGCCGAGTCAGAATAATATAAAGAGATGTTATTAAAGGAATTATTGGGACCGTGTGGTCTTATACTGGGATATTATCCCAAACCATTTTGTGGTTTCTCTCTCTCTCACTTTAGAGAGCTGCAGACTACACAGAGTCTACACTATATGTTGCAATATGTCATAGTGTAGGACCTGGGCCATAACACAGGTACTGTACGTACAGTATACACACATCACCACACAGTGTGCAGGTATCAGGTTTTTAGAAGTCCTGTAAGGAGCCTAGATGTGCGGCCCACCCTGTGACAATACCAGCAGCACGCATGAGACTGAAAGGCAGCTATTGATGGTTATGTGGCGCAGCAGAAGGATAGATTCTGTTTAAATACATTCCTGCTCTTATTGAGATGGAGCGTGAACGTGGCTGGAAAGGAAGTGGTTATGGTTATGGATGTTGGGGGAGCCTTGTGCTGGATTATGTTGAGTAGACACAATTAAGAAAAAAAATTGGAAAATATCCAGTAAAAGTGGCTACACTTATTGGGCCCTAGTGCAAATGGTAGCTCCAATGTTTAGTGAGGTTTTCTCCTTCTGAATGCTGCCCTGTTGAATTCATATTAAAGTTTCTCCCTCCAGAGTCAACTGTGTTTGAGACGCCACAGGCTGCTGTTTATTGACATGGCCATAAAAAGGATATGGCTCATATGACCTGGAGGAGAACTTTTTATCTCCTACTTGCTAAAGATGGGTAGACTTAAATCTTAACGCACATAAGCAGGTTTTCACACATTGCTCACTGAGAGGTTAATGGTCTGCTTATAAGAAAATAGTACCAGTGGTCCTAATTAGAGCAGTTTATACAAAGGTCTACCTTATCCGCTTGTTGGTTTAACCCCAGCTTCTCATTACAGTCTTATGGAGGAATGATAATAGCAGCCTGGGCCTTTAAGATCATGGAAACAAGGGCCAATGGGATGACTGGAAGGTTTCCTTTCACCACGGCGGCACATCAACAGACAGCAGTGGCTTACGTTGCAGTGCCTTTTTCTTTTACCCTATCCCACAATAAAATGAAGGAATATCATTGGTGTGAAAATAAATTTTGTTGTTATCACAGTTTCTAATTTTTCTTTCCCTAAGCCGTCTCTGCAACCCTGTATTTTTATGGTTTTATCATAGCAATAGGCAATATGGTGTTCTATATGCAATGTGTAGCAGATATTGTTTTTTGGGCATTTAATGACGATGAAGAAGTGAAAAGGGAATGACATGCAGCAGAGGGCCGCAGGTTGGAGTCAAACCGAGGTCCTCTGAGTCGAAAAGTAAACCTCTCTACATGTGCATCCGCTCTACCAACTGAGCTATCCAGGCGCCCACTACCAGATTTTTTTGCCATACCGTTAGTATTGTGGTATCTTTTAGGCCATTGTGGTCAATATAGAAAATTAACAGTTTCCAAATAGATTTTCCAGAAACGTTGCAAGACAAGGAAGTTAATTCAAGATGTTGCAGACTAAAACAGTTATTACTGGATGCCTAAAATAAATGATAACAGTGGTACTTAAATCTGATGGACATAACGACTGCTGGCACTGTAAAGGGCAAAGTTTTTGGAATTGCTGTAAAGTAATAAATGGACATTACTGTTTACATTTCAATCAGTTCTCCCCAGATAATTTAAGTGAGGAAGACCAGGGGAACTGGAGGAACTAGATGTATGACAGAATTACTGGCAAAACTACTTTTGTAAAGAGAATTCTGTGTATATGGCATACACTGCCACATGAATTAAAGATAAATACGATTATTACAGGTGTAGCTAAAATATAACCAGAGCTGTACCCGGGTTATTTTAGAGTTAACTGACAATAACTGACTAACTGAATGTTAATAATGTTTTACCAGTTATCATTGTGACAATTAAATGATGTTGCATTTCTACAGCTTTTACTTAGATGTCTTTGATATTGTGATGATGTGTAATGTAATTATTTACTCTATGTGTAATTCATTTAGCATTTCAGATTTTTTACTTTATGTAATGGGGTGGGTTGGAAAAATGTGTTGTTTATATTTCACTAATGTAATATAATATAAAAGGGTTTGAGACTCTGACACCAGCTAGCATCTCTGGAGGTCACTTTATTTAAAAGGATTAGCTACACAGGCTCAGGCCTTTATATATGGTTTCTGTATAATATTTGAGGCCACAGAATGGCAGCGGATGCAAAATGCGCTCATGGCCAATCTATACACACAACCCATCAAGTTGTGTGCGGATTTGGCACTGCGTCTGACCCTCAAGCTGACTGACTGACTGACTTACTCAGCAGTCCATTAGCTAATGATGGTGGCTTCAGCCTCTCTTCCCCTCAGCCACCCTCGCACATCTTTTCCGGCTCTCCTCTTCTGTCTGTTAGTGTCTACCATGCTGTTGATAATATGTGAAGCCCTTGAAACCACAAAATAAAGCGGTCATTAGTATATTCTTTTTCTCTATGGCCCATGACTTGGATTGGTGGAGTTATATAATTAGAAATCATATAATTTCTCAGATATGTATAGTTGATTGTAAGTTGATGAAATGTTGTGGAGCTTTCATTCAGAGCTTTAGGTCTGCTACTCACATTGACTGTTGCACACAGAATAAGAAATGACAGGAAGTAGAGGGATGACAACAAAAAGGAAGATGGTTGACAGGCGTACAAATCTGTTGATTTTGGCGTTTATGAGACTAATACATATCAATAACAATGCTCATATCCCCAAGTGCTTGCTACACTGGTCACAGTGTGTCACTGACTGGATAGTTCAAAGTCTTACAGCAATTTTGATTTGGGTAATAAATTAATAAATTGTGACTGTTGTGACATGATGTAGAGTTTGTGCCTCTACCTTGTCCATTATCTAGTAAATCACGACATGTTATATTGCAAGTTGTTCAGAAAAATTAATTATCTAGGACTGCAGATCAGGTCCTTTTTGACAATTTGGTTCTAGATAATGGTGCATCTAGAATAAATGTGGTAAACTACTTTAGATATCTTAGCAAAACATGCCACCAATCCACTGGTCAGCACCCCTGGCCACATGGCTTGTTAAGCCCTCCTTCCTTCCCATACATGTTTCTCCCCTTGACTGTCTGTCACCCTTTAAATAGCCCCGGCCATCCCTGTCATCGCCATATAACATCCTCACCTTATCCCTGCATGGGTGCCCACTTGCCTGGTGTTTTAGCAGCTTTAAACCTGAGCTAGCTGGCTGACAATATCATGCAGCTGCTGCTGTGAAGTTAACACAAACGCAGACTGTATCTGTGTTATGATTTTAGTGGTAGCTGCTGGTTCACTGGAAGGCTTCAAATGGACACGTGGACTCTCAAAGTTTATATCATTCAGCTTATTTTCTTTGCTTGCGCTCGTATATTACACCCTGTCGAAGACAGACGAGATGAACTCACTTGACTTTTCCTCCGTCGCCTTTTCCTTCCTCTATCTCTGTGGTATAACACCACCACTAGAATCCTCTAAGACACTTTGCCACATTTGTGTCTAATTGTTGTAAATTTGTTTACAAAGATGGAGAAGAGTTGTCAACAAACTCCAAGGAAAAAACCAAGGGCCTCTCATTTTTAGATCATCTGTGAGTGATTTAATCATGGTAAACACCCCTCAATGTGGAGAGAGAAACTCAATGTTCTCTTTACTGATTGAAATCTCAAGGACCTTTCCTTATGATATACGAGGGGCCGAGTCTCTCTTTAATTAGCACTGACATCATTCGGATAAGAGCGGGAGAAAAAGACGGGGGGCTGATTGACAGAGACTGCAGAGTAAAGCCTAAAGAGAAAGATGGAGACAAAGTGATTTAGAAATAATGAAGAGAGACTTTAAAAGGATGGAAAAGAAGACTTGTCAGGGATAAAGAGAGAAAAGAAGGCAAGAGGAGAAAGATAGCGTAAATGATCTACACTCTCTCGCTCAATGCTCGTTTCTACAGTCTGTTAAATGATTATCCCCAGAACGCATAATGTTGAGAACCGATCCAAACCCACTAAATGATCATTGATGTTTTCTTTTGTATTCAGTAATTCATTAATTGATAGGAATTGTTTTTTTTACATTTCATATGACACACACATTTGTCTTTGCAGTTATTCTTCAATTACAGTGTGCTCCCAGCATCAGATAAGCATGATCAGATGGCAATTACTAGACGTACACGTCTCCACTGTAGGTCTTTTAATCACACAAGCTCACTCCATTGCCATGTTTTGATTTGAACCTGATGATTTGAATTCTGCCATTACTGATGATGTCCCACCTTCATAAGATACTTGTGATGGAATCTAACACCTTGTGCATCATGTATTGTATAATCTCAGTGCTTGAATTTCCCACTAAACTTTGTTCTCTTCCTGGTTTAGACTCGAGTCAGACTTAGTTCTAGCGAAAGGGTGCCACTTTTATATATTTATATTCAAAATATATTACCTTATCACAAGTGAGTTATTATTATTATTGTTTAATTAATTTTATTTGTAAGGGACTTTGTACAATTTTTAACATAAATGGTGCCATTTGATGCATTGTACCAGAGTTAGCCTTAGGCTAACTTACATCTGCAGTCTCTAGGCAGGGCACAATTTAAATGTCTCTCACACACACACACACACACACACACACACACACACACACACACACACACACACACACACACACACAAGAAAAAAGTAACTGCTATTGTCCTCGTCCTGGGTTGACCACTGTTTGAGGCCATAATGGTCTGATTAAACTCAACACCTTAAAGCCCACATCTGTCTCTTTTTTGTGTGGTTAAATGTATAACACAGCCTAAAAGTGTTTCCCAGATGTTCTAGGGTTTGAAGCGGTACCTTTCCAGGCTCAAGCTTGCTTCCTTTACCTAAGGCCTCCACCACAACACAGCTAGACCTGCGAAATTCAAGTAGTCACCTTAATGTGTAGCTAAAGGGGAACAGTGTTTTTTATTTGGCTGGATCCTTGCTCTCTCTCTCTTTCTCTATGTGTATAGGGTTATACTTGGATGACGGTATATTGTGATAACAAACTGTAACACATAGTGTTGATCCAAGTCAAGTCAGGTAATTGTGGCCTTTTTTGGGAAAGACTGCACTTGAAAATATCTAATGTTGTTTTTAACATGATGGATAGATAGAATAGAAATAAAAAACATTCTCCTGCACAAATAGCAGGCCCTCTGTTTCTATTTTCATATGTGTTGCAATTAGGACTGCAAATTGTTACTTGTTTAAACATAATTATTGTAATACTCAGAGGTAAAAACCACCGTCATTTGAAAAAAAAAAAATGATGGCTTGGGTTTTCTTTGGAGAAAACATCATAAACAACCATGTTTCCAAAGTAACAGGGGTATTCCTGTGTGGTGGAACAAAAGGCTCACCAGTATGGGAACCAGTGGCCGCTACTCATGGCCCTACTTGGCGACCGATTGCATTTTTTTTTTTTGCATTCTTCAGACTTTTTTCTCTTTGAGTTAGGAACCGCAATGAAGCAAATACCAAATAAAGCTAATTGCTTTTGCTCTCGCTTTCTTCTTTTTTGCTCTCCTTTGCGCTCTCATTTGCTCTATTTATTCAGTATGGTAGTTGGTTACTGGTACATATGGAAATTGTACCATCATATCAAACGAAGTTTCTTTTCCAACTCAGTACTAAACAGGGGCTTCTGTTTTGTAAACCCAAACAGAAGGAGGGCACTGCCGATGGTTTTCTTTTCTGTGTTTTTGACAGCAGTGTGCTATACTATCATTTACGGGAATCTATTGTTATTTTATTTCCTTTTTTGTTTTACTGGTTAGGGAAAATGACATGGTTATGAGAAAAACAATGGTACAATGTCTTGGGATGACAGTGGCTGTGTTTTGGATAATGGATGTAGACAACAGTCCCGAGGGCTATTCCCAGGGATATGAATACATTTGTTAGGCAGTTTTTTAGTATTTTGCCATTGTGAATACATAAAATGTACATATTTGCACCTGTAAATACACACTTGAACTGGACACTAACACAAATGCACACCACTAAAAAAACTCATTATAAAAAGTACAACTAGGCAAAACCAAAAAGGCAAAACCAGTGGTTTGTAGTTATCTGAGCCATTTAAGCCATGCAGTCCCATGATACATATAGCAATGACGCACAAATACTATCCCTAAAGCTTAGTTGTAGAGTGGCTATAGTTTTAACTAAGGTCAGAAACTGTAAATATAACATAATCTCAGTAGTTGACTGTTCTGATGTAGGTACCTTTGTTGCAAATGTTTAAAATGTATGTGCTCTATAGATTGACTGTTTAGCCACATTTCACTTTGGCAGAAATCTCTGTTCCTAAAGTTAAACAGTGAGTAGCATTAGGCAACCAGATTGTCTGCACACAAACTATGTAAAAGTGGAAAAGGGGGTCTTCACTGACCAAACAAGCCCTCTTCATCCCACAGTGCAATGTGCCTGATGTGAGAGGGGGTTGAGAAAGTTCCCTTAGCTTTACTGGGTAATCCCTTGATAAATAAACTGGGAAGACAAGACCACCACTGCTATCTGTAAACCAATACTCCCCTAGAGAAGGGATGGCCCTGGGCTTGGCTATTGCTTGGAGCTGATTCTTTTGCTGCACTCTTCTCACACTCTCTTGCCACGGGATCATATGTGCTTAAGACAGAGATACACACACACATACACGCGTCAATTTGAGCTAAACACATTAAAACAGATTCTGATACACACATTTGTAAGGTAAAGCTAAATGATTTAGTTTGAATGCATTAAGGTGTATTCTGTTAATATGCACCCCAGTAACACATGTCAGTAGTTGTGAAAACACTGATCCATTCTACCAGTAGCAGAAATCAAATGCCATTGACTAGCTTAAATGCACACATAGAATAGATGCCTTGTGTTTCCCTAAAGTCTTCCTATGTGGACTGCATGCATCCCACCAATCTGCCCGCTTCATCAGACTCTGTCCTCAGGCAATCATATGAGGAATGCTCCACGAAATAGCTGAAATTGTGAAGGTATAACAAGGACAAACAGGTGTTCAAGCACACGTACACATACAGAACCAAGTACTCATGCTGTGCCCAAACGGGATTTTCATTCTCACGCCATCATCAGGTCAGGAGTTAATTGATTCATGGCCGTGTTCTATCCCATGTTATTATTCAACCTGTCGCCTGATTGGCCCTCAGGATTATGTGGTCATAAGATCCAACCTATAAGAGCATGACTCCATTTCTCAGGAGGATCCATAACGAGGATATTATTTATTTTCCCTACGATGACTTTGTGTTCTGTTTACACTGTTGTATGCTTAGTGAGGCGTAATAATGATTTGTTTTGGCGTATTTGTTTTGAAATGCTGGCATTTCTCCAATCTCTTTAGGCCTCTCCAAAAGTAGTTATTTGGCTTGGTTTTATAAAATAATGTGGTTTACAAACAGAACTGTCAGTGATGTTCATAGTTCACAGAGATGTTTACATTTTTGTCTTGGAGAATAGCAAAGTGTCATACAAAGGCTGGCGAAAAATTGCACTGAATTTAAAACTTCATTCTTCCTCTTTGAAAATCCACCGTTTATCACCACTGCAGAAAAATGATAACCTGAAGGTCTGAACTTTTTATGGAGTTTTTTATGGGCTGAATTAAATTAATCGCCGTTGGCCTCATGAGGGTTGGGGGGTTAGTGCGTGGAAGCACAGGTAGGGAGGGGGCGGGATGCGGAGGAGGGAGGGGCCAGCTAGTCTCGTTTTGTTCGAAAATACTTTGAATGTCAACAAGAAGTAACGTCACCCAACATCGCTCAGAGCACCTTTAATGTTAAACTTTTAGAAGGTACAAGGCTGCCCATCAGTTGCAATAAACAAAGAAACACTATTTGCATCATACTATAACAATCCCCCAATGGGTTTTTGATATTTGAATAGTTTTTTTTTCTGTATACTGCTTGGGTATATTGGGATATGTTTAGATTTGCTCAAGTGTATTTAGCACATGGTCTGGCCCAAATGCCATTAACATTATAAACACACTATTTCCTGAACATAAAAAGCAACTATTGTTTCTGACTAGTCCCGGTTTTGCTCAGCTCTTGGCACACCTGCCCCTTGCACAGCCTGCCAGATTCACCACTTTAATGCAAACACACACACTCTGTCTTCCACGTGCACAGCACTGTAGACCTCCCAAACGCTGTGGTCTGGACATGAGGTCATGAGACTCTATGTTGTCTGAAATATGTGTTTTGAATCTCTGGAATTTATTTTTATAGATATGTATTTTTTACTAAATAAGGAAGAGGCATATTGTTCACTTCAATCGCTTCAAATATTTTTACTTAATAATTTACTTAATAGTTTAAGCATGTTTGCATAGTAAAACTAATCGGCCTTGACATTCAGTTTTATAGCTTAACTTCTCTTCTTGGAATTAACAGTGTTTTACTGAGTCATTTTACATTGTTGTTCCAAATGATAGTGTTCTTGCCAATGTTGCTAATGCTGGACTGAGCCATTTTTGACAGCTCTGGCCTAATAAAAAATAAATAAAAAATAAAACAACTTTATTGTAAATGACTTAATATCCTTGTTTGCCCATGCTCAGATATTCTTATTTGGTAAACTTTGTTGCAAAAAACAATCCATTGTACATTTTGGAAATTTACAAGTGTGCAGATGGTGTGCAAATGAATTAAACAGTAATTGTCTGATGAAGCCTTGCAACACATGCACAGAGCATTTGGCTTAGTATGTTGATAGGGCTACATGGACAAAACATTTGCTACGTTCTATCTTTTCTCACCACTACAATGTAATGTGTGTGTGGCATGCTTGCATGCGTGTATGTGTGGCTATGTGCATGTGTGGCTGTGAGCCACTCTACCACATGTGAGCATGTTTTATTGGTCTGGCGGGAGTTAAGGTTAATGCAATAAAACAACCTTCCCCGTGCCCAACGTCTGCCTTAAGACAGGATTTAAGACCAGAAAGTAGTTTGAAAAAGTAGGAGAGTGAAGAGTGAAGTGCAAACGGTGCAATGCACATGAAAAATGTTCAGGTGGGTAGTTATGCTGCTAGAAAGCATCTCTTAAATCCCTGGGCCATTGACAATCCCACTGCCTAGGAATAGTTAGTTGTTATGTGTAAACCTCCATTTAAACTCCATTTATAAGGCACATGAGATGACTGACTTGCATCACCTCGGAGGCCGAGGGTATTTTTAGCAGGCTGGCAAGACACATTTTGTGACTGTTAACACATATTCCAGCTGCTTCCAGACTTACGTATCCAAGCATGTGGACACACCCCTTCAAACAACCATTTAAACACAGATGCTTGCCAGTTCCTTCCCGAATGAAGTTTATGTATTTGTTTGTGCATTCCATTCTTTGGGCCCCCCACACACCATCCTTAACACTTGCATTGCTTTGGCAGTGGGTCTGGCAGTATGAGGAAACTTTGCACAATTGCTTTGATGTTTATACTATTATGGATGTTGTCCAGATCAGATCAGCAGCATTAGAAGCTTGAGTTGATCACTGTATTGTTTAATATATTGGTATAGACTGTACAAAGCCCGACCAATTTTTAAAAATTGCAATATTTCAAATTGCAATTTTACAATAAACATCACTCAGCCCTAATTTAAAGCAGTGAAGTAAATGACAAAAGTACTCTACGCCAATGAAGGAATATGACCATTCATCTATTCTGGGAAAGCATTAGGTGTGTTTTATTGTGTATGTAAGAACAATTCACCTACACATGAGTAGGCAGTCCTCCTTCAATGAAGTCAAACCTTATCATCCTCGCTGCTTCTTATTGTAAGGCTCCCTTTTCTAAATCGGTCTAAGTACTGCTGATGAATATTACTTAGTCCTGTTGGACGCCCTACATGGTAGAATGACTCATCCCTCTAGACAAAGCAGCATATATACAGTACATTGGTTACTATACTCAGTCCAAGAGACAATAAACTCTGTCTCTCTGGCTAATTGAGGACCACTTAATAATACTGGCCAGAGGCTTTTAAGCCAATGAGATGTCATTGATTCTACTTCTTGGTTTAAAGCACACGCCTCTTCATTCTCTTGACCGCACTGTCTCTGCTGGTGGCTTTAATAGCCCACTGGAGACACTCATCATCGCTGCCAACTGTGCGCACGTGCATTCACCTCCATGAGCTAGTGGAATGTTCTACATTAACTGTCAGCCCTCCTGGCAATAACTCACTCATCACACCATTTTCTTTCATCACACCTCTCTCTTCTCACCCACCGTTTTCCCATGTTGTCCGTTACTCTGAAGTTCCCTGCTCCATAATTCTTTTCACCTTTTTTCACCCCGCAATCATTCAACTGAACTGAGGGCATTCCTCATTTCAAATTGAGGGCATCACTTTGGAAAAAAAGTTTTCACTTTGAATATCTTATTTAAGTGTAAGCCTTTAACTGAGCAGGTGTCTATTGGTGGTTTATGGAAAACACCCTGCAGCTCCACCCATGTTGTTTTACGTATTCCTAGCTTAACAGGTGTGTGTCTGTTTGCTCTATCCTCTTCACAGGTGGACAAGGTGTGTGGCCTGTCTACTGGGGAACCTACAAGCATGCAGCCTACAAGCCCAGAGGTCACAACCTCTACCGTGACCTCATCTTCTCTTCCTCCATCTGCTGCCCCCTCCCAACCTCTACCAGAGCAGTGGCTGGGGCAGTTAGCCCACTTGAGGAGGTAAGACAAAGCAATGGACTGAACTGTGCTATTCAGTCTGATTGGAATGTTTACTACTGCCTGTTAGGAATCAAAATGCCCTTTTTTTCTGTCAAGTTATTTTTCATTTGGCTTACCGATCAGTTATACTGCTAGCTGGTCGACTAAATGGACAGTACATTTAAATCAGATGAAAACTGTTCAGGCCTGTATGGCATAGCCTGAAGGGCTGGCCGATGTCTATTCACAGCTGCCATCTCTTTTCGCTTTCTTCATAAGGGTAGTTGAACACAAAACACCCACCCACCCACACATAGTATGTAAATGTAGTGCCTGGCACTGAAGTCCATGCCCTCCACCTGGCCTCCGAGGCAGCCATCCCATGCCCACAGCAGCTGGGGGGCGATGTGCCAGGAGAGGAGGAGTGTGGGTAAGATTAATCTTGACGGACCAACAATTTCCTGTTTACCCAGACAGCCATACCACCAACTCTGCACACCAGCCGGCCTTGGCTTAAATAGCACCACACGGAAACACACACACATGCAGTGTTGTCTGCCTGACCGTGTCCCAAACCATGAATCTCTGCACTGATGCCAGCCTAGCTGACAGGTCTGGCCTGGCACTGCCACCACCATTCATGGCAACACAATCCAGCTCCCTGCCTGCTGCCAGCCCTGACCAGAGCCCATGTGAGCGCTGACCACTTCAGAGAAATGGCAGCACACCACTGTAGTAAAAGGGAAACTAGTCCACTGCAGAAAAATATGAAATGGGATACAGTAAAGCAACATTTATGTTTCTTTTAATTGCGGAAAAATATGAATGTAGAAGCTCAGCAGAACGTTTTTTGGTGTTCCTGTGAATATGTAACTATTTGCACATATGTTTGTATGTTTGTTTACTGACATTACACAGCAGTAGTTGTTTTAATTGTTGGTGTGGTGTGGGGAGAAATGGTTATGGATTCATGTGTGGTGTGGCTAGTCTCTGCATGTGCATGATTAATCACTCTCTTCCAGGGTCAACTGACTATCTTTTCTCCCTCCTCCCCATGTGTGTTGTCTTGTCATCCTTTTTGTTGCTTTTTTCTTTCTCTCACGCCCCCCCTTTCCCATCACCGCATCCTCCTTGCTTGCAACAATCTCCTCTGGACTCCAACTCCCATCATTTCCAGCCCGTTCCCCCTGAAACCCTCCAAGAACAATAAACATAGTCTGAGAACACTCTCTAGGTAAGCATGAACCCAAGGGACTTATTTCTCACTCTCTCACACACTTTTTCTAGCAATGACAGCTCATATTGTGACTTGTATAGATACTTATATAGATCTTTTAGATCTCTTACAAAACCATCCGGATTCCATGTGCAATTCCCGACACTGACTGACTCAGCACATAACCTCTTATGACCCCCGGTGTTTTTGCTATGCTTCATGGGTGGCAACAATGTATTATGCCATTGTTTTGCTCGAGATGACAGTGTCTGTATCAATAACATATGTTAGAAGATATGATGAAGCAAGCAATTTACCGCACAGCATAATTGAGAAAAATGTGCTGACTTAGTAAAGTGGTCACATTGAAAGCCACTCATTTTCTGCCACCATCAATATTGTCACATGTATTTTTCACATGCATGTGTTGTTGAATGGAATGCTGAGACTGTTTATTGTTGGTGGTATGGTACCAAAGTACTGAGAAGTGTGTCCACCAACCACACCAGATATATGGCCACAGTCACACAAGGCATTTCCTCAATTGTATGTTTCTAATGTGAAATATATGTGGTATGTATTAAAAACGCTGCTTTGTATGTCCTTTCCCCATATGTCTTGTTTTTCCCTAGGGAGTTCTTGGTGTACCTGCAGCGCTACAAGTCTTTCTTTGCAGCGTTACCAGAGATGCTGTGCGAAGGGGAGAATGTAGTAGACGACTCCATGTGCTGGAGCGGAGATGAGGTGGTGGAGAGGTAAGAGAAATATGTTCAGTCCCTTAACCCCTCCATTCACTATGAACCTGAGATTGTGCAAAGTAAAGACTTGACAAATTAGAGATGAGACGTGCATTCCATCCTGGATAATCACATTATTGATGAAACTTAGTGTGACTTACCTTCGATTTTTTTTTTTATTGAAATTGTAAGATTTATATCATCCACTTCATCCACTTTTCTTCTTCTGTACAGACAGACCGTTGCTATGAGTATAAGTATAACAGACTGTTGCTATGACTGTTGCTATGTATAACAGACTGCTTATGGACAGAGTTTTGATTACAAACTCTGGCAGACTATTTCTAAATCAATAAAATCTTTTTAAAATCAATATTCATGGTCATATGGAGCTCTTAACGCTGATCAGCGGATCAAAGGCAGAGAGAGGGTGGAGGAAACGGAGAGCGCCAGCAGCTCTTTTGGTAACAGTGCAGACAGAGATTATGTAGCTCCGTGGTTAGCTCAGTGCCATGCTAATCATTGGTAAAGTTAACCATCCCAAAAGGCAGGTAACCTCTGTATGATTACCCATGTAATAAGTAGGATAATGAAGAGCCAGCTGCTCATTATTGCAAAATTAATAACCGGCTTGCTCTACATTATCCTTTACATATGTCCAAAATCCATTGTTCTTTTCAGATTTAATAAGAGCAGCCAACGTAGATTCACGTCGATTGGTATATTTGTATTTAATCTCCTTCTGTTGTGAGATCAGTTTGTTCTTTGTGATTAGGCAATGTTTTGTTGCACTACTTTGCCAAGGCCAGTTGTTGCATAAACACATTTTTTTGGCAGCACTTATGATATGAGAACTTTTCATTTTCAGTAAATGCTGGCTTGAACTGTATGCATCCTCTCAAACGTGTCATCAGGTTTCACCTGAGGTTCATTAACTTTAATACCTTGCATTGTAAAGTATGAGTTTTGAATACATACAGATTTTCAGAAAAAGAAACTAAAGTAGTATAATGTCAGTCTGTTAGTCAGCGTGGCTGGCTGTTATTAATCAATGTGGATATAAGGAAGTCATTAAATCCATTGCCACATTGAGTGAATGCAGGCAGAACAAATAGTTGCTATGCTCTCCCCTCTTTTTTCTACTTCATTCTGTTTTTCTTATATTTACAAGTTTTTTTGATTTTCTGCTGATTTATAGGTGTGTCCCTGGAACCCTTTTCCTGGTTAGGTGCATCTCTGGACTAAAGTGTGTGTCAACAGTGTGTGTGTGTGTGTGTGTGTGTTTGTGCATGGTTATGTTCTTTCTCAGTCAGCATGAGAAGAACAGAGAATTGATGCAGATGATTGAGCCAGTGCGAGTCTGTAACTGATTCCGCCTGCTGGATCTGGATTTGTTTCTTAAACCCTTTAGAAACTCAGTCCACAATTATGACAAGGTTATGCTCTCCTTCTGCGGTGGCCCTAAAGTGGCTCCTATTACCATGGCAACCTCAGCTCTTGGCACTGCCAGTATTTGCTTTGACAGAGAAAAACAGAGGTCCGGGGACACCACTTTCCAAATGATCCACCCCGAGTGTTTGTCAGATTATTTGGCCTGTTTCCGTTTTGCTTGATTAAGCCATACATTATGCATTACATGAGTACATGGGAAAACATTAGGCACATGCACATATGTCTCTGATTCTGAAAAGAACCCTTTTATTATCCTTAGTGGTGGGCAAAAGCATTTTTTGGAGATTTTCATGAAGAAGTTTGGCTTTAATTCATTTATAAATAGTAAGCTTTCAATAGGGCATTCTCTCTTCTCTTGTCTTTATGACCTGGCCCGGTACTCTCCTACTCTTCCCCACTGCAGAGGAGCTGCCAGTATCTGAGACATGTTAAGCAGACCACCCATTCATCAGGGCCTGTCAAAGTGTGTCTGCACAAAAACTACAGTAGGCAGCCAACGTGTATGTGCAAGGTCCATGATCAGGACCATATGAGCGAGTAAACACAGGGCGTGGTGACCATTCAGCACCTAAAACACAAGAAATACCGATCTCGTCAAGCTTCTTTGTCTGTATTTTGTCTGTATGTACTCTGTTTGTGTGTAAGTGAGTGTTTGTTACTTTTATAACCTTGGGCAGTGGTTTTTCAAGATCAGTGCTAATGGGTTATAACAGTGTGTTATCACACACTCGCTGGTGAAAGCCATGCCTTTGCTTGTGGTGTCAAGTGCTTGTGGCTATTCAGCAAACCTCTTCCACTGGACCTGACTCTGTTGGCATATATTAGAGAGAGAGGGACAGGACGGGGCATGAAAAGGCTTGACGTTTTGGTGCCGTGGTGCCCCTGTGCCTCCCTTTACCCCTGATGAGGGAAGTATGATGGAGTGATGTGGGGGAGGAGGGCCTTGGCAGCATAAAGACCCATTGTGGAGTCAGTGGAGTGGGGCACAGCCCTGCCGTGGGGACCCCCAAAGCCTGGAGGGGGAACAAAGACCCTCCTATGAGGCTGCATGGGAAAGACTCGGACATCGCTGCCACTCCTACTGCCACTGGCCGCACCATGCCTGGGAAAGTTACATGAGAACAGCAAAGGAGATGAGAGAAGGGCAGATAGTGAAAAAATATGAGAAGAGATGAGAAAAAGTGTGTGATGAAGACACCAATAGTATTGCCAAAAATGGACATGCTGCTGTGGTGTTAGTCCATGTCATAGTCTGACTTCCTGTGCGGTGGGCACACTAAGCCACTTGATGGGTTTTCCCCACATACAGAAGGATGTAGACACACAAACGCACGCACACTCACATATCAATCCACACAGGATCCATATGCTAGTCAACAGCTGGAGGGGTTCTTCATTCAGACACAATCATATTGTGCTCAGGCAAGAAGACACAAATTCACATGTGAGAACACACACACACACACACACACACACTTGCATGTTGTAATACTTCAAAGTACATCAAAGGCATTGGGGATTGAAATCCCTTGATCTTTTCATTCAGCATCCGATGACAGAGGGGTGAGTGGGGGCCAAGCAGTTGTACTTACAACTAAAAAACTGTGTTGGCGTGTGTTTAACATCTCCAAACTTTTACAGTATCACACGTGTGAATACTTTGCACCCACTTTTCCGAAAAGATCGGATCAACCAAAATTACCACATTCTTTATTTAGATTAGCCAGTTACTATTTAGCTATTGTACTGTAGTAGTCACAAAGAAGTCATTGCCATCATTCTTAACAATAATTATTCTAAATACCATCATTGTTTATCTTTTGACACATACTGGGAGACAGTGTGTACAAGTTATGAAACAATGATGCAGGCTATATCCACTGTTATGGCATCATAAAGATCTTTATTAGCCCCATTTACTAAAAAAACATCACCTCACGATAAAATATCATCACAATACTTATGTCACAATACAATATTATTGTGATTTTTAAACATATTGCGATATTCTGCAATATAATGCAATTTATTACCTTTTTTCCAACTTCTAATTTTTTCCAATTTCAAAATATGTCCCCAAAAGGAAATTTTACCAACATCTGTTTAATTTAAAAAGATACATTTCTCAATTTGTTCATCTCACTTCAGTTTTATTGCTGCAAAATGGGATTGTCAAGCAGGTAAACTGACCAACACATATAAAATAAAAGATTGATACTTGGAGCCTGTGTATTGATACAGTATTGCTACTGAAATTTTTGCGATACTATACGATTTTTTTCCCCACCCCTAGAAGTAACCTTAATGAGGTGTATTCTATCCTTTGTTGGGCTCATTGCATGGGTGGAAACTGGTCTCAGTTCAAAAAATGTAAAAATGCATGTCTCCTTCAAAATCAATCCAAGGCACTCTGTAGGATTTGTGCAAAATTAAAATGCCTTTATTTTACATGGCAATACATTTTAGAAGGTAGTAACTCCTAGACATGCATTTCTACATTTTTTTAATTGAAACCAATTTCCACCCATACAATGAGCCCTTCACAGGATGGAATAAACACAGTACACCCGGAATGTCCAAACAGCACCTGTATGTGAATACCAGAAAGACCCAGCAGCGCTTCCACTCCTTTGTCTGCCTCGATAATCAGTCAGTAACAAAACCCGTCTGACCATTACCAATCTGATTGAGATTGTTGATGCCGGTGGTCAGGAACACGGTGGGTATATGTTGGCATCGTTCTCAGCATCCTGAAAGCAAAGCGCCATAGATAAACCTAATGGCATTGAATGAGAAATGGTGATCAGTGATTGGTTCCTGTGTTAAATAGTAAGACAAGGGCTAACTTTAAGGTAAAGCCAGACTGAACACAGCAAGCTAGGCATAGCCACCTCCATCCATTATTATTATTATTTCTTTTTTTCCTGAGTAGCAGCAAATCAGGAGGTCATGGTTCAAACAAGTAAATTGGAATCTGTTGTCACTCCCCGATGTAAATTGAGTGCAGATTTGAGTCGCGCATGCTCAGATTTAAAAGGTTTACGGCATAACATGTCATTCTGAAATTTGTGGAATCCATGAAATAATAAAGTTTTCTCATTACAAACAATAACAGAAGATGGAAATCATTTAAAAAACGTTTAAGCTGTCTATGATTGTTTGATTGCTAACGTTAGCTCAAAACACCATTCAAGTGACAGCCTTTGTTGTGTTTGATTGCTAGCTTGTAGCTAAGCTAGCAGTCTTTTCAAAAACGTCATTTCAAAAACGTTATCTATTGTTGTTTGGTTGCTAATGTTAGCTTAAAACACTGTTCAACTGACAACCCTTGTTGTGTTTGATGCTAACTTGTAGCCAGCAGTAAACAAACTTCGTTATGTAGATCCTTTTTTATTGTATTGACATTACAGAAGTCTCTCGTTAGCATCTTGTAGGCTACTTGTTGCAAAGTGATGTAAGCATGACTCAAATCTGCACTCGACTCACACCAGGGAAGGACACCTGGAAAGAGTGAAAAATTATGGTGGGTATTCCAATTACAGATACGATGTCTTGTAGCCAATGTTGTTTACAGCATATCATGTTATAACTGAAATTGGAATTATTTCTGATGCAGCTCATGCAGGGATTTGTTTCACCAATGAAAATTTAGTGCAGCAACCATGGAAGCAAACAGTATACATCATTTGGATTAAAAAATGATGGTTCTACCCTAAAGCAGGATTATGTGTGGCAGACTTTCCACATACGGACCTGCTGTAGCCTTGGACTTACTTGATTAAATGATGTCAACCAGGGGTGAGTTTCCATTTACATCCTAAACTGATGATGAAAAAAGTAAACGTCTTCCTGTTTGAACAGCCTAACTCTGTATACACTGCATGTGTTAGGAGATGATTTAGATGGACTTTGGCACTTCATCAGCATTTTCTGACCTACAAACTATTTTGGGATTCATTTTGTGTTGAGTTGATTTACACACTGTCTAATGGCAGAGTGCATGTCTTATAGGGAGGAAAAGAAACCATCTTCTTCTAGCTAAGTGAGTCAGCAGTCAGAGATCATAATGCTTACTGTTTTTGAAAGCTCACTACTGTGCCTCTCTGTAGTGACCTGTCAGAAAATACAGCATTTTAGCTCCTCAATAGCACCGGAGCCTGAACATTGTATTATTTCCTACAGTATTTAAAGCTTATTCATTCAAAGTAATTCAACACTGAAGTCCCATGGTGCAAGTGTGTGTCATATTGCGGTCAAATTGCTATAGGGATGAGATTTAAACATTAGTTGGTGTACTGTGTTTTCTTCAGTAAGAATGGAGACATAATAACTCATTACTTTATTATTATTCTTTGGGGATGAATTTAAAGTTTTGGATTAGCTCAAGGGGACGGACCACAGACAATACAGCAGTGTGAGTGCTTCTGAATGCCTTGCATTTTTATAAGGTTATGACAATCCATTTGTTTATCATTTTGACATCTGGAATCCATTCTGTTATTGCAGGGAAAGTGCTGCACCGGGCAAAGCCTGCTCCCCTCTCATTTGCTTTTCTCCTTTTTCTAGTCCCATCAAGTCATAGTTGGTTTTTTTCCCTCTCCTCTGCTGTCTCTGTGTCGGTCTCTCGGGTCAGAGGAGCTCAGTTCAAAAAATGCAAGAGAATTGGATAATGAAACCTTAGCAGAGGGGACTATAAATTAATTACTATATGCGGAGGAAGGACATCCCCTGCTCTGTGTGTGATCTGTGTATGTGTGAGCAGAAGTCAGTTCCGTCCGGGAAACTATGCCTATTTTCAAAATTCATACATGTTGTGCATGTTCATACATGTTATTCCTATGGTCTAAGACAGTCGAAAAATAGTAGTAAACATAAAAACAAAATCAAGTATAAACTCTGGAACTGCTCCATAGACAATGAATTGGAAAATCTGTTATGGATGATCCTGAAGAACCAAAGGGAATGCTCAGAGTATATGGGTACATGTTCCATTTCAGAACTGAGAACAATCAACTTTTCCTGGGTCCACAAAGTCGGTTTGTGAAATACTTCTGTGGTTTCTGAATTTGTGAGAGAGTAGCCCATGTTCACAAATGATTGAACATAGGCCAAGGAAATAACATATTGGAATCCTTACAGTAATTTAGGTGGTGTTCCCTTTTTTATGTATTCATTTTTTAATTTAAACATAGAGACAGACATGATGGAGTGGTGGCACAGTAGAGTCATGAGAACAGTTGACATCAGAGAAATAATAAAGAGTTATGGAAATAAAGACTTCATATTCCTTTCTTTTTTCCTCTTGCCTTGCCCTTTCACCTCTGCCATTTGCGTTTGGCATCTCTTCCTCTGTCCCTCCCAAAATCCCTTTTTTCTATTTTTCCTTAGCTCCGATTCAGTGGCCCATCCCTTTCCCATAACCCTGGGCTGTTGCGTGGGACCTAAGCATGACCTGTGCTATATGATTACATTGCTAAGACTTTGGGCCTGCATCCTTAGTGTGTGTGTGTGTGTGTGTTGTGTGTGTGTGTGTGTGTGTGTGTGTGTGAGATGGTGTGTGTGTGTGTGTGTGTGTGTGTGAGAGCGAGAGAGAGAAAACAACAGCAATCATATTGCAGTAACTGTGAGTTATTTATTCCCTCTGCTGAAATGCTTGGATTGAGAGAGTTTGGAGTTATGGTATTTCTAAATCTCTAGCTGTTGACAAGAAAATATGGGGGGGGAGTGTTGTGTAGATAGTGTATAAACAAATGTGATTTTCTTGGCCTCACTCTTCAATTATTTGCCAATTTGGGACTTAACATGCCTATTACCAACGAGTGTTTGTGTTTCGGCCTCCTCAAGTTTAGTTTTATGGTGTGCCTTGTGGACGTTGTATGTTCGGGAAGATCCCCTCCCTTCAGTCTCCTCTTCATCACTTTTATAGAGGAGACACAGTTTGTCAGCCTCTCCCATCTGTTGTGTGTCCAGCCTGTAGAGTGGGTTGAACCAATATAATTAAAATGCCACAATAGACTGGCATGTTTTACTGGAGTTGTTCCTACTGTGCGAGGTAGGCATAGTGTACCAACTAACCTCTGTGCTTGCCCATTGGCAAGGCATCAAACTCATAGCGGGAGAGGATGACGAGAAATACAGTAGAGGGGTAGCTGGGGAGGGGGAAAGGAAGTGTGGATGAGAAAACAAGCATATAAGGAAAGACGAATGAAACAAATGAAAATAAATGAGGGATGTAGGTCAGTAGCAGCAGGAAGCAGTGGCTTTAGGAGAGCCCTCGGCCTTTGTGGCTTAATTGCCTCTATGAGCCTGTTTAAAGTCCTCACTGTTGCGTGTCTGGGTGCCGGCCAATAGTGGTCTGCGTGTGTTTGAGAGGGTTGTGTTAGCCTCTCTAACATTTCTGTATCGCAGCTTGGACCCACATTTGTGACGCAGCACAACAGCGAAACAATGGACAAAATCCTAAAAAATGCGTCCTCCTTGATGATTATTATTGACTGATTATATGCAATTGCGCACACAAACACCACACCACCAAAATATTACGTAAAAAGGAACAGTCAACTATGAATTTTAAAGGCAATTTCATGTTGTGTCATCAAATTGCTCTTGGAAGATGCCACGACTATGCAATGAAGTGCTCTTTGTTTCTCGGCACACGTTCTGGGATGCTTATCACTTATCATCATGTCGCAATGCTAGAGCTGTCTCTGCCTGTGTCTCGTTACTTACTGGAATTTGTATTTGAATCGGAATTTCAGTTTAATTTCTACTTTTTCACACAAGTAGTGAAGTGTAGACTTCAAACAAAGAAGAACGTAGTTCTCAGCTAACACATCCCATGGTATGTAAAGGCTTCATATCTCTGACTCTTACCATATCAATAACAAAGACTAACTGACTCACTCAGTTCAAAGTGATTTTCAATACTCTTCAAAGGAAGAGAAAATCCACCTTCAAACCTCTGCTTTGATCTGAACACGCAGCTTGTACTGTAGCCGTAGTGACACTGGATTATGGCCTCATAGACCATCACACTATTTCTGTGTGCCACAGACAAGCACACGCACTCTATACACAACACATTCACACATCCAACACACATCAACACTCAAACAGTATGATCACATCTGACTTACAAAGCCGGAGCGCTCTGTGTTGTGACTATTTTTACACTGAAGCTGTTGTCCTTTTTCCTGGGGGATACAGCAGACTTTACAAATGTCAGTAAGAGCCTGATTGAGTGTATGTTTTTTTCTGAATTTGAGCTGAATTTTGTGTGGTGCAATGTATACCTGAACGTCTAAATATGGGGCCCACTGCAAGCATCGGCAAGATTCCCTGTAGAGTTTTAGTGTGAATGTGCGTCCTAGTTAAAGTTTTTCAGTGTGTGGTATTTACCATCGGAGTGAGATTCTGGTTTGAATCCAATTGCAAGTTTAAGCGTTAGTCCAAGTTGTTGTCCAACCCAATTGATAAGTATGTGTGTTGAATGACAGGCACGGGAGGAGACAGGAAAAGCTAACAAAACCAACTCTGTACAAACAACAAAAGTACAGTAGACTACTGTGGAGGGTGTTGTGAGTGTGCCTATGATCTGTGCTCAGTGTGTGTATGTGGTAACCTGAAACCACAGGGAAAACGTTCCTAGAATTCCGGGTGGGTTTGGTGTCGTGGCTCACTGGAGCCCCCTGAGTGGTTCTGGGAATGCAGCCTCCGCACGGAGGAGCTTGAGAATGAAGGGAAAGGGCCCCTGTATGTTTGAGCCAGTGCAGCTAAGCATCTCAACACAATAAGTACAAGTTTGTTTCCTGTTCTGTGGGTGAACTGACAAAGCATGAATGCATATTATAAAAGGCACCAGATTAGTACAAGACCATAATCCAATAATGTATGGGATATGTAGGCCTGCATTATGCAGTGTGTGTGTGTGTGTATATTTGCGGCAGAGAGGGACAGAGAGAGAAGGACAAGCATTACTTGGACAAGTTGGAAAGTATTTGTTATTTAACAGTAAAAAATATATATGGTGCCATTCTCAGTTTACTTTTCATTCGCAAAGATGATGATGAGCACCACAGCATGCCAATAAATAAATAAAGCAATCAAATGTATTGCTGTACATGAAAGGCAATAGGAAGAAGAGGGCAGTAGTTCATATTTGGAAAGTGTTCGTGACTTAAACAAACTTCATACTTGAACTACAAAATAATGATGAAACAATTAGAGCAGGGAAGTGCTAACCATTTGGATAGAAATTTCTTGAATGTGATGACAAGGCAACAAACTCAAGTACCACCTACTGTGTATTTTTATACATTTAAGAATGTGAGGTTCCTATAGCTTCGAACTATCACCAGCTCCATTTGGAATCCCTTTAGATGAGAAGCCTGGCAAAATTACAAATACTTTGTAATTTATTGGAACAGTATAGGACTTTAGGACATAAAAAGCCTGAAAAGGACTAATCTTATAAAAAAGTGGTACTGCCAATGACTCTTCACTCTAGGGACACATTTGATCATCTATGTTCCAGCCTCTAAACCCAAACCCGGACATCTCAGGATCAGCTTACTGACTGATTTATAATGATGTGTCCACTTTCCAACCTGTGGCTGATTGACAGATAAGCCTGATCATGACAAACATGATAGTAACGACTGGGACTTCGGCCAAGAAAGCCATTTTGGCCATGTGTTTGTCAATGCTGCCAGCTGCCTGACTTCATTTGGATAACAGTTCGCTAACCTTTGGCCTTCTTCTCTCTGCCTTCAGTGCAGTCACTCTCTCACTCTGTGACATTAACAGAAGTTTGCACAACATTGCAATAAGTAATCCTATATATGGCTTCTAGGTGTCGTTGGAGAGGCCTCCATATCTCCCTTTCTACCATATGCTATATAATGTCCATGTAACTAAGGGCCTGGGGACCATTTCTGCTTGTGTGTGGACGGTTTGCTGATATTCTGATTGCATATAAGCTAAATAAATGTACAGCGTGGTTGTCTGTGTGTGTGCGTGCATGTGTTCATGGCAAAGGATGGGTGTGAGTTGTGCTCCCACGTGCCCTTTGCAGCAGCAGAGAGTCTGATCCCTGACCCCTTCACTCAACACCCTCGCAAGCCTTCTCCACTCTCTATGCGGGTATGTCTGAGTATGTGGATGCCTGTGTATGTTTGTTGCCTTGAGTGAAATATACTTTGTGTTTGAGTTGAAACTGGACTGTTTCCACTACGCGCTCTTTGCTTACAAAGACAGCATATACAGTGCAGTCCAGATGTGCCTCCATCTTTCTGTTTCTGTCCATGTTTATGGTACACGTCGTACACACTGAGCCATTCTGTGATTGCAAAACCAGCCAGAACATACAGATTTGGTGTAAGTACACTACATAAACTCATGCTATATAGTTTATATATAATTTTTATCCATGGTGAACCCCTCGACAGGTTTTTAGTTTACGTTGAAGCCGTCAACCTTAAGCACTAGATCATGGCATTCTGGCCCAGATCAGACAGACAGACAGACAGACAAACAGGTGGTCGTACCACACCAGAGGACCATGGTCCACTCCACCCGTCTGTGCTCCGGGGTATAGTTTACTCCCCTGGCTCTGCCCCTGCCTGCCCTTGTCTGCCTTCCACACGCCAACTGCCTCTTCAGCTCCCCCCAGACCTCTAACCTCAGTTATCCATGCCCTCCTCGGCATGTGGGCATGTGGCTGCAAGGGGAGAGGGATCCATCGCTCTAGGTCTTGTAACTTTCTTTCTTTCTTTCTTTCTTTCTTTCTTTCTTTCTTTTGTCCCATCTCACTTTCTCTTTGTCATACATTCCGTCTAATACTCTTACTTTGGTGTCTGTAGTGCTTTCTTTATGTTTTGTAAGCAAATTTGAGTTAGGGTGCAGTCTCTTTTTGTCTTCCCTTCTCTTTATTTTATGTACATCCTTTATCCCTTTGTTCTTAAAACATTCACACAATATCCTTGAAATCAGTCCATTTTATGGTGAAACGTTGTGGAATTGAAATTGGCCAATGCTGCCACCTACTGGGAAGTCCATTTTATTAAAGTAGGTAAATGCTTAATCAATTTACACAAGAAGTTATGAGGTTATAAAATTGAGAAATTAGTGAAATTCTGTGAAATTGATCGTTAACATTTAAAGAAGACTAGAGCAAACTGTCTGTAATGGTGTTGGATGGAAATCTGTAAATTGTAATGGCTTGTTTGTGCTATAGTTATAAAGGTGCTGTAGATTTGGTAATTCTCAAACATGGAACGCTAAATTCATGCTGGGGAAAAAGATAAGTAGACACTTGATGATAGCATTATATCACTACTATATATACAGCAAGACAGGCCCAGGCAGCCTCTTTTGGCCTTGGATCTTAAAAAGTTAACCATTACAAGTTTCAAATTAATACCCAGGGCAGTTGTGCAATCAAATTAAATTTAGCTCTAGCAACCACAATTATTGTAGAGAGTGGTAGAACATTTCACATCCTCTTCTAACTTGTGACATTTTTTCATTTATATTTATATTAACAAACACAGAATACACTATTTGTGCATGTCTGTGAGGACTACAGCAAGGAGAACGTGAGTGTGTGGTGGCATATGCAGATGAGAAAAATTTGTCAGGAAATTTATGCTTATCTGCATGTGATGTGCGGGTGTGGGCAAGGCGGACATGACTTGATCTTGTTCCTCCAATCTAATGGAGCTGCATAGTCTTTTCCCAGAAGTCTGTGTGGTCTGTTGAGTCAGCCTGCAGTACGTCTGTTGCTGGAGGTGGGGAACAGTTACACCCAGTGACAGTCACAGTCGGGACAGTCAGGCCTGGGAACGTCCTCAAAGCAAACCACAGGCCAATTACAGCTGTAAACTATGTAAGGGCCACCTATTAAAGCTCGGATATAAACCTTTAGGCGCTATAGCCATATTGTATGTTTCTTTCTCTGTCTCTAGCATTAGAGTCAGACAAATTGAAGCTCGTAATTTTGTAATTGGTTTAACTTTCATGTAACCAAGCAGTCACGTTGATTTGTAGTTGTGGAGGGGCAGCGTGGGTAGCGGCTCTCCCTCACTTCCTGTGATTAAAGTGTATTAATTACCTGAAGATTAAGGTTGTGAATTACAATTTCAGTGGTTTCATTTTCATGACTTGGTGTAGTGGAGGCTCAGCATATCTGCAAAGTCACAATAAACTTCAGATAATGGACATCGCCATCTTTTGAAAAAAGTGGTGCTCATAAGTTTATGAACCCATGCTAAAGTTGACTAAAAAGAGAAATAAAAAATCATCTTTTTAGAAATTAATTTGAACTAGAAAATTAGGAAAAATCCAACCTTTAAGGACACCTAATTTCTTTGTGAATAAATAATGTATAAATAAATATATGTTCTTCCTTAAAATAGAGGGGGCATAAGTATACACCCCTATGTTAAATTCCCATAGAGGCAGGCAGATTTTTATTTTTAAAGGCCAGTTATTTCATGGATCCAGGATACTATGCATCCTGATAAAGTTCCCTCGGCCTTTGGAATTAAAATAACCCCACATCATTACATACCCTTCATCTTACCTAGAGATTGGCATGGTTTTATTTCAGTTAGCCTAATAGCTGGTCTGATTTGCATTGAGAGATGATTTTATGGAAAGTACCCTATGCCAATCTCTAGGTAAGATGAAGGGTATGTGATGATGGGGGTTATTTTGATTCCAAAGGCCAAGGGAACTTTATTAGGATGCACAGTATCCTGGATCCATGAAATAACTGGCCTTTAAAAATAAAAATTTGCCTGCCTCTATGGGAATTTAACATAGGGGTGTGTATACTTATACCCCCTGTATTTTATGGAAGAACCTTTTTTTATTCACAATACATTATTCATTCACAAAGAAAATAGGTGTCCTTAAAGGTTGGATTTTTCCTAATTTTCTAATGAAGGCATTAAAATTAATTTCTAAAAAGATAATTTTTTATTTGTCTTTTTAGTCAACTTTAGCATGGGTTCATAAACTTATGAGCACCACTGTATCTTATTTTTTTTGTTTGGTGAACACAGCAATTTCTTATCACCAGCTGACATTCATTGGTCTTTACTGAATGACGTGAGATAGAAAGTTTAGCATTGCATCTTTTCCGTGAAAAATATTAGACCCCTGTCTGACTACACAACAGTTCTACGAATAGGTGTTTTAAGTGACTGGATTTGAATTGAGGTGAATGAGATTTAGTTGAATGAAACTGAATTGCTAAAAACACACCAGGTCGAAAGTCTGCAACGAGTTTCAATGCTACATGTGATGCGCAAAGATGATAAATCCAAGATTGTGATTATCAGGGAGGCTTAGTGATCGCAGCTTTTTTAGTTTGGAAGGTTTGTTTGAAACTAATATCCCAAAGATCCCTTTCGAGAGCCATATGTTGCATTTGAAGGCATTATCAGATTCTCAGCCCATTCCTAATACTCACACTCAGAATGTCCCTAACCCTAACCCATGGCTTTCAGTACACAATATTGGCCACATGGGTGCAGTGTGGAAGCATATTTTGCTTCCTTGTCAGACCAGCAACCAGTCTGAAGGTATTGATCATGTACTATATAATGAGGAAATGTAGTCCAATTACAGACATACATGTATTTGTTCTGCCTGAGGAAGTATCTTATCCTTTTATCATAATGTCAGTGTTTGGAGGCAGAACTAAGAACAGAGAGTACATGTTTGATCTGATGGCTCCATAGTTGGAGAGTATACACATTGCTGCAGCTTTTGATTAGCTAGTCAGGATTTGTTTACACTGCCACAGGGATGAGAGGAAGAGAGTAAGAGAGAGAGAGAGAAAAAATGTGAGGAAGGAAGCGGGTGCTAGAGCAGTTTGTTGGCAAGAGTAAGTCACTTACACCAAATTAATTCAGCTTTTTGCTGTTGCTGTGATTGTTAGATAAATCAATACTTGTTCATTAGCCTGGAGAAGCATTGAAATGAAACATGCTTGGCTGTGTGTAGGCCTATAATGGGCTAATGATGAGCCAAACTAGATATTGTCCAGATATTGTAGCCATCACCTAGCCTGCAGACAGAAATAGAAATAGACGGGTAGAGTAGCACCACTGATGAGTATCAAACGCCTCCTGGGTACAAGGTAATCACAGTGTGTGATTACCTCTAAGTGTATGCGCATGCTAAGTGAATTGCTATGTCTAGTCATAGATCATTTCCTCTATCTCTGTTCGTCTCTTTTATATGTCCCTGCCCTCCCTTGCTCAGTCTCTATTCCAGGGTCCCTGGCTCTTCTCAGGGTTGGCCCTGGTCACAATGACCTCGTGAGCATACCAAGACAGGACCAGACCTGGGCTGAGCCCACATGACTACATGTTGAGGTAGCTGGCCTCTGGGCTTGTTTGCTACCACAAACAGGGACTTCTGAATTTAAACTTTTAGGCTTGATATATTCAGAAGTGTAAGTCACCTTGGTTGGCAGTGCACACCCAAAACCAAATCTTCCAAAAACCTCCTAAATGAGAACACTTTTGAGCATTTTGGAAATCCCAATTCTTAAGAGATCTCCAGCCTGCTATTAGCAGTGGGCCACATCTCCACCAGACCGTGGTCTACTGGCTCATAGGACACTGGGGTCAGCTTTCATCTCCATCCACCCAACAATCTGATATAACGCATCCAGTCAACAGCTACCACGCTGGTTACACAGACAAACACAAAGACAAGCAAAGATTCAGACAGGCTGCTTTGCTTCACCATGTGGAGCTTTAGTCACTTTACAAAGAAGGAAATGTGCATGACACAATTTAAAGGTAATGACTGTGTATGAATGCTATATATCCCTCAGGATCAGGTAAAAGAGATATGTGTTGGAAATTGAAAACAGGATGGAGGAGAAATATTGATAGGATACTCAACCTGACCTTATAAAGCCCACATATGTGTATTTGATAGCTTTAAAAAAAGATATAGAAAACAAACATACAGCATTAAAGGGAGCCATTCATGAGTGCAGTAACACTTTTTATTGCACTGTAGAGGACAGGCTTTCAGTGCGTAATAGCCATGAGTAATTTGAGCCATTGGACCTTCAACCATATAGATGTTACAGTGCAACCACTCAATAAACCAGCCTGGTCTTGGTGAAATCACCCTGGGACCTCTTAAGAAGTGGCAAAGCAGTTGAGACCAACTTAGTGGTGTGTAATTCCAACCCAACCACACAGCCATAAACAGCCATATTTCACTAGTCCACAGCCACAAAGACAGATACGCAGCCAGCTCAGCACAGGTGTCGTGCCTCAGGTGAAGTCAAAGACAAAAACTGTAAAGATTCATTAACATAAACGTCCCGGAGAAATATGTTTCATCTCGGCTAAAATGACATAACCGTGCAGTTAGTGTAACTGGAGTTAGAAACAGCCTGTGGACTGTGTTTGAGTGTGGAGCACCATCATTTATAGTAAAAGGACATGTCCTCTGCACTTACTGCAATTACTCTAGGTCAGCGGCTCCCAAACTACGGAAGGGGGGGGGAAAGCGCCAAGGAGGTCACAAGATGATTAACAGGATATGAGATTAGAAAAACAAAACAAACAAAATGATTTCTTTTTTTCAGAACGTGTTCTATATTTTCTTTTTTTTTCTTTGAAGGAAAACATACGCTCCTGATATAATACTGTAAGTTCCATGCAATCTTTGACATCAGCATTCCCAATAAAAGAAGGCCACAGTTTGATGACCCAAGTTTGAATGAGTATATAGGCAAAACATGTTTAATGAGTTTAAAGTGTTCCACATTATCTCATCTGAGTCATGCAGAGATTAGTCATGCAGACTTCCCAAACATGTACAACAACAAGGAGCATCTAGTCAGTATGAAATCATCATGGTTTCCAACTAACTTCAAAGTGAGGGGGAGATGGCTGGGTTCAGATCTTGTTTGGAATTGCCAACATCACAGCTGTGCCTGTGCTACTTTGTGTTTCTGACCCTCGCTGACTCTGCCTACATAGTGTGACTAAAGAAGCTGGCCAGGCTGCAAAGAAGCATGTCAGAGGGCCCACTGGGCTACTGGCCAGGTCTACAAAATCACACGGCTCCCTTGACTATGCTCCACTTTCAGCAATGGAAATCAGAAATCCTATTTAAACTGTAACTTTGGTTTTCCTAGTGGTGGCACTAGTCGGCCTGGTTATCCGTCCACAGTGTTGTAATGTTTCTCAAAATCCATTAGGTCGCTGTCTCACTGGGACAATACTGGCCATAGAACTATTTATTTTCCAAATCCCCAAGCTGCCAGCTGGAACTAGGAAGAGGTGAGGTCAAAAGATAGGAGGAGACCGATAAAGAGAGGAAAAACCCTGAGCTGTTGTGAATAGAGAGTGAGTAAAATTAAGTCAAGAGTGCATGTGCCAGGTACTGCTGAGACTTCCAAGGCACTGCAGCTACTGGTGGCGTTCAGCGTGCTCATGTGGTAACCAGCTGGGTTACAAAAGACAGCAATGAGAACAATGAGAGGGAAAGCGGGATTTAATAGAGTTTGTGGTAGAGGGCAGAGAAATCCAGAGGAAGAAAAACGATGACTTGAACTGAAGACTTGGAGGACTCATGGAGATTGAAGGATGCAAAATGGTGGTGGGGAAAAACATAAGCATAGTTGACCTAGCCCTCGTCCCTGCAGATGCCCTCTCCTGATTTGCCTGCTGTTTCTTCTTGCACATTTTATGATCTGAGTATTTCCTCTCAGTTACAGTTGCCTTTGAAGCTCAGCAACCTCTAGTCACACATGCTTTTATTTCTTCACGTTTAGATTATTGCAGTGTACTGTACACTTGTTTAAACAAATCATCCTTGGACAAATTGCAAGTTGTACAGAATGCAGCGGCAAGACTTTTGTCTAAGACCAGCAGGAGATTGCACATTACTCTGGTGCTTAATGCTCTTCATTGGCTACCAATAGGTTTTAGAGTGCATTTTAAAATTTTAATCACTACTTACAGAGCCTTGCATGGTCAAGCTCCCGCTTACATCCAGGATCTATTGCACGCCCACACTTCTGGTTGCTCTGAGGTCTTCAGGCCAAGACCTTTTAATTGTCCCCAGAACACGTTTTAAAACCAGAGGTGATTGTGCCTTTTCTGTGGTGGCTCCAAGGCTCTGGAACTCTCTCCCTTTAGCTTTGAGAGCTTTTGATTCTGTGGAAACTTTTAAAAAACACCTGAAGATACATCTTTTTAGACAAGCTTTTAACTAGCAATATGGCTTAGTATTTTATGTGTTGCTGTTTTATTTTTTTTACTGTAAAGCACGTTGTGACCCTTCTTGTCTCTGAAAGGTGCTATATAAATAACGTTTACTTACTTACTTACTTACACTGCAGTTTGGACATGTTCTCTAAGCCAACGATTGTGCTTAATTTTGTATATAGCTCGATGTTTGGAATTTATCATTTTATTGTGTATATTGTTGGGAACCTACCACCATAAACTCAGACCTACCACAAGGGGTTGTGGTAAGTCTGAGTGTTCTGTGTGTGTATGGTCACATTGCAGTAGGGGCATAGGCTTGCAAAACATTTCTACTGTAATGTGTTTGCACATGCTCTTGTTGTGTGCACATGTCACGGTGATTAAATGTTTGCAAAGTGGCTTTTGACCAGTTGCCTGTTCATAAGCTTAGTGTTAGTACAGTGGATGGCTGCTAATGGCACCCAGTGTGTGAGAACATTCTGGCCTTTCAGAACAAAACCTCCTGCTCAGAGTATTTCAGCATGTCCAAGCCCTGCTCGTAAAGTCAGCTGGCTACAAGCGTCTACTCAACCCCTCCCCTGCCCTTACTACTGGCCTCACTCGTGACTTCGTGTCCTCTTGTTCCAGAAAGACAAAGTTGTAATGCTATATGTTACATATGACATTGGCTTGTTGTTATGATGAGTGGTATGTTTTCATCTTATGTAGGCTTATGTCACTTGATAAAATAGGTTAATATGTAAGTGTCTTTGGCAATTAGACTGCATCAATGTTATTTTTATAAGGGGTATAGATGCCATGGATGTACAGGAATATCCCCCCAATGGAGTGTACACACTGGTGGTGGTGAAGAAGGGATGAAGAAGGAGCCTGTAGATCTGGGTGGGAGTTTATGTGAAGAGGGCTTCTGATGATGAAGGAACCCTGGGGGTTGGGAATGATGTCAACAGGAGGTTAATGGAGTGGAGGAGGGTTGCATCAATTTTGCCTGAAATGACAACTGACAGCAACAGAGAGGAGAACAGATTTCAAGATTGAATGCAGCACCGCAATAGCTCACGGAGATCGTGGCAACACCTGGTTGGTTTCAAATGAAAAAGTGAATGACCAGAGTCAGCTGACTAGATTGGGAGAGAGAGTGAGAGAAAATGTCTTCCTGAATGAACTTACGCTAAGCCTCATTAGTTCATCTCCGCAGGTTAGACTCTATGTGTTGTTGTTTGGTGGAACAGACAAAGTGTAATTGTGACAACAATAAAAGCCTCAAAGATGACATCTTTAAAAACTACGGCTGGTATGATACAATTTACACTCTGTTGTTATTACACACAGGCCTAAAATACAGGACCTGTACACGCACTAATGGAGCGATGTCAGAGTGAGTGGGCTGCCAGTGCCCTGAGCGGTTGAGTGGGGTTTGATGCCTTGCATAAGAGCAAGGCAGCAGTTGAGGGGGGGTTTGATGCCTTGCTCAAGAGCACCTTGGCAGTGCCCATCTCTCCAGCTACCAGTCTACACTCCGTTCTTTGGTACGAATGGGGACTTGCACCTGCGACCCTGCAGTTCCCAACTCAACTCCCTACGGACTGAGCTACTGCCTCCCCCATACAGACACAGATACACAGTGTATCAATCGCAGGACTGAACACATGTTCAACCTTGTATACACAACAGCAGGGCGGCTGGAGAGAGGCTTTATTAATCATGATGAACCAACAAACAACAATCTGCAGTTCATCCTGACAGCAGTACCACCAGCTCTAATCCAATGTCCTCCTCAGATAAAGTAGTACCACGCACAGCCGCAAAATCTAAGTCTAATCATTACTCATTGCAAATTCCCCCCTCCTCAATTTGCTGTGCTTCAGCCTGATGTTTGTTTCAGAGGAATCATTTATTTAAATCAATTGACATGTGGGAATGTGACCGCCAAAGAGGCAAGCACATATTTCATGTCTAAGATTTAGGATATGCAGAATAAGCTTAGTCCAATTAATCAAACAAATATAAATCATTCAGTAATACACTGTAGTTTTTAAGGATTACATTGTTAAAAAGGAAATTAACTATTCATAGCTATGGAAATCTGTGAATCTGACTCTCACATAATGTATATGGTTAAAGGTCCCATATTGTGTAGTTAGTATGATGACAGGAAATTCATCATGGGTTCAATATGTATCATTAGTAGTTAGTAGTTCAGTTCAATTTCATGGCACAGATGACCCTTTTTTGTTTCTAAATGCTTTTTTAATTGTAATGTAACTTGTCTGTCGACACACACGCTACAGTTTAGTCCTTGTCTATCATTAACTTACTGGATAACAGAAGTGTGTTTGCCTTCCTGGCACAATTTAACATCAACATTGGACTTACAGTACAGTACTTTTCTGGCAGACTACTATATGTTGTCTCCCTATGTTATCTCCTCATAATGTCACTGTAACATGCAGAGTCAAGAATCCAAAGGACCTGGCTTTACATGCTGCCACTGGGAAAGAATATTAGTGTCTGCAAGATTGAATTTAATAGTTACAGAGATGATACTCAATTGCTCAATATATTTCTACATTATTCAAGGATATTATCCTGCTGATACACTGCATCAGGGCATCGATCTAATACACTTGATGGATTTTAATGAAATGGCCTGCTTTTGAACTAGTACAAGATGATTATTGATACAAATTACTGAAGCAAAGATAAACAGTGTACCTACAATTCCTGGCAAAAAAATGCCAAGCCCCCCGAGGACACCTTGGTGTGCTTTTTTAATATTGATGTAAATTTTGAAGTGCATCAAATATCAACAAAACTTCCTTCAATCATCTCAGAGATGATTTCTCCCACTGCCAGATACAAGTCACTAGTATCTTAAAATTTGCAATTGATACCAAAAACATGTTATGAAAATGTTTACTGAGGTAATAAATCAAATGAGAAGTAGGGTCAACTGCAACCAGTTGAGTCGCCCCCTGCTTGAAATAAAATCGAATGCAGGTTTAAGGCACTTTCACATTGGCTTTACTTTTCAGACCTCGTAACTCCATCACTTATTTTTGACAGTCTATGCAGAGCACAGATGCGGAGACTCTGGAGATCCGGGAAATGCTGACCAATCAGAGCAGACTGGGCTTTTTTTTAGGGCGGCTGATAGAGCCAGTGAGTCAATACAGGTGCAGCAGCAATGGGTAGTATGGAAAAGAGTTAAAAGCATGTAAACATGTTCTAGTAGAAACGCAAAATACTAGTAAGAATATGATATATGATATACTGTATCTGCCATGGGAAGAATAAGACATATTTAGTCTAGCTTTCAGTTGTTTGTTGTGTTATGTTTATACAAAAAATGACCACCCATAAAGGTGCAAAGTACTCTGTTGAATTTCACAAAAAATGTGTGAGACAATTCAAAGATGAACCCTGACTAGAGCCCGACTGATATATTAATATTAGGCATTTCCAGATCTATCGGTATCGGCATTTATAATTGCCGATTTTTAATTATGAATTTATCAGAATCATTTATAATGACAAATAAATTATTCTGATAAATGAATATTTAAAAAAATAAAAATGGACTGTCAACCATGTTTTGAGCTTTAGCGTTGCATAGTTTGTCCACCAGAGGGCACTCTACAACTGTTGGCAACCCTGTTTTTTTTTGTAGATGTGTTTTTGTTCAAAGGACTTTTAAGTTTCATATCACAAGTTTGTATTTTTATACATTTTATTTATCAGAACTTTAATATCTTTTAATGTTCCGCTGTTATGTTGTGACAATACAATTAATTATCATATTATATCAGTGAGAACTCATACATAACTATGAATAACTAATGTTGAGAAAATCTGTTTATGTTTCGTAACGCAGAGGCAGAACGCAGATTTTGGGATTTCTTTTTTAAATATACAGTAAATTGGCCAATATACCAGCCTATTGGATTTTTAAATAACCAAATATTCGTGTCGGTATCAGCCTCATCGGTCAGCCTCTAACCCTGTCCTGTAGTTAAAGAGAGACACACACATACTGTATACACAAAACATCAAGCTCATTGAATCCCTGGTGAATGTGAGGGTTGTGGGCTCATTAAACCTTCCATCCAGACCTCAGTGATCCGTCAAGAACTGAGCAGAAATGAAAGACAACAGCAATCTGCTTTACCTGTGGCATATGGCTATGGCTATCCTTCTCTATACTGTTCATCAAATGTTTACACATCCTTCTTATTATTTATATTGTTGCCTGCTTTGTTTACACCATACACACCGGAATGTCAGACACATGAGTGTGCTCAAAATTTGCATGTGTTTGTTACTGTTATCTCTCTGTACACCTTGAAATATGAATATTTAATTTCAGTTTTCTGCCTTACAACAGGCTCTCATTCCTGCAGGCTTGAAAAAGATCAAGACAGTTCAGTTTGGGGTCAGCATGGGGGAGTGGAGGTCAGTGCTAGTCTGTGCTCCAGGCAGAGAGAAAAACGAGAACAGACAAAGCTGCCTTTAGCACAGTGTATCCATTGGGCATTCACAAGGGAATGAGTCAATTCTATAGAAAGGAGTGTCAGCTATGACTCAGAAGCCATACATGCATAGGTAGTCAGTTTGAATGTTTGTTGAGATTTACAGTTTGAGACCACCAGAGAAAAGCACAGACTGCTGATTGCAGAAGGCTGTTATTCATTTATTAGCAAGAGATATCATTCAGGTGGTACAGTCTTTAATTTTTCCTGTGCACTTTTCAGCTCTATGTTTCCAATCACACTTTAATTCACTGTGACATGAGCCTTCAGTAAGAACTATTTTGAAACAGTAAATTATTGCCATTGGCAGGAATCTTATAACATCTGATCCGTCCAGAAATTTGCAGCCCTGATTGTCTATCAGGTAATCGGCTCTGGGATGTCCTGCTGTGTCAGTTGTCACTTCCTCTCCATGATATCAAACACACCCTGCGATGAAATGTTCCAGGCCAAACACACTGCCAACTCACCCTGACACTTCCCTTTCATTAGCATCCCATCTGATGAGCTCATTTCCGCGCCAACACAGTTATCCCAAGCCAAGCCTGAAGACAGCCACGCATATGTTTCTAAACACATAGGCCCCCCCACTTTCAGCCAATGCTTAGGGAGCTGTATACGTCAATTTGTCATTTATGTCAGAGGGGGGAAGGTTGAAAGTCCAAAAGCTATCGATTGTTTCCATCTTGACAAGAGAAGATTCAGAGCCGCCGGCAATTAAGAGCTTCAATTGTCAAAGTAGACAGTGGTGTGTGTGTGTGTGTTGTGCGTGTGCATGTGCGTGCGTGTGGGCTTGTGAGGCTGTGGGAGTGGTTGTAGGGAGGGAGGTATCCACTTTGCAAATTCACTAAAGTGTAACAAGCAATTGAAGGAGGAAGAGAAAATAAACAAGAAGGGGATGTAAAGTAATGTGTAGCGGCAGAGGGTTAGTGAGAAATGTTTGCATTTTTATGGTCTCGATCTGCAAAGCGCTGTTTCAGCAAGTTGAGGGAGCACAGACCTTATTAAGATATTGCTTAGATCCCAGGCCAGAGACTCTCAAATTCAGCACTTTTATGATTGCCCCCGTACATATTCACATTCATATGTACAAGTGTGTCCGTGAACAAGCACAGACAAAATCACCTACCCCTAAGCACATCCATATAAACACATTCATATACACATACACCATCCATAATCACTTTATCAGCCTTTTACTGCCTATGGAAGCATCAATTGATTTGATGACAGTACACGTCATTCCTGTCCAATGCTGTTTATGCTAATGCTAATAGTCCACGCATGGAAGATTAGCATCAACATATCATTCTCAAATTAATTGGGTTAACAGTTTAATGAAAAAGTTGTAGTAGTTTAAAAAACACATCTTTTTTATACTATCTCTCTAAATATACCTTTCTACATCCTCTGTGTTAAATGTTCTGTTTTGGCACCTGTCTCTTTAAAAAAAGCCCAGTCTGCTCTGATTGGTCTCCTTTACGGGCTTTCCGCATTGTCGTTGCAGCCGGGGAATTACTGTAACTGCACTGTAGCAATACTTCCTATACATTTATTGAAAAGTTATGACATAACAACCGTATGTAAGTCTTGACGGCTCGTGACGGCTGAATACGGGATGTGTGTATTTCTCTGTGGGATGGACATTTTACAAAGCCATAGAAATTGCACTTTTTACAATATGGGACCTTTGGGAGCTTTAGGTAGTAACCAAAAGGATATGATCACGGTTTCAAATTAGTTACTTTTACAGTTTGTTGTTTACCCTAAGGGAGTCAAGATATTTGGGATGAGCCTGAAGTAGGAGGGGGATGAGTGAATATCTGTGTACTGTAGATGTCTATAGCAGCCTTAGTGTGAAAAAGAGTTTGCAGGTGAGTATTTTCCAATATTAACAGCCTTTCTGTATTATTAATGTACTTTCACTTTCTTGGTAACGTTGATGAACTTCTAAAGCCTATAGTGTGTCAGCACTTCTATATGACAGGCTGTTGTCTTGTTGTTTTTACTCACTGACCACTATTCTACTAGTAACGCGTTAATTTCAATTTTCAATTTCCATTTTATTTATAGTATCAATTCATAACAAGAGTTATCTCGAGACACTTTACAGATATAGTAGGTCTAGACCACACTCCAGAATTTACAATGACCCAACAGTTCTAGTAGTTTCCTCCAGAGCAAGCAACAGTGTGACAGTGACGAGGAAAAACTTCCTTTTAGGCAGAAACCTCGGTCAGACCCAGGCTCTTGGTAGGCGGGGTCTGACGGGCCGGTTGGGGTTAGAATGAAGAGTGGCAATAACAGTCACAAAATGTAGTAGTAGTTCTTTGTAGTAGTTCATGGCATCGCAGGGCATTGTGCGGCGTTACAAGAAAAAGAACATAAGGACTCTGGGGAATGACTCCCCAGAGCTAGGTTAGTAACAAGCATTTCTGGGACATGGATGCACATAAATGGAAAGATAGAAAGATGGAGGAGAGAGGAGCTCAGTGTGTCGAAGGAAGTCCCCCAGCTGTCTAAAACTATTACAGCTTAACTAGGAAAGACAGGGTAAAGAGAGGAGCCTGGTCAGGCTAGAACTCTCCCCAACTGGATCGGGCGTTACAAACGTACTGGTTGGTATGATTAGTGAATCTGCTTGTAGGTTATAAACAAATTAGTTTTTGGCCAGTTAATCTGTATCCTTTCTTTACTGTAACCTAATGTAATGGTTTAGGTTCAGTATTATTTCCAGTTAAATTTCTAGTCACTCTATTTTATAATTAACTGTTGATAAATCAATGACCTTTAACCGTGAGACTTGTTAATGGAGGTCGGTATGGCGGACCCAAAATGCAGAGACAGAAGCAGAAGATAGTTTGATGATTTAATAAAACATAAAAACATACAAAACCAAAGGAGTCTTGGAAAAGGCAGGAAAACAAGTAATCCAAAATAAAGTCCAAGTAAATAAATAGAAACACAAGACTAAAAGGGAAGACGTAACATACAGGACTACAAACTGGAGACAAAACACACACAATAATCTGAGACATGACAAGGGGAACACAATGACTAAATACACAGGGTAACGTCGTAACAAGAGGCAGGGACACAGGTGGAAAACATCAGGTAATCACTAGGGTGGGAAAACACAGGAAGTAAAACCAGACTATCACAATAAAACTGGAAACAGAACATAAAACAAGACCAAAAATTACACACTCACAAGGAGCTAAGATATGACAGAAAACCAGGCTATTAAAATAAGACATGAAAACAGACTACCAATAATAAGACAAGACCGAAAGTGTGTGTGTGTGTGTGTGTGTGTGTGTGTGTGTGTGTGTTACTCCTGGGGTATAACTGCCTGCACTGTATCCTCAATTGCCTGTTTAAAACAATAAATAACAATGTAATCCTGGTCATTTATGTTTGTTTTTTTTCCAAGTTCTTTTTATTAGCATTTTTTCAAAAACAACAATTTTCAGTGCAATCGTGATCTGTGTATAGGACAAATGTAAGGTTAAAATATAGACATACATATACAAATACACACACAGACACACACATACATACACATATACTGCACCTACTGTATACATACATATGCACACATACAATATATATATATATATTTAAATAAAATTAAAAAAAGTACATGCATATATTCACTGCATTTATGGAAAACCGTTATTATATAAAACATATGCATACAACACACAGAACATGGTCTTCATTGTTTCTTATAACAGGAATGATTATATTAGTACCACAGTCCAGTCAAGTATTAGAAAGTTAGACCAAGGGCAGTCATCTTCACTGAGGTATACTGTGGAATTGCACTGTTTCTATGTGGTTAAAAAAAGGCTGCCAGATTTGAGAGAATTTAGCTGAGGAGCCACGTAACGTGTACTTGATTTTTTTCTAGCCTACTAAAATGGAGAGCATCTCTGATCCAGGACTCAAATGAGGGAGGAGAAGGAGACTTCCAGCGAAGTAGGATCAATCGTCTAGCCAGTAACATTAGGAAGGCTACAAAATCCGCATTAATCTTTGGGAGGGTCACTGTGGTTGGTATGACTCCAAAGAGGGCTATCAGTACATTTGGGTCCAAGGATATATCGAGAACCCCTGAAAGTGCCCCAAAGATATTTGACCAGTAGCTCTGGAGCGACGGGCATGACCAAAACATATGAATAAGAGAGGCTGGAGCTATTTTGCACCTGTCACAAGCAGAATCAATGTTGGGATATATTTTAGAAAGCCGGAGTTTTGTCCAATAAGTGCGATGTATTAATTTACACTGGATCAGGCCATGTTTGGCACACAGGGATGAAGAGTGTACTCTAAGAAGAATATGTTCCCAGAGGCCCTGGTTGAGTTCTTCACCTATGTCCTCTTCCCATTGTGTTTTGATAACTGAAAGTTGTCCACTTCTGAGAGAGAGGATTTTGTCATAACCATATGAGATGGCACCTTTTGATATCGGTGGTGGCAACAGCAATATATCAATAGCTAGGGTTGCTGGTTGGGAGGGAAAAAGGGAGCTAAGACTCTTTACAAAGCTACGGATTTGTAAATATCTAAAAAAGTGACTCTTGGGAATCTTGTATTTATCTATAATCTGGGGGGAGGAGGCAAAGACGCCCTCAATATATAGGTCGTTAAAGGATTTTATGCCGCAATTAGACCACAGTGTAAATGCTCCATCTCTCAGAGAGGGTTTGAAGGTGTGATTTTTACTTACAGGGGCTTGCATTGAAAAGGAGTTGAGCCCAAAATGGCGTCTAAACTGGTTCCACATTTTGAGAGTAGTCTTAACTAGAATATTTTGACAGTATTCTGTGCAGACTGAGCCCTTGGATGTGTAGACCAGAGTGGCCAGTGAGCATGGCGAACACGAGGCTGCCTCCAGTTTCAACCACGCTGGGGAATTGTGGTCATTCATGTTTTCACACATTTTTAATCGTTAAAACTACAAAATGTTTAAATCAATTTTTACAGGGGGCTTTATCTGTGCTTTGATGTGTCATGATACGCTGTTATTTCATCCAAAACGTTTGTGTCTATTATACTGAAATAAAACACTTCCCCTCTATATCAGGCAGCTGCTATAAATGTTAGCCTCCCTGACATCAGCTCAACAACAGCTCTGACAGAATCAACAGCTATAATCCCTGCCGAGCTGCAGGCCCACGGAGCATGCCAGGGATTAAAGGGTCCAGCTCACCATGCCTCTCAATTTAATTTATACAAGGCTAAAATATTTTCAATCACAGAAGAACAGAAAATCTACTTTAAGTGATGTTTTGACCACTTTGATGCACAAATGATTGCATAATGGATATTTTAATGTTTTCCGTGCAACGTGCTCTGTGTTTTTTCTTTGACAAATGAGGCCCAAATGGTTTTTAGTTTATGCTGAAGAAATGCTGCGGCACAGTTGGCAGACCTCGGAATGAATTGATGGACTACATGATAAACTAAACTAAAACCCAAACAGAAACATCAGTTTGGTGTTTAGTTAAATTGATAGTAAAAGCAAAAGCTTATTTTTCAAGCATAACTCAGTAAAGTCCAAGATGTATAATTCCACTGTGTTCCTGTGTATAGAACAAGTACACACTATTACATGCAATAAAGAATCCCTGAATAACAAATACACACAGTACTGCACATTAACAAGCAGAATAAAGCAAGATAACACCAGTTCAATCAGGAGAGACATGTTTGCAGAGATGCAAATGAGATTTATTGCACAGCTCAATAAAATGTACAAAGTCTTAGATTAGCGATTAGACTCCATCGCTATACGAATATTTTGTATATCTATATATGGGTAGAGAACCATCACACCCCCCAGATAGAAACTAGACTCCCGTGGTGGCGGCGAAAGGAGCCAAAGACCCGACAGAAGGAGGCTCCAGACCGGTCAGCTGGAGTAGATGACTGAAGGTGGAAGGGGGGGTGGAGGGTTGCACTCTTTGCCTGCAACGACAGCTCAATAGCAAGAGGAGAAACAGATTTTTAAAAGCAGGGTTGTGATTGGCCCTTGCAGTTTGTTGATTGGTTAAGCAGGAAGGTGAATGCCTCCACCAGCTGATTCCATTTAGGAAGAGAACATTGATTCAATTACGAAAGAATTTAAGCTGAGCTACATTTAAATCAGGAGAGACTAGTTGCATATATGCAACTAGTCTCTTTACACAGCAAAAAAGTACATTTGTTAGGATCCCACCTGAATTGCTTTAGGAGTGCACTGATTAAAAGTTAGGTCTTCCTGAAAGAATTTTCGCTGAGCTACATAACATGGCGGGTGTTTTGTAAATCAAACACGTCTTGTCAGTCTTATTACAACTAACTGGATTACTGGAACTGGAACTATTTGACACCTATATTGCCCATTTCTTTCTCTAAATATCTGACTCTACCTTGTTTCTCTCTCACAGCTATACTGGCAGAGTTGTAGGAAATGGTCTCCACGCCCAGAGGCAAAACCCAGAGGTCAAAGTTCGCAGCACGAACCCTACACTGGCTGAGGTCAAGGAGAGGTTGGAGCGCTTCAACCAGGTAGGATGATTATTGCTCAGTGTGGGGTCATCACTCATTACTAATAAAGTTAAAATATGTACACATAAACACATACATGCTCTGTCACATAATATCTGAGCGTTCACTAATGTTTTTGCCTATAAGAACATTTGTTTCCAGTATTAAATATGTCACCAAAGTAAAGCAGGTCCAAAGTTGTTAGACAACTGAAGTATTATGTAACCAATAACACAGATGTCTTAATCGATATGGCTTTTGTTTAATTAGTACACCTCAAACTATATAACACAGAAGTGCTAAAACGTTCTTGCCATTTTTCTCAGATCCAAAGACTTGTTTTGAGCACAGAGGCAGATAAATGGAAGGGATAGAGTGTGAAAGGGAGATGATGACAAAAAAGGGAATTACTGTGGAGAAAAAAGAAGAAAGATGAGAGGCGGGAGCAAAAGGTCAGGAGTGAGTGACAGATAGGCAGAGATGACACAAGCAGCTTCAAAGTGACACTGTTTGTCATGTAGATGGGGTTTAGGGCTGAATAGGACCAAGAAGAAAAGGGCCATTTCACACAGTCCCTAGAGGCCATTTGAGGAGACAAACAGACCAGGATTCAGTTCCCCTTCGCCTGCCTGCCCTTTTGTTGCCCTGAGACTTATGCCCACAGATAGCATACCAGCCATCATCTCTCACTTTCTATCTCTATATCCCTTTTTCTTTCCCCTGTTTTTACCCTTCCACTAGCTATTTGATTGCTGAAGTTTCTAATACACCTAGAAAATTTCTGTCTCTCTGTTAATGCGTTTCTGTTTTGCTCTTTTTCACTTTCACTTCCTATCATGTTTCTCAATATCAATTCTTTATCATTATCTGCACAAATCCTCTTCCATCAAGCTCTCACATCCATTTATGTATTTACCTTCTCCTTTCACATATACCTCGTACACTATCACACATATATCTCCCAGCCAGCCTGTCTACCTGTCACTGACAGCATGAGATCACTTCTGTCCGACCACAACATCTAATTGTGCATGGTGGCTGTCAAGTGCTCTGTTATCATGGTAACTATGCGGAGTTGAGCGGGTGTCCTGTTGACATTTACAGGGTTGAAAAAGCCTAGCTTGAATCTAGACCTGGCAGCTATGTGTTTGTGCCAGATAAGAGAAATGGATTACAGAGTGTTCAACGGCATTATCCAGGCAGGCTATCCAAGGTACATAAGAACAGTTACACATCCACAAGTGCAGAAATATATTTTATCATGTGTGTGCTCACGCCTGCATGCACACAGACAGCTTTATATATTTTATATATATATAAATTTGGATCTCGTAAGGAAGCAATGATCCATAGGTATTTTCTTGTTTTGTCTCGGATACCGGGCTTCATGTCAACGTTGAATGGTTTACAGTAATTTCCTTCTGTAAATATTTTAATTTAACAACGGCATATGCCTAGTCACTTGTGTAGTTGTTTTTCAATTTCCGGCACTACTGTACACAGCTTTAAAAAATCTCCAACATCCATAATTCATGTAGGTTATATGGACATAACAGTGCTTGAATGTGGGTAACACAAACATTTCATAATGATCAGTATTTAATGTTTTATTAGGCTATAACTAATCAAACTCAGGTTTAGTCTAATTGTTGGGACAAACAGGACAGGATTCTGGATTCGGGACAACTGCTGATAATTTGGGACTGTTCAAAATGACGTATGGTCACCCTATGGTCCTTAGTCAGATATTATGACTATTGTATAAATAATAGTTTAACATTATTAAACAGAAGGAAATAACAAATATATCCAGAATGCTTTAATACAACCCTCAAGACAAATATCAGCATAATGATGTCACCGGCTGTGGCTCAGCGGTAGAGCGGTTGCCTGCCAATCGGAAGGTTGGTGGTTCAATCCCTGGCCCTGCAGTCCCATGTCGAAGTGTCCTTGGGCAAGACACTGAACCCCAAGTTGTGAATGTGTGTGAGTGATTATCTGATGAGCAGGTGGCACCTTGTACGGCAGCCTCGGCCACAGTGTATGAATGGTGAATGGTTCCTGTATGATGTAAAAGCGCTTTGAGTAGTCGTTAAGACTAGAAAAGCTCTATATAAATACAGCACATTTACCTGTCTTGTTGTCTACTTTTTCGAGCAAACAAGAAGAATGTTCCAGGTGGGCAAGTCAGTTTACAAAAGCAGTTCCTATTCAGATTGATTTTGGCAAACCCATCTGGATCCCTCTCCAAATCGCAAACTTTACTGGACACCCTTGGTGCCTTTTAGGCTTAAAGATTAATTGCAGTTCAATCAGGAGGGAGTAGTCTATTAACTTTGTTGATCCATGCAGTGGTTCGGGCAGACTCCATAACTTGGCACTGACTTAGCTTAGTGATTGTGGACATGAGCTCCATAACCAGTCTGTAATATAACCTTAGGCGATCTTGACAAATCAATAATAGAGAAATAATGAACAGCAGTTTCTACGTGGAACCTGTGTGGCTGAGTGAGAGGAGCAGTTTTTGGCTTAGTGAACCAGAAAAATTGTTAAGGCAAGGGAGCTTTATTTGAATAGCACATTTTAGCAGCAAGGCAATTCAAAGTGCTTTACATAAAACATTAAAGCAGTTAAAAATAATATGTGCTAATATACAAGAATAAATGTTACAGTGCAGTATAAGAAATTAAACATTAAGAAGCAGTTAAAAACAACTAAAAATATAAAAGCAGAGAAGATCGTCATATAATTTTAACAATGCAACTTTAGTATAGGAAATTATTTAAAGAAAGGCAACATCAAAAAGGTTAGGGTTGTAGAATAAAAGAGGGAGGCAGGGAAGTCAATGTTTTAGGGCATCACAGTTTTTCAGAGTCCTTAGATCCCTCCCGCGTTGAAATGCTACACCGCTCTTCTCTCTGATTTTTAAGAAATGAAAGGCGGGGAACTGGGAGTATGGAGAATTCCTAGCAAATATACAAAGCTGGCCCCGCTCTGTCTATTTAGAAATATCAGCAGCCAATAAAGTTCTTGGCTCTTATCAGCAACACCTGCAAGCCCCTGCTGACACAATATGTCAGGGCAAGTCAGTGGGAAGAAGAAGAAGAGAAGTATAACTGATTAGATCTTTAAATAAATGTATTCCTTAAAACATTTGATCCGTTGTTATTAAAAGGCAGGACACTTTCAAGCCCAAGTCTGGCAGCCACACACTGAGTATACAAAAAACTGACCTTGACTGTAAGAAAAAGCTTAACAGAAGGAAACATTGTTAAATGATGCATTTTCTGAAATGCTGTCCATTGACTAATAAAACTAATGTCTCTCTGCAATTATTCATTTTAGTTCTTGTGGTGTGTCTTTAGTGTGTGGGCACGCGTTTGTGTGTGTGTGTTCCTCCATGTACTTTTATCCTTGCAAACCACTTTGAGTTACATATGTTGGACATTTTTGAGAAGTTAGTCCTTAGAAGTAATGAAGACTGATAAAAATAACTTATTTAGGGTTAGGGTTTGCATTTTATGTCAGTGTTAGAAGTCAAAGAGGGCATCTCAGGACTCACACGGGACTGATTTTCAAATGTTTGACCTTAAAGGTATTGCAAGTATTTCAATGAGTCCCTAATCTCTTTTCCAGATTATGATTAACTCCCTTATCTGGTATTAGTGAGGTTAAGACATTTATATTTTTACCTACTGGAGAGTAGAGAGTAGAGTCAGAGTACTGGGGCACTAAGAGGATTGGGAGACTGCTGCTGATGTATCACAGACTCTGACCCCTCATCTACCCATGGCATTCTCTTATTAAAACACTCAGAGCGGCATACAAAATGTGTGTGTTTGTGTGTGCATGTGTGCGTGTGTGTGTGTGTGTATGTGTGTGGTAGACAGGTTAGAAAGTTGGAATAGGACAGAGGAATCAGTTGCACATTTGCGTTCAACACATCTTCATGCACATAGACATACATACAAAAGCTGGAAATAAAACGCTAACACACACACACACACACACACACACACACACACACAGGACAAGCCTGATCTCTTGACCTCCTATAAAATGGTCCATTAAATGAGAAGGCCCAAGTTATGGTCCTCCCCTGTGTATCTCCTCTGACTATCCTCTCTCTCACTCTCTTTTTCTCTCTCTCTCTCACTCTCTCTCTCTCTCTCTCTCTCTCTCTCTTTTTTTTCTCTCTCTCTCTCTCAACTTCGTTCTCTCTGCCTGTAAATATTGCTAATGTGGACAATAAATGTTTCAAAGTGGATTTTTGATTCCCGGCCATCAGTCCAGCTGCTTTTGGGTGGGGATCTTTTTCACAATAGTCTATCTGTTTCCATGTGAGTACTAAGGCCAGATCATTTGTCAGTTTGTCAATTTGCACTTTGGTTAAATGCAAAGTCAATGGCAACACACAGTGCGGGAGAAATACACCCAGACACCTATTCTCACGCTTTATTCTCATCTTTATTTACACACACACATACACACAAACACAGAAAGTATCGTTCCCTCCTCCAAAGATTATGGAAAAACAACCCAACTCTATTTTCATGAAAATTGGTGGAGGGGTGTAGCTTGGGCCAAAAGAAGAAAAAGACAAGGCAGAAACAAAAATTATGTTTCACTTTTGTTAACATTGTGAGATAAATGCCATGCATCTTAAAATCCATTAGATGGACGTACAATAGTGACAAAACATACCCAGTTGTAAAAACATGATGACTCCATATTAACAAACCACATTCACGGGTACCAGTAATCCTCTGGGGTAGCCTACACATGTAGTTGCTCAGACTTCATACAGAAAGCAGTCGCTATGGAGCACTCAGGGACAGTGGTTTCATGAATTATTTCCCTGTGTGTAAGAAAAATGTCTTCCTTGTGAACGTGCAGTTTTTCTAACAAGAAATAACAAGCTGCCATGTTCCTGATTTTAGTTCCGTTTTATCATTATTTCCAATTTAGAAGTACATAATAAATGCACAGCTAAGATGATGACATAATTCAAATAGTTTTCCAGACATATATGGTTGTTGCGCTTGCAGATTTGAATAACATAGAAGACTGGACTATTGGGGTTGGCGGAGGTCTGCATTCTCCCAAGTGCCCCTTTACTTAGAAATGGTGAAAGCTGTGGTCGATGGAGTATTGGAAAGACTCCAGCATGAAAAATCCAGTACAGAGAGGCCAGTTGTATGCGTGATTGATGGGAAGGACTACTGCTTTGCTGTCTGGCTTGGCCAATGGCCCGGTCAGGTTCCCCATCAGAGAAGCCTTACTCGTGTTTAACACACACTCAGCACATCCCCTCTGTGGATCCAGTCAATCCTCAGATCTATCAGCTACTGCAGGGACTTCTTATTGAGGACAGTTTGTGCATTCTCTTTAAAAAACCTTAAACAAAAAATAAATACAACGTTTTATGTTAACTCCTTAAAAGCATATATATTTAGTCATATGAGAACCTCCCCAGTTGGTTTTGTCACTTCAATATGCCTTCACAGTATACTGTACGTCTCTTTTATTGTATGCTTTAGCAATGCTTGTGGCAGTCAGAAAGCGTTTGAGCTTTAAAGAGTTAGTGGAGTCCAGGGATGAAGAAAAAGCTGGGGTTGAGCTGGCAGCCTGTCACAGGGAGGGGAGAGATTCTTTCCACTTGAAGAAGATGATGGAGTTGGCCTTCACAGGAGCTCTGCTGCTCTTTGCTGCTGCTGTGGCAACGATACAGCAACAAGTCTCACTGCCCACAGCTCTGTGTCAGCTTGGCAACCAAACTTCACGAATCCAGACTGGAACTTAAGCATACCATTTTTTTTTTTTGTACCATCATAATTAGATGCGAACCTCATAAAAATCTGTTTTTCCACATTGGGTCATATTCACTCTCCCCGTGGGTTTCAATTCCATGCACACAGTGATTCTTGTCATGTGGAGAAAATATGGGACCTGTTTCTGTTACTGGCACATAGTTGTGAAAATCCCCTTTCTCAATGTGATATTGTGTGCATTTGTTGAAGTATAGCAAAACACCATGTTCCAAATGCTCATGTGTCTTCACATATTTAGTAAACATTATTGAAGGAAGAAGGTTTTTGTTTTTTTCTTCAATAAAGTAAAATATTCCATTTGAGATGATGGGCTACAAAGATGTTCTGAATTAGGGCTTACATTACTTTTTATTCCACAAGTAAGGAACTATTTTTATAACTTTCATGACTTTTTTTTATTAGCCAGGCGTAAACCCTGGGCTCATGCATTTGGTCATGTGCGTGTCTGCGTGCATCTCTGTTTGTCGGTCCGCAACTAATTATTTTGTCAACATTTATGACTGTATGTTCAAGGACCTCTCGTGGTGATTCATAAGTTTTGTAAAACCTTTTTTTTATTCATGGCTCTGTTTTACACCGTCATTGGCTGTTTCAGTAGCAAAAGGCATTTCCTGCAATCTAGGCTAGGCTAAAAACAAGCCTTACCTAGTCTGTTTACCATACCTGATATGTTATGATCAACTAAAGTTAGGCACGATACAAGATGAATCAATTCATGTTTTAATTGTCACGAGTTGACCATCTTGACTTTAGAGCTGTTATGGGAGGCTGGAAATATGACAGTGGCGCCTATAGCCTCTGCCACTGTGGTGGTGTGCTGTACGTAGAACATTGGGGTGGCAGTTTGGACGTGGTGGTATTTCATGGCCTTAACGTATTTGGGTTGGAAAAGAGAGACACACCTGGCAGAGATCTGCACTCTACTGAGTGCATTTTAGTTTGTGTATGTTGGAGTACATTTTATTTTTTAATAATGGAAACATTTTACACACTGGGAATCCCTAACCGTACTCTTTATAAAAAGTGAATACAGTTGCATATAAAGACTGATTTTGCAATTTTAAGATCAATAATGTACAGTATCACTCAACATCTAATATGAAACTCTTTCTTTCTTGGCAAAGCCCAGTTCTGGATAATTAGATGGATTAGATTGGAAAAGTAGGTAACTTTCATATTCGTCTTGTCCTCTGTCTCACCTGCACTGTGTTGAAGTTGTATGAGTAATGCAGCACATGGATTGATGATAACCATAATGATGGACGTTCATGGGGAGCGAGTGGTACCACATCACGGTGGCTCTTCGAAGTTTTTGTGCTGCTGCCTTATAAGAGGACTTATGTGGCCTAGTTTGAAGACTTCTGCTTCCCAAACAACTCGACAGCAGCAGAAGCCTTCACTGTCTGTTGACCCCTTACATCTCACACAGCCGAGTTTTCAGTAGCCTGGTGGCTGTTGGAACATGCTCTTAGAAAACTTTTGATGTCACTCAACCTGTCATACATTTTTTAACAGCAGCTTCATCACTTGCCTGACAAAAGCCAAAGTTTATTCACTCGTACTTATACATTACACAAACACAATCTGCCTCAGTCAGTGCATGACAGGAGTAGGGTGTGACGGTCCAATGCCACAGCGTGTTGTTGTGATTGATTCATGAGGGTTACGTGAGGTCATGGCCAATAAAGTGTCACTAACTGTTGTTGCTTGTACTAGCTTGCAGTGCAGGGGCGTGTGGCTCTGCCATTGTTTAAACAATGTTCAAAGTATTACTCAGTCCTCAAGGGTAAATGGGCTTATTTATTTTCAAAAGTACAAGCACATTTTTTAAGATTTCATGGAATTTGGTGGGAAGTACGGCCAATGGCTGTAGAAAACACAACCATGTGGCCACTTAAAAATGTTTTTGTGATGTAGAGGCAAAGTTTTCATGCATTCCTTGGTATAAGACAAATCTTTCAGCTTTTGCCCAAGGACATTTCTGCCTAAACAAATAATCAGCCATTTTAAACAGTTCTTTTCAATATTGCTTTTCTTTGCTTCCCCGGAAAATGATGTCAAACCTGCATTTTATAATTGCAACCAAACCTAAATGACCAATGTGTAATTCCACTGCAAGGGGTCTTGGAAAATATCATTGTATACTGCATAGGAGTTTGGTTTGTGTAGATTTGGCAGTCGTGCATGGGGTCATAGAGTGAGTGTGTCCACGCATATGTTCATAGATTTTTTATTTAAATGGATTGTTTTCCCTGAGCTAGTATTTTGTCTAGAGAGGATAACTGCATTAAGTCTGTATGTTCTAGTGTGAGGTGCCTGCCTTGTCAACACATCCCTGACCACCAGTGATCTGTTGAGAATTAAAACCTTGACATCTAAAAGTCAACAAGGTAAAACATCTGGCTGTCAACTTTGGATAAAGGGTTTTTATTGGCTTTATCTCAAACCATGCAAAAGGACAAAAGTAAAAAAGTACTTGGCTAACTGTGTTGGTACGCCTTTGATTTTAAATTCCCCTCTGAATCACTTTCACTTTCAGTGTTGTTTATGGCAATGCAGACATCTGCTGTAGTCCAGACTCTGACAGCTACCATTTGTGTCTAGTCCAAAAGTAGCTTTGTCAGACAGTTAACACACACACACACACACACACATATATATATTAATTAAAAACTGTCTCAAAACTTGTTGGCCATAACATGCACTATTAATCCACACAAACAATATGTCATATCTGTTCCAGAATCAGGGCAGCAATCTACAGTTACTTTTGGTTGCAGTCTGTCACTCTTCCTAGAAGTCTCCATCTTTGTCTGTTACTCTCTCTTTCTCTCTCTCTCTCTCTCTCTCTCTCTCTCTCTCTCTCTCTCTTTCTCTCTTTTCTCTCTCCCATTTGGGAAATACACTTCTTTTTCTCCTTTAGCTGCCTTTTCTTGGTTAGGTAATCGGAAATGCAAAATGAATTGCAGCTTTTTCCTCTGAAGCCAGAACTGTACTCACATATATACAGTAAATGCTGACTCTCAGCTGATTTTTGCTTTTACACAAAAGCATATGCGCCTGTTATGTATGTGACAGAATGGAGAGAATTTTAATTTAAAAATTTGGTTTTAGGACTTCTGCAGACTTTTAGAGATTACCACTGTCACTTTTTCCTTTAGTCTCCTCCAGGTTTTCCTTCCCCTATCCTTTTCTCTGTCCACTGTTTTACCACGACTGCCCTCAATGAGGTGATACTGTTTCAAATTGTCAGGGAAGATAGAGAGCACGTGTCTCAATGTGGGCATACAAAGGTTATGACTTATGATTTTGATTCACTAGTTTGACAGCAGTATCCCACATAATATGTATGCACAGATGTATACACACACACACACACACACACACACACACACACACTTTTTCAGCCCTTGTTCTTCCAAGTACCTTCAAAGGTGATTGGTTGTTCCTGGCATTAAAGACTTTAGATGCACCCAAATACATGCAGGAATTCAGCCCTTGATGCTCTCAAAACTGCCCTATCATCCTCTGATCGAGGAATGCTTTTGAAACTAAAGAGAGGACAATGAGTTGGCAGTGAGAGAGAAGAACTAGAAAATATTGCATGGTTTGGGATTTTGTTCAAAGCCCTATGGGAATACCTGATTTGTCTTTGGATGCCATGGTAATTCCAAGGCAAGCTTGAAGTATAAAAGCTGGCATCTTGTTTTTTTCATCCCAGCCACCTTTAGCCACCTCACTTGTTTGCTCAACTAAAATCTCGGTCTTCCTGTTTGAATATTACTCATTTTCTAGTTGTTTACTCTAAATCTCTCACCCCTTCTGCCTTTTGTTTCCACCTTTTTCCTCAATCCACCATCACTATCTGTGTGTTTTACTTGGCACGTGCCGTTTCAAATCAGCTAGATGTACTAAAGTCGCAGCACTCCCCACTCACTTTTCTTGATTCTGTCCTCGTATTGTTAGTTATTATAAACGTAAAATTCACCCTAAAATACTAAATCTAATAAAAAAAATGTGCTTTGTACTACGATGTCCATTAACATTATCATTTCACCTTGAAATATTAACATTGAAATAATGGTCTATAAATGAAGAAATGTTCAAATCATCTAAAATGTCAGATTTCTGTGCCTGACTCTCAGCAGTGATGAGAACTGGCTTCACTTTAAACTTGCTGTTTAAGCAAGAACAAATCATAATAGAGTCTAAAGAAAAAAGTATTTGTCAATCAATGGTACTCTCAATATTCTCAGCTGCAGTATACTTACGTACATCCAACAGCACTGGGTTCTATCGGAGGACGAAAATCGTTTTAGAGGAAGTCGATTAGACCAGTACATTACAGTTCACCAGGGTGCATCATATAGAGAACCAAAGTTACGCCCTTCTACTTTCGGTCCATTGGACCTGTCTTTAGAAAAAATATCAACGGGAGTGGACGGGGAGAGGAAAATTATTTTTTGATCCCATTTGAATTGAGCCATGGATTACAAATATGATGTTTGTCAATTTAAAAGATCATTTTTCAACCGAAGAACGTCTCAGTTTATTGTTAAACTGTTGAAGTATAAGACTGTGAAAAGACGTAATTAGAAAGACTACACACTTCAATGTCACATGGTTGCCGTCTCGCTGAAGGTACAATGTCCCTGTGTATGTACCCTTACTCGAATGAGCAAAGGATCTTGTCTGTTCTTTTGCTGATCTGCTGAAAACACTTCACTGGATAAAACCCATCAGGTAACAAAATGTTACATGTGTTGTGGAACAAAACTAAGTGGCATAGCTAGCAAGCAAGTGTGTAGTGCAGTAAATTGTGTGAGAAGAGAGATGTAGTTCACTGAGCGGTTTCACACTAAACTAGGTGCTACTGTGACAAACCTACGGCTAACTGAGACTTTCTTCGGTTGAAAAATTATCTTTTAAATTGCTGAACATCATATTTGTAATCCATGGCTCAATTCAAACAGAATCAAAAAATAATTGCCTCTCCCGGCAGGTCTTTGGCTGTCTATTTTAAGGAACATGTGATCACCGTTCAACGAACATTTAGTTCAAACCAGTTTTATAAGTTTGAAAATAACACTGTCAATTTTAATCAACCTTAACCTTGTGTTTATTTTTAATTTAAAGCATGAAAAGCACAGCTCGATCTAATGCAACAGCCGTGTGATAGGCAGCGTTGTTTTACATGTCAGAGAGAGAAGAAGGCTGAGTTGTTTGAGTACAAAGACATCTGTCCCTGTAGGGTTAAAGGCACAGTAGATTTCTGCTTCGTAGGTTACATAAAGACTGCTGCTATGGAAATATTCTGCCCACTTGCTCAGATTTTCCATATGGTACTGTGTGACAGATCAGGAGGACTTTGAAAGGTTGTTTTTTTTTTACCATCCTTTGTAGTGGTAAATGTACTGCGGTGTGTCCAATGAGTCATCCAATGCTAGAAAATATTGCTTTCAGACTTTAATTATCATTATTTGAAATTAATTTGCACAGCTTAGCATATTATGTATGTTTTTCTTCTGCTCTAAAAAAGACAGAAAACTGAAAAAAGCCAATCATTTAAATCCAGAGCTTGTTCTCAGTGCAGCAACAGTCCATCAGAAAGCAGATAGGGAGAGAGAGAAAATTCACCTCTTATTGTTATGCACTCAACAGTCTTTAAGAACTCATTTTGGAATATTGTGTATCTCTCTTCCTTTAGATCCTAGGACAAATTAGATTTGTTCAGTTGGAATAACACAATGACCTCTCTATTGAAACAGAAACGTCTGGCTGTTTTGAACATCAGTTGTCCTGACAGTCAACATAAACTTAATTGGACAGCAGCCAACAAACAATTCTACAATGGCTCAACTTAAAGTATTCCGGCACTGTGTCGGGTCTTGGCGTGCCGCCGTGAGGAAAAATAAATAAATAAATTTGGGAACTTTAGTTGAAAACTGAGTTAAAAAACAAGTGGCACTGGGCATGAATAGAGGACAAGAGGAAAATGGTGTAGACAGGAAGCCGTTTAGCACTTGGTGCCTCAAACTGAGCACCCGGCTGCAGCGTATGTGCTCTTAATTTAATATGTGGTAAAAAAATTGTACTTCTTAAAAATGATGACTTTTATTATTGTGTAATGTAAGAAGGACTTTAACTGTTTTGCCAGTGAAATGAACTTTAATGAGTTTGTATCAAAACATTACACTGTGGACCCCCTCCAAAAAAGTTTCAGGCTCAGGATTTTTTTCAATTTAATCCCTGGGTTTCCACAGCAACAACGCCCTAATTGATTCCTTCTCTAATTAACATGCTTTAAGGACAGCTGGGCCAAGCAGCATTGTGTTAAATATCCCCTGAACTGCATGGGTATTAGCTAGGGCTGCACAATTAATTGAATTTTAATCTTTTCTTCTTCTTTAATCTTTCTTTTTTAAAATGCGTCATTTCATAGAGCATTTTTTTTGCATAGCGCATCTACCGCTCCGTAAACCCCTGTCTGCTCATGTGCCAGTCAGTTGTTCCCTGCATCGCGCAGCTTAGTTTCAAGATGTAGACAGTCACAGAGGACAGAGTAACGGGAGGAAAATTCAACAGTTATATGTCGGTCTCAAGGTTTACCAGTTTACCAGTAAACGCAACATTTTATCCCGTCTGTGTTATTCAGACAACAGCAGTGAGCAGTGCTAGTCGGTGGCGGTGCTAGTTAGCTTCTGTTAGTTCACAGGCTCTAGGGCGCGAGTAACATTTTTTCTCTAGGACGCACCGGTGCACCTAATGTCGTCGCATCCGCTGCAATGTTGTTATATGGATATGGTTTAATTTATAGATGTGAAAGCAGTTATAAACAGCCTATGTGACAATAACATTTGTTTTGGTTAAAATCAACAAATAATCGTGAGAATAATCGTGATCACAATATTGATCAATTGATCACTTTATGTGAATAATTTGCCCAATGTGTGCCAAAATGTGGACACGATTATGTATGCAGACGATACGGGTAATTTTTACACACTGATGATGCAGCCCATCAGCTTTCATTGGCTTTAAATGACTTACAAAAATGGCTGAATGACTCATGCCTGTGCCTTAATGTTAAAAAGACTGTATCAATGTTTTTTAGTAAACCTAAAACAACCGTAACCGCTGTAAAAGTTCGCTTGGGTGGACTAGAATTGATTAATGTTGAGGAATTTAAGTATTTGGGAGTAATGATAGACTTGAAGTTGTCCTTTAAAAAACACGTTAAAAAAGTTGTGAAAACAGTAAATGTTAATATACGGAATTTTAGGCACGTTCGTTCATCATTAACAGATATAGCAGCGATTATATTCCTGCACGCTATGATACTGGCTCATATTGAGTACTGTATCACAAGTTGGTCCTATACGAGTCACGCTGCTATTGAGCCAATCAAAGTATGCTACAAAAGAGCATTGAAAATATTAGACAAGAAACCCTCATCATATCACCATTGCCAAATTTTAGATAAATATAAGCTTTTAAATTTAGTTAATTTCAAATTATTTAAATCAGCCTGTCTAATCTATAAGGTTATACATGGTTTGGCGCCTCCACCACTGAGTGATTTAAGTCTAGCAGTGTTGCCGGGACTCGAGTGACTAGAGCCACTATGAGAGGTGATTGTGACTTGGCGTTTAGGCGAACCGCCTTTTCACAGAACGTTCTGTCATATCAGGGAGTGAGCTTCTGGAATAGTATTCCACTATCAGTGAGGGAAAGCACAAGTCTTCCTATCTTTAGGAGTCGTTTAAAAGTGTGGCTGAGGGACACACAAACATGTGATCATGTTTTGTGAATTTTCATATATCAGATGTAAAACACAGTTACTGCATTATTAAAAATGTGGGTCAGTGCAATATAGGGTGGTGTTATTTGGGTCAGTGCAATATCAGGTTTGACAGGGCATGTGTAAAATTGTGGTTTGTATAAAATTGTTTCTCTGTATATAGCCTGTGTATAGTGTATTTGTATGTATTTATTATTATTATTATTTTTTTTGTGTACCATCAACCTGTCAGGGGGTCTGCAGATGGAAATTAGCCTAAGGCTATAATCTGGCATATTTACATTTGCGAAAATGTTGATTAATATGTATTGTCCCCCCTTTTGTAAACAATAAATAAATAAATAATCGTGATTATCATTTTGGCCATAATCGTGCAGCCCTAGTATTAGCTTTATACTGTAATGGTTATCTGGATGGTGTTGGTAGACAACATTTCTGTTTAGCATCGCATTTCCTCCTAAAGTCATTGAATGTTCATTGCGTTTATTTAGTTGCTTTACATAATCCAAAAAGGTTAATGGATTTGTCATGGATACTGTCCAGAGCCAAGATCTGTTGCTGGCTGTCTATCATCCATTATCACTTATCTTTCCCTTGCAAGCTTCTGCTAACATATTTGGATTAATGCAGAGGATGGATAATTACATCCTAGCTTACTTTTTTGCACATACATTTCTTCCTGTAATTCACAGCAACAAAATAGTGTCCTTGAAGTGTAATGAGTCCAACCAGTTCCACACAGTAGTGTTAACGGCTGAGGTAGGAAATAGGATTTTCACAGTGCCACCTCCAAACAGGCAGAACAAGTACAAAAAAAATACTGTCAGTAGGTTGCAATGTCATCCAATCCATAACTATAAAATGCGCTACTGTAACCAGCATGTAATATTGTTCACAGGTAGGTTAGGTACAAGAGTAATCCTCTTGTACCTAACTGTACATCTATGAGAACTGAGCCATTCAGCTGTAGTCAATGGCTTTCACTTTTGTGGTAAGCATAAATGACATGTTTTAGCTGCTTCCACTGAAGGGCCCACTCCGGTTTCATGGAGCCCAGCCTTGTATTATGGTTGTACATGACTCATTTCACTTTAGCACTCATTTCACTCACTCACTCAGGCCTGAGGGAGAGGGGGATCATGAACATTAAGTAAAAATGGAATGCACAACCAATGTAATGAGTTACAATATCAAAAGTACCCGGTAATGTCAGGATCCGCCTCTTCCCCTCTCTTTTGCAGACAATGCAAGCAATCACTGCTCTTGTATAGGAAAGACAGAAAGAATACCTATATATTAATTATCGCTCTTCTGATGACGTTGACAACAGTTGAGCTGCCACAGAATTACTGCTGACATTCAAAAATGTATTCATCAACATCAGGATTGAGTGGATTTGCTTATTATTTGTACTACAGTTCAAGGCATTGACAGACAGATAGACAGACATTTAAGGTGTCCAGACAGTACCTGTTAACTTCCTAACATGTGTGAGTGACACATATAAAGACACAACAGGACGTCACACAAGTGGGCCGTTTCAGTGGCACTCCCACACTGCCGCACCACCGTGCGACAAATCGCAGGATCACTGTTTCCCTGAACGCAACATAAAGTTCACCGTTGCTGTCAGTTGTGTTGAGTGACAGACAGTGTCTAGTATCAATGGCAAGGAAATTATATAATTAATTTGGTTTCTTGTAAACTTTACCAAGTACATTATTTAACGTAAAACGCCATTTACAGGGATTGTAATGCATGATGAGGGACACAGGAGACATAAGGTTCATAATGTTCCACTGGGAAACACTCTTTTGCTTATTGGTTACAACATCTGTAACTTGCTTTGCAAAAGTATTTCACATGAGCATTTTAGTTGCCCCGGTTACATATGAGTAGAGGCCTAGGCTACATCCAAACTACTATGCCCCTAAAACAGAGACATTTGGAAACGCTGCTTATTCCGGTTTAGTTTGAAATATCCAGGGTTGCATTGTAGTCTGGACAGGCAGAAACTGAGACATTTGGAAACTATGACGCAAACACCTGTCCCCTTGCAACGTGTTCTTCCCTGATTTGTCATGTGACCCTCTTTCAGAGGAAAACCGACGTCATTTCGACTACCTTTGGTAAATTCAACATGGATAACAAATTACAGTTGTTTCTGACCTTGTTGTCAATGTAAGCAGCTGTTGTGCTGTTAAATGCTGCATTTTAAAATGCTCCTACTGCTTACATGCACAGAGGCAAGCTACAACTTGAGTCATTTGTGACAATTACCGTGTCCAGCGGAGTTATAGGTGTTGTTCCACATTTTTGCATCCCTTTAGAGAATTGCATTTACAAGGAAAACTAATGATTTTTAAGGCAAAGTACAGTTTAAAAACGATATAATCTTCTTTGTCATGTTCATCAATGATGATAAATCATATAAAATCATCAATGTTTAATCAGTAGTATTAGCTTTTCATGTGCCAACTCCATAGACAGTTAAAGAAATGGACGAACAGATTCCGTTGCTCTCGACGGAGACCAGTGAAGGCTATTAGAAGCACTTTTCTGGGGATGGCTGAACATTAAGGCACAGCCTCCAACTGAGCTTGTAGATGTGACTAAAATGCTTCTTAAAATTAGTAATCAAACCTAAAATGCCTGCAAGCTTATCCTGCATTGTTCAGTGATTCCTCTACTGTGCGACAGTAAGTCGCATGGTTAACCTTATTTGTGAGGTATAAGGTAGTGTTTCTTTAGAAATAAACAATGGACAAATAGAGTATTTAGAAGATTCAGATGTAAAGTGACATCAAAATGAATGGCAGTCAATGGAATGCTAACTACAGGTGACGGCTTGTTAGCATCAAAATGGTGCCATAGGAGCTACATTTTATAAAGACAGACTTACCCCCTTGGCCAAACAGCTCGTGAGGACAGAAATTTAGAGTTTTGAAATGCCAGTTTAAGATGAAAACATGGAGTGTGCATGAAGCTTGACCTCATATAATGTATATGAGAATCAGGTTTGCTTGTACACATAGTGGAATTGATTTTCTATATAAACCAGTGTGTGATAAACATTGTGTTCTGTGTTTGTGGTTCAGGAGACCCAGGAGACGTTTCCAAAACTGGGCCAGATGGACGCCTGGGATGAACTGGGCAGTGGGGAAACAGAGGAGAGCAGCACCACAGACTGTGATGATGAAGATGGATGCCAAGCCTCAGGAGATGGTCAAGGCCAGACGTGTAAGTAATACATACCCATGTCTACATGCATAAACACTTACATATACACACAAATCCTCTTTTCTCTGTTTATCGATCACTATTGTTTGCAAAAGTAATAGGTTTCATTTACTTGGCATGTTAGAACCCCACTCCTAATCACTCACATTCCACATGACGTCAACTCCAATTTTTGTGAGGATTTATAATAGCTCTGTTATAACCTTAATTGCGCTCTACCTTTAATCACCTGATTTTGTGCGTTATATAACTATCTGACAAGGCGGTGTCCTTTCTCTCTTTTGTGTACCACAATAAGCCTTGAATTATTTTCACCTTCTGCATGACAAACACAAACTCACCATCAGCCGTCCTCACATGCTGTGTCAAATAGAGGCTACAGCAAATGTGGTAGCACAGGAGGTTCCTCAGATCCTGAGACAACAAGCCAGTTTTGTTCAGTGGGCACACACACACACACGCTCACACACACACACACACACAAACATGCATGACCGTGAGGAGCTGTTGGGGCTTGTGTTGGCTTTGATGAGAATCATTTGATCTCCTGTAGACTCTTCTTGTTAATCATCCCTTATTATTATGTTTGTTTTTTTCCACCTGCACATTTAAACAAAGGAGTCAGATGAGAAGCATTGTCTTATAGCATGGAGGGAGTAGAGAGGAACATGGTGGACCAAATATGCACTTATCCATGCATACACTAGCAGCAGGTGCCAGGTTCGATGTAATGGTTAAGATTTTTTCCACATGGCTGGAAAAAAGGCCACCCGGAGACTGTGCACTGATACATGCAAGCAAGCAGACAGCCAAACACAATGAAGACAGGCCCGGTGAAACTGAGCCTCTTTGGCTTCCCTAATTCTTGTGCTTCAGAAATGCCAGATGCTGATTCAGCAGTCTCTTCATGCGTAACATGTACCATGTTTACTCAGCTCAACGCGAATGCACATAAGCATGGTTTGCACAGAGGGCTAACTACGTACATTAACAGGTGCCTCAAGATGAATACACAAATTATATACAATCGGCTTAGGCTATTTCAAATTTGGGCCGAGGACCTTTGTTGCATTTCAATCCTCCTCTTTTTCCCTTTTTTGCCTGTCCACTCTCTGCAAACATGTCCCCAAAAGATCCTTTAAAAAGTTCCAAAAGTAAAAGTATTTTCAAATACCACCTAACTATTTAACACTATTGAGTTACTAGGGTCGCATCATTTACTGTAAATGTCTTTTTCTTCAAACATTTTAGAAATTTGCCGCATTGTCAGTATCGCTACCTAGACACAAAAGGCATTAGTGTATTTCAGCCTCTCTTTTGCCACCATGAGGTCAACACTGAAATCACTTTTTGGCCTATACATGTTCAACACTTTAAAGACACAGTGAAGTGTGGCCAGGTTGGTTCAGTGGTAGAGCAGGCACACATGTACTGAGAGGTTTATGCCTCGACGCAGAAGTCCATTAGTCGATTTCCTGCATGTCTTCCCCCTCTCTCTACCCTTTCTCACCTAACTGTCCTGTCAAAAAATTAAAGGTGGAATAGCCCAAAAATAATCTTTCAAAAAAAAGACTCATTGAAATAAACAATTCCCAAGTTCTAATCCTGTGTCCCTGTGTTAAGTATTAATTTTACTTGTAACATGGTAAATAAATGCTTGCTTATCCACCTCCTTATGGCCTATCAATGCAGGAGAGGCAGAGATATAGGGAGGCCAAATCCTCCACAGCGCTGCGGAGGAGGAGGGTCTGGCTAGTCCACACAGAATTCCGGGTTGGGAGAAAAACATGCTCTGGTTTATTGGCATGTCTTTAATCCAATCACAATCATCTTGAGCGGGGCTAAGTGCTGGACAGAGCCCTGGTGCCGCTGCAAAATATAGCCTCAGGAAGGAACTTGTTTTGATGGAACATGTGTTTGTTTAATGGTTGTTTTAGTCCAACGACAGATTGTCTCGGTAGCTGTCTGGATTTACCCTGCAGAGATCTGAGGAGCAGTTAAACATGGTTTTCAGAAATCCACCGGAATTTGAAATGGCAACACAAAGAAAGCGGAAGGTAATGGACATTTGGCTAAAAAAAAGAGTGCATCGGCAGCAAAGGACCTATCCCGGAAGTGGAACATCATGGACATAGACTAGGAGGCCAACAATCCTCTCTTATACTGTACGTATGTGCAAAATAATACTCGTCTGGTCTAGTTTTACCAAAGGGTAGCGAGAATGCTATCCATACCACAATGCAGCTAATAGACTAATCAATAGCCATTACATTCCTAGTTACACACAGCTCTGAACAGGTCCTTTCTGCCCTGCTGCTTGTTGATATGTGGATAAAACATGCCAGCCTTTCTAAGAGCTCTGACGGCAGCAGCAGTATCCCAACAGCAGGGGATCATCAATCAAAACCACTGTCTGAGATTTACAGAACAACACCCATTAGTCTGTCCGCAAAGTATAAATCCATATCCCGGTGAGCTCTGTTGCCAGTACAACTGTCCTTTAGCTTTCAAAAAATACTTCCATCCAGTAACAAAATCATATCTATGAAGACAAATTACAGCATTGGCACTAGTATTAAACAGCATTGACTAATGCCATGACATGGGCAACACTTTCTTTCAACAGCCAAGCCTGGCTTTTTGAACTCGGTTTGTGGGTATGTTTAGCTATTTGGCAATTTTCAAAACTTTCAGATAGACAACAACTTTGGTATTAAGCATGCTTTGATTCTGTTTTTTATTTACACACGGCACTCAGGCAATCCCTTATAGTTCTCTAAAAGGACCAGTTTTAGATATAGTTTTTTTTTGTAAACTGTTAGTATTTTTAAACACTTTTAAACGTTGGCATCCCAATGCACTATTGACAAACATCAGCTTTGGTAACTGTCATGAATTGTAGGGGTAGGATGCATAATTTACCCTCCACCTCAGTCTGCCCTAGTTTGCCTCTGTGTAGCTGTGGCAGAGCTCCCAAGGTCCATGTTAAAAGGGGGCATGACCACCCACTGTTATGCTAAGAGAGACGTCATTACCAAGCTAATGAACAGCGCTAATCTCCCGAGAACAGACTCACTGTCTCTATCTGCACTCAGATGTGATGGAACTCCTGCAAGTCCTACTTAGGAGATAGGTTGCATGCGTATAACCTCCTGCATACTAAAAGTATTTTTAAGAATGCAGATACAGATGCTTCTACAGTACATACGTACATATCTAAGATCAGTCATTGCTGAAACCAAATGATTATATGCAATCACATACAAACTGGGCACAGTGTTACTATTTGACAGTGTCAGGCTGAATAACAGATTACAGATGTGCAACGAACTACAAAACAAGAGTTGGAAAAGTCACACTATTATCACATACTCCAATTAGCTCTCCACTTCTAAAAGAAAGTGCAGTCTGAGTGCATGATGTCAGGCCTGTTTAATCTTGGTTCAGATCCTGCTCCCCTTGCCTGGAGACATGCTAGTGTACTTTGTGTGCCAACTAAACAAGGCCTAGTCATGTACGAACTGCCATGACCACAACCATGAACAGGAGAATAAATCAGTGACTCTTTAATGAACCATATCATCTGTCTCCCCCCTGCAGCTATGAGAGCCTCTTCTCTGGTACATTTGGTGGCGTGACTATGGTTTATTAACTGTATTAGCGCGGGAACACTTACGGCTGCTCCTCCCAAAGAAGCTATTCATTTGTAGCTAGCTCATTAACGTATTCATCTCTAAAAGACCCAGAATGGCACATTAGACCACTTTCTCTCCATTAGGAAGAGAGAGGAGACTCCAAATGTCTGTGCATCAAAAGGTAGAACAGTGCTTTACTTGTCTGTCTGCTTCTGTGAGTCTGACTTTCTTGCAGAGTAGGCAAAGTCTTTTCTGTTCTGTCCTTTTGTGCAGATCTGGAAAAACGGACATAGGAAAAAAGATGTTGTTTTTTTATTTTGAAAGTAAATACACAGTACAAAAGTTTACTTTTGGTTTTAATGAAAACTTAAAGATGTTTAGGATGGTATGTTGCAGCTTTCCCACTGTTAAAGTACACCTTTTGAATTAAGATACACCTTTCTTCATCGCCAGCATGGAAATTTGGTTGTTGCAGCAGTACAACAAAAGACATAAATGCAGGTAAGAACAGAAAGTAACAAAAATATAAATAAATACAAATCCAGATCCAGTTTCTCTTTCTTAATCTTCCCCTTAACATGTAAAGAAATATACGTGTGTGTGTGTGTGTGTGCTCAAATATGGCTTCTGGAAAGAAAAATAGGTACACAAATAGAAACTATTTAAAACTGGAGTGTAGTGTTGTTTTGTGCTGTTGTTGAGGCAGTCTGCCTGACAAAGGTGTGAGGAAAAAAAACAAAAGGAGCAGAAAGCAGGTTATGCATCTCAGAGGAGGAGGAGAAGTAAATGCATGGATAAACACTTCCTGTGATTGAGCCGCAGGGATGTGCTGCGAAGAAGTGTGAATTGTACAGCCATGAAAGTACTATTCTCTTTTGGTAACAAACACCATCTGTCAGAAACACTGGTGAGCTCATCAAGAAAGTGAAGACACCCCCGGCATCGCTCACACACTCTGCACTTCGGTGGCCAAACCTCTCTATTAGCATGAAAGAACATAATTATCTAAATATGACAAGATGGAAAGATTTAAGACTGGAGCTGTGTGCTTCTGTTATTCTTGAGTCGAAGGACACATTTATTAACTTTTCTTGTCTCTCCTTGCATACACCAAGGAAACAGCTGGCTGTAAATGTTTGTGTGGGTGGGGGGGTACGTATGTGTGTGTGTGTATGTGTGTGTGTGTATGAGTGTAATCCTGACCCCAAGGGAAGTAAACTCTGAACCCTATTTTAAATCCACAGCTGCTTTTGTGTAGATGTTTTTCTTAGAAAATGGAGTGTAATGTAAGTTGTGAATTTTACACAGAGACACACACACACACAAAATGTGGGTCTGTATGAGAAAGCTCCAATCAGCAGATTTTAAATTTAAGGCTAAAGGACACTCAAGCATAATCTGTGCTCGCCATCTATCAATGTCCAGTGTAATATGCAGTTTATATTTTGCTATTCACAGTTGAATACAACTTGTGTGTTGTGGAAACCTTGTTTCTAAAAGACTTAAGATAATGACCGTGAAACTTAATGTTCTTGGGTTGAAGTGTGTTTGTATCTGAATGTCAAAGGCCTGGAGAGAACTTCTCTCCAAAGCCAAAAATGCCATAAAGGTGTGCGGCAGCTGTTCACCCTGGCAGGGGAAGCACATTCCTGAAATGAACGGCTGCTTGGGCAGGATATGGCTAACCTACACCAGTGTTAGCAGGATAATACTGGATCAGCCCAAGACCACTACAGCCTTCTGTTGCCCTGGACACAGCACACACCTGCCTTTCATGTAAGAAAGCTTGCATGATGGAGAGAAGAGTGGAGATTAAGAGTGAAGTGATACCAGTCCGGGTCTGAGAGAGGACACAGGATCAAAGATTGAGATGAAAGTAAATAGTTACAACAATGGAGGGGTAATACCATAGATCTATATGATGTCATGCTACAGTACAAGGTTTAAAAGCGTAACAGAGGCAGGAAAGTACAGCTGACATGAGAATTAAATGTTGAGGGATGAGAATCAGAGGAGGCAATTGCAACATGGAAACCAATGATTCAATCTACCGTGAGAGACAGGGGTTAGGAGGGCGGGTGGGGGATTTGGTGCTTGTGTACTCTGCCAGGTTGGGTAGGATCAATCCCAGCCCCTTGATCTTTCCATCCTAGGTCCTGGACTGAGCAGGGGGCCCATTGGGACTAGCGTGTGGAGAGGCCGGCTGGCCAACAGATGTAGTGGCTGTGTCCCGGTGCGGATATTACCAGTATGACTGCCATTTCCCTTAGCCTTTCATCTAGAGCTCAAGGGACTGAGAGAGAGCTCCACAGGGCAGAGTAGGGTTGGAAAAGAAGGAACAAGAGGATCAGAGATGGCTTTTCTGGGCAGGAACATGGTCTGGTTTGCGGATGGATGTAAGATTAGTGAGCCACATTTTCACTTAGATATACAGAGTCATCTATTTGTTCTATCTGACGTTGTGACATTGCATATTTTTTTACACTTGACTTGCTGTGAAAGATTCTGAGACATTTCAGTATCATTCCCTATTAAATATGCATGGGGAAAAACACCCTACAAACGGGGATAATCCTTTAGACGAATATGTACCCAATCCTATTTGTTAGCACTTAAACTGACAGATAATCTGTTTTATAATAATCACTGTATCACAACTTTTTATTGTACATAGTGATCAACGGTCTTCCATTTCCTGCCCATCCATCCCTTATTATACCATCTTCCACCTTTCTCTGCATTGGTATACCTTTTCTTCCTAGCTTGGCATATTCTGCCCTGCTGTTTTTATGGCACTCTGAGAGCATATTAGCTTGAAGGGCTCCCTAGGTACACGGTCATCAGAGGAGAATGGTTCTCATTAGCCAGCATCATAATTTCCTTTCTAAGCAGTATCAGTGAGGCCTTTATGATTGAACCTCTCCAGCACACCTTTGGGACGTTAGAAACAGCAAGAATCTCTGGTGGGGCAACAGGTTTTAAATGAAGTTCACCAGCAGAGAAACAAAGACTGCTAGTGACTCCGTGCTATCATACCGTAGCCACATAAAAGTTTTAACTACAGTGTCGCAGAAGGAGCTGTTATTCACTAATATAACAAGAAATCCTTACGACATGTGCAGGTTTCCAAGCAGTAAATTACATTTTAAAGACGGTGTCCAGACTCATAAAGTTGTCTTTATTGAAAGCTGCAAATTCAATGGATTTGATTTGAATTTTATTGTGTGCAAAACACTCTTGCACTCCACTCTTTCACCCCTGCCCCCAGTCAGGCTATGTCCAAACCTTTTGGTTGTCATTGGAATTCAATTTAATCAGTACTCAATAAATTTGTGGAAATAATCAGTTGCTGGCTACACACACTAACAGACAGACCTACAGATGAGGCGACTTGTGTTGGCACTAGTATGTTTGGGTTGCTTTATTAATGTCCATACCTGGGGGTTGGGATGGGGATTGGTGCGAGGATGGAGGAGGAGGAGGATGAGGAGGGGAGGGTTTGGACGCGAGAGTTGTGTGAGTGACCTCTTTGACTTTCTTGACTCGCCTGGAGCCCAACCCTGGCTTCCAACACATAAACTGGCATTCTTGCTGTAACACAGCACTGAGCAAATAAAAGCAGACATTCCACTGATATTGAAAAATACAGTAGAAGGATAAGCAGGGATGAGTCTGATCCTCTCTGTCTCAGCTCAGCCTGGTATGCAGCGGGAAATACAGACTAGGTAAGGGGAGAAGTAAAGAAAGCATGGTAGGACTTGGGCTGGGATTTTCCCAGACAGGCACTTCTACCTCGAACTCAAAAGATACAAACTTTGGTTTTAAAGGCAAAACCTCAATCAGAGTATCTGTTTCAAATGACAGAGGTGCTTTAGGACTGCATGAACACACCGATAATGAAGGTTGGTAGTAATGAGCCAATGTTTGTATTGACTACCTGCAGTGCAAGTCTGTGTGCGGCTTTATAAATGTGTATACATCAAAGGGACATGCATCCAGGACAAGTCACTACACTAAAGGCCTATCCTATTGACCAGTGCTGAGAGCGACAAAGTCCTTCTCCCTTATCCATAATTGATGTAGAAATTAGAGCTGAACCTGGAACAGACTGTCAGGCCTGAGGGTAGGAAGAGGGCTGACCTCTCCCTGCTTCAGCTGATTACAGATCAGACTAGGAAGGACCACTGACGGCATACTTAGTGTGCCATTCTGAGTAATTTGATGCTAAAATTGCAGTGAGTTATGCAACCAAGAGTTTACATCAAAGTATTTGACTCACCCCCACAAAATCAAACATTTATAACATGACAACTTTCTTTTTTTTTATCCCACACAGATTTCTGACTTTGAAGTTGAAACGGCATGTATCACTTAGATCAGTTTAATATAGAGGAGGCTAGTCACGTGGAGCAACACAAGACTTCATTCTATTTTCGACATTTTACTTCTGTGTGGGCACTGCTGCTGCTCCTCGGTGTCACTGAGCAGGTAGCACTCTAATCATAGTTTGCACACACTGGAGCATCTTTTCCGTACTCCGGGCCGTACAGCCCTAAGTGTCACCTGAACATCAACGGCAAGCTCTGAAGGATTGAATGTGTAATTTTTCAATTCGCAATGCTCAAGGCAAGACCACACACAATATCACAGAGAGAAACCATGTGAGAACAGGTGAAAGCATGCAAGATGAGACATCTGTACTGCTGGCTGATTCCAGTGGCAGGGCGGAGGGATCCATATGTAAAAGGTTATATCAGGAGACACACGTTGACAGCGTCTCTTGACTGCTACCTGATTAGCGCTTCTTCTCAACTAATGTGTGTGTGTGTGTGTGTGACTGAGTACTGATATCCAAAATCCGTGTTCTGGTGGGGAATGTAATGTGCGTGAATCTGTTTGTGAGACAGGAGTTGTACTGGGCCTTTAACTTCTCTACTGCATAGAAGCTGCTTTTTCGTCAGGATTCCCCTCCATCTCGAGAGTCTGTCACATTGACTGGTGGAGGTCACTGTCCTCCCAGGGCCCCTTTCCCTATTTGTTTCGGTGTGTATGTGTTTGTGTGTGTATAGGGAAGTAAATCTTAATCTTGCAAAGAGTACAGCCAAGAATCGCACTGGGTAGATTCCATTCCACTGATCCCTGCTCAGGAGTTGCCATGCTGCTGTGCCCGTTGCTAGGTTAGCTGTAGGCTAAGTGTTCCCCACTGGTGCCCCTGTATTTTAGCCCCTTGAGTGGCCTGCCAGAGACCCTGGACCAGTCCTGGATTCCCTACATAGGTTGCCTGTGAACCAGAGGGACAGTTCCCAGAGATGGGAGTTTGTTTGTGTGTGTGTGTGTGTGTGTGTGTGTGTGTGTGTGTGTGTGTGTGTGTGTGTGTGTGTTACAATACGGAATAGGGAGATTAGTTTGACGGTGCGAGGAGCCCCTGCCTGACATGGCACCACATAAAGAGTAAGTTGCAGACAAAAACAGCACTGAGATGGATGGCTAGTAATGAACTGTGTGAATGCATCCTCCCCTTCTCTCCACCTTCTCTTTGTAAGAAAGTGTGTGTGAAAAGAGATAAGGAGACGTGTGAGTGCTTGGGAAGGAATATGGCTTTGGATGTGTGTGCGTGTGTGTGTGTGTGTGTGCGTGTGTGTGTGCGTGTGTAAGACGGTGAAAGAGAAGCCTTGAAAAACATAGTGACCCAGGGAGAGTTTTAGCATTCTCCAGCTGTACCAAACAATGTCAGGACACCCACGATCCATAGCCACCAAGAGCAGCATCAGTCTTTTATTGGTGTCCAAAGGTCCGATCGGAGGCAGACTGATAGCTCGGTCTCCTAGTAATGCTGGCTTTACCCAAGAATGAAAGAGGCTTGTGCATACCTCTTGGTGTGTATGGGACTCCTCGTGCATTCAAGTCTTGTGTGTATTATAATAATGTTGCAACCAGAGAGTAAGAAGGGTCATTGAATGGATGCGTGGTTTAAGTCCTCTATGTATCAGTATTGTACAACTTAAAATTCTTGCAAACCAAATAGGAAACCGAATAGGGGCCAGCACACCGTGTATCTACAAAAAGTGGCATACGTGTATGAAATTACTTAAGTATAATCTACCACAAAACTTTAAAGGTCCCATGGCATTAAAATTTCACATTATGACGTTTTTTAACATTAATATGAGTTCCCCCAACCTGCCAATGGTCCCCCCAGTGGCTAGAAATAGCGATAGGTGTAAACCGAGCCCTGGGTATCCTGCTCTGCCTTTGAGAAAATGAAAGCTCAGATGGGCTGATCTGGAATCTTGCCCCTTATGACCTCCTAGGAGGAAAGGTTACCTCCCCTTTCTCTGCTTTGCCCTCCCAGAGAATTTGGCCCACCCAGCTGGAGAGACATCATGGCTTTCAAACGAGCAAAGTGGCAGTTGGTCAAGGCCACACCCCCACCCTCCACCTTGCCTGCCCACCCCACCGCCACCTCAAAAGCTACAGACTCAGAAATGGCACATCCTAAGGAAGGCTCATTGTGGGACTGGCTCTAGTGGCTGTAATTCTGCACCAAGGCTGAATTTTGGGAAAGAGACTTCAGATATGGTATTAGAGGACCACTAAGGGTCTATATAAAAGCATCAAAAGAGCACCATGTCATGGGACCTTTAAAACATCCTTGAAATATATGCTTATACCAAAATTGAGTAGTGGACCACATTTGTGTCTCTTCTCTCTCTTCACTTGGGAAATAGAGACCCTTTGGCTCTCATAGGGATAGATGGCAGGTAGCAAAGGTCACACATCAGGTTGGATCAGAGGCAAATGTTCTGTCCCTGTTAATGACAGAAACAAATGGTACATATCATTTTTTCTGACTTCACTGCATTTGAGAAATGGTGAGCTGACACACATACTTCACAGACATATTGGTTATTGCATAATATCTTGTTACAGCAAATAAGGATTGATCTAGCAAATCAACAGTGTCATTATTCAGCCCCTTTGGCAGAGCCGTCCCAGGAGAGGAACAGTTGCTCAATCTCACAAGTCTTGGAACCGAGCACACAGTGTGGAGAGGGGTGACTTGCCAATCACATATTGTCTCACTGCTAATTCTCAACAACATGGTCGTCAGGGTGTGTGTGTGTGTGCATGCACCATGAGCATGCGTAAATCCATGCTTACATTTATGTCTGCCTGTGTGGGTGGTGAAAAGAAAAGGGTGTCAAAGGTCACCTCTCTTATTGAAACATCCCGTGAGGCAGATCAAGTGGCCTTGTCAAATCCCAGGCCCATGGGCTACTTTACAACCCCACCCCTCACCCTTGCATCCGTCTCCCATCAACTGCTTAGCAAGGAGCACACCCTGAAGGTCCAAGACAGGGACAGAGGAAGATGGTGAGAATAAGAGTGAGGAGGAAGTTACTGACCTCCACCCACCTCTACCACACTGCCTTGATGTGCCATGAATCAATCATCCACCTTCTGACCATGTGTATAATTGCACAGAGCAGGCAGATGAGTAAAAACTGCCACAAGTGTTTTCAAGCATATGCTAAACAGCTTAAAGTCTTCTATTTACAGTACACATGTAACTTCTGCGTGGGGTTAAGTTACACTGAACAGAAGTAGGTTACACTGTATTTAAACTAAGGCACTACAACACAATTCTGGGCCGATCTTATGTCAGTGAAATAAAAAAAGGAATGGACACAACTGAGTTGAACAAACATTGATGTTTGTAATTGATACAAGTCCGTGTGGAGCCTGGAAAAGCTGCCTTGTTATCTTGATAGCGTAAATTGCGGCAACTTGCTAAGCCCCAGTATACAGTAGCACCATTCCTCACTGGATTACAGCTCTGCATCTAGTGTTCAGTCAAGAGTCCCATGTAAGCTTGCACAACACACCAAACACACACACAGTCATGCACAACACATGTGGACTATAGTTTCCGAGGTTGACTCATTGGGTTTGTCCCCGTTGCACTAGTACTGGTTCTCCGGATGAATGTATGAGCATGCTTTTGTGCGTGCATGTATGTTGTGTGCATGTCTCTATGTGTATTCTCGTCTACAGTACAGTATGTGTGACGCACTGTGGAAAGGAGAGATTCAATCTTATTAGTTGACAACACAGGGAGGATTCTTTGAGAGCAGTTTGCTTCTTCCCTTTGCATAGGTTTGAGGATTTAAATATGTGGCAGCAGTGGCTTGGTGCTGGCTAACCAAAAGAAACACAGATGAGAAGAAAGAAGGAAAGAGACAGAGAGGGAGGAAAGTAGAAGCAAAAAAACATGTGCACGGTTGCCCAAAGAACCATCCTGCAAATTTCTCTGTCCTTCAGAATGGTTCCAAAGAATGATGGCCAAGACGTTTATCATTCCTCCCACTCACCTTCTAACCCTTACTCCTCCCTTCCTCTATCCCTCCCTCCCTCCCCGCCCATCACCTCCTTCCTCTTGGCTAAAGCCCGAGGTCCACCTCTTCTTCAGGGCTGTGGCCGGGCTTTTTAGAAGCAGCTGTTGTTGCTCCTCAAAACACACAATCTGCCCATCTGGAGAGGCATTAGTGGCAAAGGACACTATGAACAATTTCTCACACACTTAGCCAACACAGAGTTCAACAAGGTGGCAGAAGACAGGACAGCCCTCTGTAACAATCTACAGGCTGGGATTGAGCTGTGTAGTTACTATATATCAGAGTGTTGGATGTGCAGATGTACAAAGTGACATGATCCCTCCATCCTTTTTGCTCTCCATGACCATGTCCACTGCAGGCTTTGATGACAAATGAAAGCTACGACCCATTATTTATGCTAGTATTTGACTTCACAAACACACATAAATACACATTACACACTTCTTCCTAGATATAAATGTCTGGGGTCTTGTTCAGACCTCTTAGCACTCCAGTTCTATTTGTCTCTCGGGTTTCTGTTACCCTGTTTTTCTCTGTCGCTGTTTGTCGCCTGTTATAAAGCTTTTTACCAATCAAATCACATTTGTCTTTTACTGGTGGGGAACATATGTCAATGATTGGTGTTGTAATGGGAGAAGCATGTCGACATGCCATCGCATAGTTTGAAGTCGCCCGGGGTGATTGATTCCTTTGTTTTGATAAGAGTGACGATGGATCTTCATCCTCATACTGAAAACCCAATCGTTTCCTTCCTCTTCTAACAATCTCAGTCATTTTTCACTCCCGCGCGCACTCTGTTTTTCTGTCTTGCTTGTTCTCCCTTTTTTTCCTCACCATATTTGGGGGATTTACACATGAGCCAGCTTATGAAGCACGGCTTATGTGCTAACATTGTCTCATTATGACAGCAACATCACATTCCATTATACTCCTGCCCTCCTGGTTTTCTCATTTCTTTGTACCTCAAGTTGTTGCTTGCTTTTATGGACTGAATACAATTCAATATTCTTTTTCTAAAGTTCCTACTGCTACTACTTTTTCTGTTTTGTGGTTTTAACAATTTTTTTTCAACTTTTGCTGGTGGATATGGTTAAAAAATGTCACATCCATATTATGTGATGATGATTTTAAAATTGCATAACTTCCACACTTATTGCAATTCATAATATTTTTGCTAGATCTCAAATAATAAAGAGACCGGGCATATGCCATGTCAGTAAAATGTGTGTGTGGGTGTGTATACATATACTGTATCATTGGATATTAATGAGTCGGTTTCAGTGCTGCCATTGTTACTTTCTGAAAGTATTCAGGAGTTTTCTTTTAAAGCTCCCAGCGTTATCTCTTTCTAACAAAATATTATTACAAATATTGTCTTTTATCAAGTGTATGACCTTTCAGTTTTTTTTTCCTTGACCTAAAAAAGGTTTGAGGGTTTTTCCACATGTTGGGACAAACAGCATCTGGAGAATTGTTTAAAGATATTGTGTTCCTTAAAAGTAATGTCTCCACGTTAAAGTGCATTATTGCATTACATGCTAAATTATCATAAAGTGATACTTGCATCTTAAACTTTACGGCATCTGTCAATGGCAGGGCCGAGCTCTGTCATGGAGCGCCCAGCTGTCCCTATTTAACAACAGTCCATCTGCTTACAAGACCTCAAACTACTGAAAATCTTGCCAACAATGTCGTCTTTAAGAATGGTTTAAATCTATTTATAAGTCTAATCCTCATTCTCAGTGTAAGACATACAGTATGTCATGAGTTCAGAATACATCTTACGCCCCGTTGTGTCATGAGCTGTGGTTTATAAATAAAGGAATAGGCATTTAAAAGGTAATGAAACATAAGGTAAATGACTCAACTTCTCTTTTATTTCTTCTTCTCTTTATGCCCCTCCCAGCTGGTGGCATTCTATATACAGTATATATGAATAAATCACCCTTTAACAATTTAGCAGTGCTGTCGTCTGTCGTTATTGGTTGTTCTGGCAGGACCTACTCCATTGATTAGCCAGTTGTGAGTAGTGTTAGGTTGTGTTGGCCCAAATGCTGTTTTCTGACATCTCCCTGATGAGATGCAGCCCATTTCCCATTGAAACAATAACAGCAATCTGATTTGGGATAAATGATGTCTTTGTCTATTGTCTACTGGAACAACAAAACCATTGGCACGGAAAACACAACTCTCTCTAGATCCCTGCCTAGCCCTATTCACACATGAATGCACATGCACACATACAAACCCAAGTGTAAAGTAGGATGGGTTGATATGTCTTCTCAGTTTTACAAAAGAATACATTCTTAAAAACGAAACACATTTGATCATGGAAGGTGTCAAAGAAAAAACAATTGTATTGGATGACAGCTTTAACCCTGATGTAGTCCTTGGGTCAAATTGAGCCGTTTTCCTATATCAATGTTCTTTTAACTACCCAAAATAACATGATTGATTCCACACAACGCTCTTTGGCAAGTACAAATCTCTACTTTCATTAATTTTGGGGTGTCTTAATCAATTTTATAGCATTTGGAGAAAAAAACATTGAAGTAGTTTTGAAATAGTATTGAGTAAAAGTTGACATATTCCAGTCTGTGATTAACCATCAACATCCATTCCTTTAATTTTAGTCTAAATAATTCCTCATTTCTGCTTTTCTAACTCAAACATTAGGTATAATTATTGACCATAAATTTCCCAAAACTGTAAAACTAAAGTTAATGAGTTAGTGTTCCGTATTAGTGTTGAAAACGTCAAAAAAGTGACAAACTTTGAAAAAAACGACAAAGGTGTTGATTTTCAATTTTGACGGAAAGACAACACAAGGGTTAAAAGAACAATACGTTGTCTACTTTTATATCTGCAAAGAAGTGATTCAGTTAGAAATTAAAGGTGTTGCTATACATTTTCACATTTCATATGGATGAAATATCTTAAAATGTATCACACACACCTGTTTGTCGTTTCTTGACAGGCAAGTCCCCACAGGGAAGGCTAGAACTGTCTTTACTTAGACAACTGAATGCTAGACAGATCAGTTTACACACACTGGTGGGAATCTTTGCAGACTTGGACGTTTTTGTGTGACAGAGACAGCTTAACAAGACATTTTGACACTGGGCTTTGGTACGGTCAGTACTTATCACAACACACAGTCATTCTATCCTTCAACCCTGTCTCTATTTGGTTTTTTCTGTATCCATTGGGATCAGGCCTCATTGATTTAACCCTGTCCCTCTCTAGGAACTCAGACAAGGTGTGCAGAGCCCCTAACTCCTGCACATGGGCCCATACTAAATGTATGACACCTTTAAGGTCTTAGTGACTGAGAGTGTGTGGTGCACCCGCTGTGCTGAGGGTTTTAATCTGTTTAATTGATGTACATAGCTCGGGCTGGGTTGGGTCCTTCTGGGATCCATGAAGGGGACTTGAAAGATGGATGGGTAATTATTTTGTTTTGATTTTTTTTTGAACACACTGTCGCATCCCAGAGAGAAGTGAGATGAAGAGAGGAAAGAGATGAGCCAGGGTGATGATGAAGTTTGAGTGAGACTGTAAGAACAGCGAGGGGGTAGAGACATGAGTGAAGTCCTCTTTGAAGGAAGCTGGGATTTCACCAATGTCAGCAGAAAAGTGGTTGTGTGTAACTTTATATGTGTGTTTGCAGGGGACTGTGATAAAATGGGTGCTTAATGTCTACCCTACCATCATCGCCTGATTTATCTCTGATTGGCTGTAATGACGCAGTTAGGGCTGTCCTTCATCTGCAGCTGGAGATTAGACACCCAGTCAGTCCTCCATCACGATATGTGGGGAGATGACAAAATGGGAGTTCAATTTTTATATTTCCGTCACATGGGGGTAGAAAGACAGTGTATAGTGGCACAGGTTTGTTGCATGTAGCTTAGACAAAATGATTTAAAAGTGAGTTTGTAGCTGAACACTAATACAGTAGCATTGCATCTAAATGCATTAATTCCAATTTTAACGCACTCATTGAAATAAATAATTGGTGCTTTCAACTGAAACACCCCCAGCTGTGCTTCTTCTGATGTAGATATGAACTCATTTTTAATCTGTAACAGACATAATCAGACATCATTTCTATGTCTGATTATTTTTGAAAACCTCTGGAAGGAGATGATGGGAACGGTGATTGGATGATGATGAGCCCCTTATGTACAAATTTACAAGCCCAAAGGACTCGGAACATTAAAGCAGATTACCATGATTATAGCAATGAGCCAAACCATTTATCTGTGTCTGTTTCTCTCTTTCTATCTGTTTCTGTTTCTCACAGCACATACAGAAGCTTCCAGTGAAGGAAAGCCCATTGAGAGACAGCCTGGAGGTGGCAGCCCACGTGATAACCCTTCCAAGCCCCCTCAGTAAAGGTGATGGGGGCTCGGCGTCTGCCAGCTGGGCACGGCCCTGAGCCTCAAGCGCTGCTCTTGGCTGCGCTTTACTTGCAGTGGACCCTGATCTGATGCAAGCGCCCTCTGTGAATCCACCGACCCCTGCCCCCTTTAGGAACCACATACATGCACAGAGACCCTCATATCATATACATAAAATGCATAGTATCCTTACTCCTGTCCTCAACGTACTTGAAAGGATGGTAATGATGGAAAAATGGAAAGCAAAACAAGGTGTGGAAGAGAAGAGGACAACGTTGAAGGAGACTGTAGACAGGGGGCCTATTGCAGCAACTTGCACAAGCTAATCTCATGCACGCTCATCTACGAAGATTAGGCCAGCTGCTTCTTCTGGGCTGTTGGGCTAGGACGTTTGTGTATAAAGACGCCAATACAGCCCCACTATTCACACAATCACACCCTTTGTGGTTCAGAAAGGGACTGCATCATTCTGTTTTTACTTAAAAGCGCTTACACATATACAGACTCATATTTAGTTTCACATGTAACGTTACAGTAAAAATACAGCCATCTTCGCTTTGGTGTTGGTTTTTACTTATTCCTTTCTGGCTTAAAAAAAAAAAAAACTCCTCACGGCCACTGCACCAATCACCAGCCAGGCAGAAGACTTCAGCTCATTTGAAAACTCAACTCATTTTCTTTTCGAGGATTAAGGAATGCATGATAGATTGATAGATCAATCCCAGGTGCCTGGCCCAGAACAGCAGATTTGATATACTCGAATGACTGTGTACCTTGGCGGGGGGATTAAAATGTAATGAGTTCACAGGTAGAGCACGGGCGGGCACACTTGCACGGCTGAACACATTGTGCAGACAAACTAGGTGTGTATAGTATGTTTCTGTATATAGGTAGAAAGATTTGATAGAGTGTATGAGGTTCTGATTCAACAAAAAAGCTCTTAACTGATTGAGCTGAATGGGTTTTTTTTCCCCTTAGCTACGAACGGACTGTGGTTGTCTGCTACATATATAACGATGCAAAACAAACTATAGAGATTTAATTTCTGTAAGAAATAAAGCAGGAAATCACATCATTTTTCCAACTCAAGCCATTGACATAAATTGATCCATTTTGGATGTAGCCTGTACATTTTACTAATGTTTATTGTGCATCCAGTTTTTGTGTGTTTGCTCATTGAATTGCACAATAATGCATGAATAACCTAAAAAATGCTATAGTAGGATCAGGCCGTTCTTGGGAAAGCATAAAAAAACGTGTCTATTGCCTTTTCCATTACATCTCTCTGATGGTTAACATCAGGTACTATCTTCCTCTCTCAAAGGACGGTTTGGAACGTGAAAACAAGAGGAAGGTTGGGTTGCAGATCCGACACATGAAAATTAAAATACAAATTAACACACGCCGCAAAAGACATACGAGAATCGTTTTTACAAAGTTGGGTGCATCTATTGTCTAGTATAGTGGTAGCCACTGTGTCCTTCTTTGTGGATTTATCATACATTTTGCCAAAGAGCTCTAACGTCTCTTCACTCACCGTTAAGCAGACCATTCCTTTGAGTTCCAACAGAATACATCCTTTTTGTTTTAAATGATTCCTCATGGGGATGGAGCAAAAGGGAAGTTGAAAAAAAAGCTGTGTGACTATTATAATGGCTTCCTCTATATACCTGTTTTCTCTCTTGTCTAGAAGTGAATGGTTTATGTACAGGTACAGTAAAGTACCTGTGTGAATGAGAATGAAGGCATGGTCAATGCAATGCAGATTAGACAGTATTAAACCTGACCATGACTAAAAGCTACACAGATACAGTATCTAAGCTAAATAGGTCTATACACTTACATGGGTCAATGTGCAGTAAAATTCCTCTTCCAATAACAAGGCTGTGTTGTAAACTACTCTTCCTCTCCTGACTGAAAAGTAACTCACCGTTGACTCTGCCTAAAAGTGGACTTAACTACTTGCATATATGGTAATTATACATTAAAGCGTGGCAGAAAATGACGAATGGAGCTGACTGCAGCTATGTAAGGTATTAGGTTTTAATGTGTCACATCTTGTGTTCTGTAACCAATTTGTTTAGTTCATATGATTTTCTCCATGTATGTTTTGTTCATGACTGTCGTTCATTGCACCCACGGATCACTTACAGCCCTTTTCCCTCGCATGTGTATAAATGTACATATTTTAAGTCACTTTCGCCATTTATTTTGTGTCTCGTGTCATCTCTTTTCTATCAGTATGATACAGTGCGGTTGAGCTCTGCTCCGCCTCTCCTTAAAGAGTAGCCGTCACAATAGACATTGATAAAAGTCAGAGTTTTGCTTGGAAAATATCCTACACACCTATGGCACTGTGGTCCTCTTCTTATGACTGTGTGGGCTTGTACAGACTGCTTGATTGACAGGTCTAGGTGTGCAGGCTGTTAAATATTTCATGCTGAAATCACTAAAAAGCCCCTGTCCTCCAAGTGGAATATTAAACAGTGAGGTGGGCACATTATGCACATCCAGTGATACTTTCTGAGCCTTTTTAAAAAAGAAGAATTTCACCAAATTTGAAATGTACACTTAATTTGCTTTCTTGCCAATAATTACCTAGTAGCACCTCTAATGCATAACACATTGTATCTTGTTTGAGACATAAGACTCCAGGAAGTCACTTTTGCCCAGCCACGAAATAATATTTACAGCCTGTGGCACCCTGTAAAATCACAAAATATGTTATTGTTTTTTTTTCACATATTGTTGGATATTTGTGTATGGATTAAAAAAACAATATTAGTAGGCTATATGAGCATTAGAGCTGCTAGAAAGTGTATTTTTTAAACTAGAAAGAGCCAGCCATATGTTTCTCTCTGCTTTGCCTATATGCTATAACACTTGCAAAAAAAACTGAGTGTGATATTTTCCCAAAATGTTAAACCTCTTCAAACCGAGTAGACTTTGTAACGATGATTACATTGCACTGGCTTACTTCCTGTCCCTAAAAAACACCACACTGTTTTACTGACCATACTGGACTGTGAGTTATGAGGGCATAGGCAGGGAGAACCTTCTCAGTCTGACCTTCTCTATTTGTGTCCAGGAAGCGCTCTGGCTAAACATATCAGTCCGTGTTTGCACCAGGAATAGAGGCAGAGGGGAGTGTGAGAGTGCAGAAGACGTGAAAAAGTTTGCTGCTCGAAAGGACAGTCAGTCGTGATGACAGCGGCGTTGACAGTGACAAGTTTGCTGCCTCAGCTGATGTGTGTCTGACCCTTTGGTTGCTCCTGCATGGGAAACCTTGCCTATTCGTGGGCTGTAATTGCCCGGAATTAGTCTGTGCTGTCAGCTGCAATGTTAGCACCAGTGTTAGCCTAGCTTAGCTACTGTAGGACACAAAGCAAGCATGAAGGGAGCCACTGTTGGTGAGAACAGACACATATTTGTGGATTGTCACACAAACGGCTAGAATGTCCACACTGAGATTCAAACAGAGTGGGGTGATGGCCTAAATCAGGTATATGTCATATTAATTGCATTATTTTAGCATCACAAGACAATGCCAGATATGTCCTAAAGACATGCAATGGGACTGAAATAAAGTAATGTTTATAATTTGTCTTCAGGGCAACACTGTTCTTTTTTCTTCCACTGTGATTATAAAAAGCATTTGATGGCAACGTATCAGGCGACAGTGGCCCTCCAAGTCTCACCACACCTCCCACTGTTTTAGCCATCAGCCTGGCAGCACATAACTAATAGCACTCTTCTGGCTAAAGCACACAATGTCCATGAGCTCTTTCTTACTCTCTCTCTCTTACACACACAAACACACACACACCAACACACACACATGCACTTTTATGAACACAAAATCATCACAAACACACACCAGTGATCTCATTGGCACACCCTCTCGTACAGTTGTACACTTCCAATTGCACGCAGTCTGTATTTGATCCTTGAGTCTATTTCATGCTTGTTGCTGTGAAACTGAGTGTCTGGCTGGCTGCAGACGAGCTGAGAGAGTGCTCAGTCCAAGGATATTGTGCCTACTCTTTGCCTGAGCTGTAATTGGCCTGCATTGTCCCTGCCTGACAAAACCAAAGCCGCCTGTCGCCCTTAATAACCTCCGCTGACTGACGCAGAAAGCCATGAAAGACTTTAAAATATAGACAATAATGGGAGCAGACTCAGACACTGAAGGAGAAGTAGTCTAAAAATGACTTTTAACTGAGCTTTCTCTTTAATGACACTTTATAACGACAGTGTAATGGGAAAAATGGGTATGGATGATTCAGTGTATCCTACTGTAGGCACAGACATACACACATTGCAAGGAGCAGTGTGGTCAGTGAGTGGAACTGAGAGTTCCGGGGACCTCAGGTCACAGCTGCTCAGCTGTCTGTCTGGGCTATTTTAATCGGTAGCACACATCAGCTTCTGTCCCACTGGCTTGGCCAAGTCCACAACTAAGCATCCTCACACACACACACACACACACATATTTCTGCCTCAGGAAAGAGTCAATCTTCCCACATTCAGAGATGAGCTACAATTGCGTCACACAGCATAAAAAAAGAGCCTTCTCTGAAGTCAACCTGTGCTGTAGCTGGGTGACAGCAGTGAAGCAACCCCCCTCCTTTCACAGATTGTCTTACCTTCTTTACAGTCCGTGAGATCAGAGTGACACGCTTGAACTAGGAGGAGGGAGGCACTGGAAATAGCTTTTCAAAGATGAACAATTGGGTAAGGTATAGGGTAAAAAGGAAGGAGGACCAAGGTCTCCTGTTAAAGGAGAATTCCGGCCAACTTTTTACGTTAATCTTGATTGCTATAAATATGCTTGTACTTTTTTGACTGAAACATTTCTGACCTAAATCGGTGCAGGCAACACGGAATAGCAACAGCTACGTGTAAGAGCTTCCATTGAGCTAAAATGGCAGTTGTCGGGCAAGGTTTAGAGTGCTTTTTGTGGCTCTTAACAGACACCAAATGCAATTAAAATGTCTGTGCAACATGCCCTTAGTTAACAACAATATGCGTTTCAACTCAGACAATTTAAATTCACCTACCGGCACCCTGTCTTTTTTTCCTTCCGATAGCTTGCTCGTCCTGTTAGCTCCTAGCTGCTAGCTGTTGTCCGTGATAAGTGTGTTCAGTCTATGCTTCTGTGAAACTCATAACACAACAGCAGTTCCGTGTGTATTTGAAGCTCATCCATTTTGTGTGTGATCGATCTGGTGTTGGCAGTGTTAATTTATGTGGTAGACTGGCATCCTTGTTTCTGGTTTCTCCCCGCCTTCGTAGCTTCCTGCTTCCAAAAACAATCCAGTTAGCACCTGGTGGTCTGGCTATGTCCTCCAAAGGACAGGGTATGCCTTTGCGACAAAAGCTTGAAATTTTTTCCCTCAAAAATAGGTACTTGAGCACTGTAGTGGTTATGACCATATCAGAGACTATGTAACTTCATGGAAACAGGCCAAGTGATGTATATGGCTAGCACAGTGATAGCGTTAGAGAAGGCTAGCTGTAGTCTTGCGCTGTCCCAGTGTAGCAGGAAAAGGTAATCAGTCTGCAGATCGCCCGAGAAGCAAGGATGCTGCCAGCTTGGCTAAGGGAACTACCACACAAATCGACAAGCCTCCTACTCTCCAACACCAGATCAATCACACACAAAAATAAATGAGCTACAAATACACATGGCACTGTTGCGTGATGATTAGCACACAAGCCTGACTGAACACACTTATCACGGACGGCAGCTAGCAGCTAAAAAGTGCGCAGCAAGCTTCCCGGCAAGATAGAGACAGGGTACCGGTAGGTGAATTTAAACAATGTCTGAGTTGAAAATGCATATTGTTGTCACGTGAGGGCACTGTTCAGTGGAAGCTCATACATGTAGCTGCAGCTACTCTGTGTTGCCTGCACCAATTGCCGATTCATCGATATTTATAGCGATCAAGATTATCGTAAAAATCCCAAACTCTATCCATTCCCCTCTACATAGAGCTTCCTATGCCGCCACAACAGGCTAACACAAGCTGTCACTTCAGTTCTACCTTTGTCACCCTGTTCCGCTGGCCAATTAGCATTATGCACAATAAGCTCTTGAGCAGACTAATTTAGTCCAATTAAACACAGTTTTGACATGATAGACCATCAGGAGGAGCCTCTCAGCAACTGACAGAGATCAAATCTCAAACAGAGACACAAGAACCTTTGCTTGATTCCTCCTACTTACTGATTGGCCTCACTTGTCAGTTCTGTTTCCCATCATGCTCTGGGCTGTTGGCAGAGGGCAGGTAAACAGTGTTAGGGGTGTTACCTTCCCTGTCAGCTATTGTGAGGTTGTTGTCATTTTCTGTCTGAAAACTTTGTGGGCAGTGCACAATTTGTTGCTGACTGAATCCTGTAATATAAAAAAAATATGTATAGAACTTCCATGCAAACCAAAAATTGTAAAAAAGTTTAAGTTTTTGCACAAGTTGTCTTGAACTCAGTAGACAGCCCTCTGTCAAGTCCTTCTGATGTGTATAAACAGCGTTGAATCTAAACGCAAACGCAGAACAGCCATTCAGCTGTGCAATAATCTCAGCTCCCATAGGAATGCCAATTTATTCTGCCTGTTATGAAAGAAAAATACAGGCAGACATGAACTCAACACCACAAGCCGGAGGACTGAGGGTCTGGCATGGACCCCTTTTCTAACCACACTGAGGAGGCTCAAATGTGAAAAGGTTTTCTGGTATTCACTGCCCACCTCTTACTGTCAACATCATACAAGGAATCACAAGGGAAGGTGGACGTCAGTTATAAGGATCTGCTAACATGTATCTAACATGTCTCAAGTAGGTGAGAGTGAAGCATACTTACTATGGCAAGCTAGGAAACGCCACTCATGCCCTATATCTTTTTACTCTTTGGGGGTACAACAGTAGCAATGGCAATACAACATACGGACGATTGTCTATAGGGCATCACTGTGTTCTATTTGCCAGCTCCACACTCTACAGACTAATGCAGGTTCTTTGGCTTTTGCCTAAAAAAAAAAGAAAAATGAAAGAAATATCCTGTAGAACCTGCAACATAAAACTATAATTGTCAAAAATGCAGTTGAAATATCCTGTATTTAATCTAGATGTCACAAAACCTTTCCTATAAAATTAAGCCCAGATTGAAAAGACACTTATGTCTTTTCACCTGCAAATACCAGAAAAAACACTGGCCTGTGCTGTCGGCTGTAGCAATAATAAACTGTAGTTGTCTGCTCTGTCTAAAATCATACACGTCAAGGGAAGACAATTCTACTTTCATGATTTTGTATGTTTCAGTATGTATGTTTTTTTTTTTACTGTATGTATTTCATGTATTTACAATGAAATAAAACATTAGATTTGTGGAATTGTAATCATAAACTACCAAATCCTGTAGTAATTTTGGGATAGGACTTAATTCATTTAGGCATTACAACAAAAAGTATTAATGCTAATTTTGTTTTTTCTCCCCAATAACTTTGTTACAACTAAACTCAGACAACATCCACATTAACGTTAATTTGACGATTGTTGACAGTGACCAGTCCCAATAATTACTGCTTGTTGCGCCATTTGCAGTAATAGTGGCACTAAGAGAGTGCAACACATAAATCAACCTGCAGATTAAAAGTCTATATGTTTGACCAATGCATGCAAATATTGTACACAAAGTCAAGAGACAAGTCAATAGTCATGCACATGCCCACACAGACAAGTTATTTTTATTTTTTGGTTATGAAAGAAACAGAAGTGCTGGGTGAGGACCAGTTGTCATTAGAATGTATTGGGTCTTAATAAGGCCACACAAAGGGGCCTGAACATTAGTCACCATGAAAGTCTGCCTGTTAGATAACTATGTCACCACATGACAATAGCCAGCCGGGAGAGAATGTGGCCGCCGCTAGTATGAGCTCCCATTCAATTAGACTGGGGTCTGCATCGGTGTGTGTGTTATGAGGCAATCGAGGAGTTTAAGAAGGAGTGTGTGTGTATATGTTTGTGTGTCACACGTGTTCAAGGCTGGCCAGCATCTGAATTCTCTCTGTCAGGGGCTCTGTTTGGCATGCTATACAGGCAGCCTCCTTCATCATGTTGCAGAGATGGATGAGCACTGGTGTGAATGTTCTGTGGTTCCTTTGGTGCCATTCCACCTTTCCAACTCGCTCTGCTTCTCTTTCTATCTGTATCAGGCTGGAAGAGAATTTACACACTCCTGTGTGACTATTATATTATTAGTAGATTTTATTTCATCCTACTTCCTTTTTTGTCCTGTCAGGATTTTTAAATTGTCATCGGAATACCTGATATCAGTGTGTTGTATTACATGAATGAAAGAGCGAGCTGGTTGACTGGAGCATCATTGAGTGGGTCTTATTACAGATTCAGAGGCGTCTGCTGCTGTTCAATTCTGCAGATCATGAATGAGAGGAAATCAATGTTGTCGGGCCACTAGGCTTTTGCCCTCATACCTATAACACATATCCTCCCTTCTTCATACCAGGCGGGATTTGGATTACATGAATGAAACACATTGCTGGTTGACTTGACTACTGTTGGGCCAACAAAGTCCACTGCATTTGTACAGTTGACCTGGCACAGTACAACTTGGAGAAAAGAGGACTGTAAGGATATTCTTGTGTAGTCTAGTATTGCTTTTTAGTAGCTTACTAGGACTAAGTAAGAATGAAGGCATTGGGTCAAAGCAACCAGCTTCTGAAATTTGAATATATATGATTTCTTTATTCAGACATTAACATATAACTATATGAAAATTTAAAATACAGGTACATAGGTTGCAACGTATATGTGACACACATTTCCGAATGTCAGCAGCAAATGATTTAGAAAACATAAGAATTTCATACACACTGTAACATATGAGCCATGGGGGGCTATGCATCGAAATGGTCTGTTATGTTTTGTAAATACACATTCACGTATTTGTTGAAAGTTCAGTTTAAAGGTGCAAATTTGGAAAATATTGATTAAAATCTAGCAGCAACAGATCACTGTGTTTTGTCAATAGTGAAGGTATTTACTGGAAATGAATGCCATACTGTATGTATTAGGGCCTACATGCTTTGACAGCAAGTTACTTATTACTTGAAAAAATCAAATCCCACATTACTCATTGAAGTACATAATTTATTACGTTGTTTTTGTTACCCAGCACAGCTAACCATCACAGTCTGTAATTAACGTTTAGAACAGAAACCAGGCGCGGCGGTTTAACGAGCAGGTATGGGCTACAGTTTGTTGGAGGTATTGCATCAACAACTAGCTTAAAGGAACACGTCACGCATGCACGACTCAAATCTGCACCCCTAACCCTTGACTCACATCGGGAGGGACACTCCTCCTCTTGTGTGATTTGACAGGGCTGCCAACTCTCACATTGGCCGTGAGACACATGCATTTGACTGGTTTCACGCACACGCCACACCCCGATTAGATCATACTGAAGTGTCAACCCGGTGGGTCAAATTTCTGAAAGATGAGTTTATCTATAGATCTACCTGTTGAGCCACTTATGATCGAGCTCTAGTTGTGCTTTCAGAGACTGTGAGGGGGGTTCAAGAGTATTACTCCCGTCTGTGGGAAGTTTAATAATTGTCTGTAGTATCAAACGTCCCTCTTGAAAACATTATTTTTCCCGAGCCATCCCAGGTGCATTTCCCGTCTCTTCAGGTAAATGAGCTCTAAAAAATAAAGTATTACAGACCCGTCCTGGAAAAAGGTCTGAGCTCTGGTAAAGACGTCCCTCTTCAGGTCTGTATCACAGAGTTCCCTCTCTTCAGCTGAGCTCTGGGGCTGCAGACCCGGCGCTTCAGGTCTGAGCTCTGAGTATCACAACCCCGTCCAGTTCATTCAGGTTGAGCTCTGAGTATCCAGGAGCTTCAGGTGCTGTACAGTCCCAGGTCTGAGCTCTGAGTCCATCCCAGGTGCCGTCCCTCTTCAGGTCTGAGCTCTGAGTATCACAGACCCGTCCGTCGCTTCGGTCTGACCTCTCTGTGAAGGTCTGAGGTGAGCACAGAGCTGGTAGGCTTAGTTCATTTTAGTGGACTTGGTCTGCTGGGGACAAACTCTGTCAGAGACCAGATGAAGAGTCATGGGCCTCTGGTCTGTCAGAGATGGGCTTTGTGTCTGAGTGAGATACTACCATATCAACGGAGCTACTAATGACATGCACAGCAGACTATATTACAATTAATCCAAATTTATAAAACAACAGAGATGGGAGGTCTTATATTTTGAATAAATGCACAAAGTTGTAAACATGAGCAAAATCTGATGAAACACATGTGATATACTATACATGTACAACATACTGCTATGCTGGGTTTTGTCTTATTTTGGTGCATCTCTAAATGTAACTGTAAATAATTCATTCAATGTTTATAAAATGAACAAATTTCTTTATTTTCCCAAAAAATCCAAATACAGTAAGTTGGGGCACAGAGGATGAGGGCCAAACATTACTGATTGGCACAAAGTTTTAAAGGATATAGAATTTATGTAAATCAGTGGTTCTCATTCTTTAGAATTTCAGTGGTCTTAGTTGATCCCTCAACATTAATTTAACTTTGGGTCCCTGGTCCCCTGAGAACACCAGGGACCCCTGGACCTGTTCACCACAGACCCAAATCTTCTCAGCTGTTGCTGACTGACATATGCTACTGTCTCTTCATGTGGTTCATTATGTTTGGCACATTGTCTGGGTCAGTTCTTATATCATAAGAAGGTAATAATGTAAAATAATGATTAAATGATTAACTAAATGCCCTAATACCTGTTGATACTACAACAATGCAAAGGCTCTTAACCCTACAGTTTTGCACATATCATGTAAGACTTGATTTCTCCATTTTTTGCACAAAACTCTCCAGAAAGTGCCATTTAATGGTTTATTTTTCAAAAAAAAATTCCTGGGGGGCATACCCCCAGACCCCCCTAGGGAGAGCCCCCATCCCACCACATATAACAAATCCCAATTTAAACCCTGAAGGATAATGATGCTGAAAGAGCCAAAAGAAATTGCTTTGTACGCGGCAAAATATGGGTTGGCCCCCCAAATCTCACTCAAAGGTTTTTGGAAAAGTTGGCAGCTC